>OZ005653.1:82490297-82880432 GCA_963930645.1 Salticus scenicus
CACTGATGCCATTTAAAATCTTAACTTTTCAATAAATTAAAATATCAAAATTTTGAAAGAAATATTACAATTAATTTAAATACAAATTATAAACACTAAAAAATGAAATTAAAAATATTTGAAAGTATTAATTCAGTTAAATTGCAAAAACCAAAAAAGAAATTGGTTTCGATATTATTATCAGAATAGAGTAAAACGCCCAAACAAGTGTAGTGGTACCATTTAAAAAATATATTTTTTTTCGGTATGAAAATTTATGTACCAGGTGACCCTTAAGTATGTAGACATTTTAAAAATTCATAAAAGTTGAAGGAATTGGTAGAATTGAACGCGATTTGCGGAAAAGTTATTCTCGTAAAGGTTTTTTTTTTTTTTTTTTTTTTTTTTTCCCTTAACATGAAGTTTTAATTGCGATGCTGACTTGGTCAATCTGCGATTGTAATGAAATGCTCGCCCTCTGGTGGGCTAAGGTGAAATTAACAATACACGGATAGCTTTCGCCGAGACGCTATTGCTTGCTGTATATTCGATGTTTAGTTTCACATATATTTATTGAATAAATCCGCTAAAAATGATAACACATACTGCTGTGTGGCACAGTGTAACTCCAAAGGATCAAGAAATCCGGAATTAAGCTTCCATTTATTTTTAAATGATAAATTTACAATTTCAGTTGCTTCGGCTAATGGAAGTAAAGAATATTTGGAACTAATATTTGTTCAGCTTCAGTTAAACATTTACTTCCGATCGAACTTTGAATAAATTGAAATATTTTTTTCCAAAGGCAATCGATTTCCCATGATGTAATGGCGGAGAAATTATAGTACGAATATTAAGTAGTAACACAAATACAACAATAATAAATACACGTGGGTATTATATTTACTAACAACAAAAGTTGGAAAAGCGCCATCTATCGATCATTACAAACGCGGATTAAGCGTTTTTGGTGAAGATATTTTTCCTGGGCTAAGGATCGTCGACTGAAGCTGTAATTAGCGGTGTTGTAACTCGTTTGCAAATCGTAATTTGTGGTGATATACCGAACACATGGAATAAAATTTATATGCCTGGAAATATTTGCATCGAAATAAATATAGTTTCTCATGGAAATTTTTGATTTGAACACGTACAGCGCCCTCTATCGATGAAAATTTTAACTGTTTTTTTTTTTTTTTTTTCTTTACCAAAAAAAAAAAAAAAAAACGTGAGAATAACTTTTTTGCAAATCGCGTTCAAATCTAACAATTCCTTCAATTTTTGTGAATTTTCAAAATGTCTACAGACTTACGAGACACCTGGTGCATTATAATATTGTTCATTTTGGACCAGTGGAAGTTCAGATGGTAAGAGAAAAAAATCATAAATGTTATGATTCCAATTGGCATCACGGGGAATGAATGGGTTAAGTATTCAATTAAATAATGTATCATTCCTCTGATCATCGTATATATTTAGCTATTAAGGACATGCTCGAAACGAATTTTACGGTTTACCTTTAAAAGGTATTCAATAGAGTTTGTTGGGGACCAACTTCTGAATGTCCATTTTCAAAATACGGAGTGGAAAAATTACTTTGGAAAAAATGAATTGTTGTTATAGTACGCAAGACAGATGGATGGGTGGTTTTTTACGTCGCACTAGCGCTGCGCGACGGTCTGGGACTCACCCCTAGAGGTGGTTCGGAGGCATGCTATCACAATTTTGATCCTTCACGGAAGCGATGGCTTTCCCGATTCGGTGACCCCCAGAAGTATAATTTTTGATGGGAACATGGAGGACATTGCTGCCACGACAGAATTTACGTGCACCAGCCACCATTAGTGTACACGGCGGTCTTTCGCTGGCTCGAGTACTGAATCTGCAAGCTTTCAATTACGAGCCCGGCTCTCTATCGACTGGGCTATCGCAGCCCAGTATACAAAACAGAGTTATTGGAATCTTATTATAAATTTGTCAGTATGTCAAATACAAGAGCAAAGATCTCTGATTCTACTGAGAAAAAAAAGAGAGAGAGAGAGAGAGAGCTTTCCATTAGTTTAATTTAACTGACATTCGCAAGAAGCACATTACATTCCCAAAAAAAGCTAGTACTGAATGATGACACAAAGAACTTAACATACACACTGCATTCGCATTTACCTTTTTTAGTACGATAGGACTATTGCTAGTCCTGTCGTACAACCGATCGCTAGAAAAGTTGGCACACTTAATACTGTGAGTAAAATCTTGATAACGCCGTATCTTTTTTATTTATTTATTTACTTATTTCAATTGGATAATTGGTTTTAAGGGTATTAAATAAAAACCCCATTTTAACTTCAAAATTATTAAGGAAAAAAATTGATTTTAAAATAAACGTATATCTAATATATATATATATGTGTGTATGTATGTATGCGTTTATTTTTTCAGATATAAAAGAAAATAAATTTATTTGCACGTAAAAATAAATATATTTCTTTCGACCTTTATAATCCTTGGCATGCATGCTTCATATTTGTACTTTCATTCAGTACTAGCTAAAATAGCTAAACTGAAGAAACGGTGCATTGAAGATGAGAGAAAAGACAATCTCAGCAGATGAAAGTTATTTTTTTAATGAACGTAATGGAAAATCACAGCTTATTATCTGTTCTCAAATCTTAACTAATTCTAAGTAGTATAATATGAGCAGACACTATAACAGCTTGCATAAATCAAAATAAGAACATATCGGAGAAGTACCAGAAGTCGTGTGCTTAATGATTTGAAACTGAAACTAATAGCAAGAATATCTTTCAACAACCATCAAACAGTGTTGATTTGAAGGCATCTTATTAGAGATGGGATAAATAGTTGCTTTTCAGCAATAGGTTACTTCGTTCCATACTACCTTTGATAATAGGTTTTTGCAACATATTATTTTTATAACCTATTACTTTTTAATTTATGTATATGGCTAATGTCTTTCTAATCCTTCTGGGATGATATACAATACATGTGTCCTGCATAGTGGATGCGGTTCACGTTTTTAAGTCCCAATGCTTTTGAATAGTAATCTTCACTTTATTTAACACTAGAATTTCTTCAATTAAAAAAAAAAAAAAAAAAAAAAAATCGCTGATATGAAATTGGTAGAGTCAAAATTTTCCACAAACGTTCGTCCCAATCGGGTAAGCTTAAGGTTCATTGAACCAATTCCTTTAAACACGAAAACAGAATATTTCAAATAATATCAAGAAACACGTACACGACAGCCGTTTTCTGAAAAAAAAGAATTCTCATATTATAAGCCATATATGTAATTGAGAAACAATTAAATAATAATAAAAATTTTTTAAGAAACATCTTTAAGGCATCCCAAATTTTAAACTACCGAGTGACTGTTTCTTTTGATTTTCCGAAGAACTTGAAATTTCCACATTGACAAGAAAATTAGTGTTTTTCACTCATACTTAGCAAACAGTCACTTTGAATATGTTTTCTAAAATTCGAAACATTTGTTTAAAAATATAAATTTTGCTTGCAAAAATTGCATAAAATGATGTATTTTCTCAGACACTTAATTTTAACATAAAAGCTTAATTAACTATTCTTAACACCTTTACTCATTTTAAATCTTAAAAAATAGTCTCAAGAAAAAATCATATTAAAAGAAAAAAAAAAAAGAAAAAAGTGAAGAAAAGCTAAACAGTAAAAATAAATAAATAAATAAATATTCAATTTTCTTCTCAAATTATTCTTAATTAAACTCAAACAATATTCTTGATAAAACAACAATAAATGCATGCTCCCGAACACTATCCCTGTGCCGTATGCGATTACGCATTTTCAATTTCATCCGCTGTATGGTTATTGTGCCTAAATGCGACGTGATTTTTGGTAACTTTATCGCATTTAGGAAATTTATGATATTTTAGTAAATAAATAAATATGAAAAGAAAGAGAAAATGGTTGAACATTATACTCTTAGTTCTAAACTTGTGTTTTGTGTCATTTCTTTTCAAGAAATTAAAAAAAAATTCTGTAATTTATAAAAAAATATATACCAGCGTCGCATTTAGGAAATTTTTGTCGCATTTAAGGTACTATATCCTAAATGCGATGTCTAACTCCCTAATTGCGATAATGCATTTAATGTATGGTATTTACTTGAATCTTATTAACACTTTCCAAAGAAGGTTGGAAACTGTTATTGACTTCGGTTTGAGTCTGTCCGTATGTCTGTCCGTCTACTAACTCCCGTAAATATTCATGGAACTTTTTGAAACTGATATATATTATTCAAGTTCACTATACCATGTTCCCTATTGAAAATGGAGTGTGAACTTATTTAATGAATATTCAGGAAACAGTTGAATAAAACTCTTTTTTTTTTGTGCTACAAAAATCATTAACCAATGAACATTCTCGAAACAATCCAATGAAATAGTCATTCTTACTACAGAAATCAAATAAACATTGCTACATACATTACCGAGCAGAAATTTCGTTACGCTGATTCAAAAAAAAAAAAAAAAAAAAAAATTGTACGTCTGGATGGAATTTGAATTCATCGAGAGTATTGTCAGTGGTTTATAGAATTTTCGAAGTATTTGTATCAAAAGTGCAGATATGCATTTATTTGGATTCTCGATTAAAGTAACGTAAGTATACACATACACTTAAAGTACACTTGAATATATTTATCGATGGTTGTTTATAATAGGCTGGAAATCTCCACTTTTGAGAATCCCGATAATTACACATTAGTATATTGCATTTATCATTTACAGAATAGTATTACACTTTTTCATTTCAAAAGTTAGCTTCAATAGAGTATAATTCTTAAGCAAATACAGATTACTAAACCAGCAATTCAGTTTCTCGAATATAAGAAATTTTTTTAGATGACAGAGCTCATTTGTAAATTTTTAAAGCAATTTGTAACGTAAATAAACAAAAATTTATCGCATTAGTCTAAAAAGATCTTTATTTGTAATACAGTATTGTTTACCTACTTTGATCTTGAGATTGTTTCGAGGCAATTTTTGCAAATATTGGCAAATAAATAGAAGTAGCTGATACAGCAGCTGCTTTCTGCTGCATCTGAGTACGCAAATGCTTTGAAGGATCCCCAGGGCACAAAATTTTTTCTTGGAACAAGAGTAAAAAAATAAGGACTGTCCCCAGATATCTGGAACCTTTGGTCCCCCTAGTCAAACTTTATAAAGTTCTCTATGATATCGCTATATGCTACGTGGTAATGATCATTTCAGAGTACCGGAAACTAAACTGACGGTCGTGTTCACCATTAACTTCAACTCTTGGATTTAAATAATAATAATAATAATTAAAAAAAAAAAAAAAATCAAAAGCGTTTAAAAAATTTCAACAAAATCTGGCTAAAAAATCTTAAAATAACAATGTCACAAGATGGCAGAAACAACACGTCAAATTTTTCTGGAAAGTTGAACCTTGACCTTTTTACATTTTTTAAATTTTCGTGGTCAACCGAGAATTGACTTTCTGTCGTCATTCGACGTCATGATGAAATTTAACCTATAGGAGTCTTAATTTAGCCCACAAATAAAGGACTATAGCCAATCATAGCGCAGCTTTTCCCCACAAACAAAGGGAAACTCCGCCTCGTTCTAGTCGTCCATTGAGGTTATATGTGAATACAGCTGTAAAAGAAAATTCCAAACCTCTGACAATAAGAAAACATTACGAACTAATGGGAGCAGGTTTAACTTCAGTATTAAATACAGTCGGCAGGAAAATTATTGAAGCACTAACAATAATTCGTATGCTGGTTTCGTACACCTAATACTGTTTTGCTAAGTAAATGTTCATTGAGGCATGATCATACGGATGTATTCACCAATAACTCTAACTCCCGGTTGAACACGAAATCTTGAAAAGCGTATAAAGTCAGGGTTGAACTTCTTCGCGAAGTTTGACGCATTGCATCTGCCATCTAGCGGCAATGATATTTTCAGATTTTTTATCTGAAAATGACCAATCATAAATTATATGAAAACGTTGGCGCTAGACGGCAGAAGCAGATGGCAAATCTTCTTGCAAAGCTCTGCCTTTACGCGCTTTTCAAGTTTTTACATTGAACCGGGAGTTGAACGTAGAGATGTGAGCGGGGAAAAAACCCGAGTTTAAACCTGGGAATAAACCCGGTTTTTTGGGAAGGAAATTTTGAAAGTTTCCAAAATAAGGGAATTTTGAAAGTTTTCAAAAGTTGTGAATTTAGCATTTTTTTTTTTTTTTTTTTTTTTTTTTTTTAACTAATATTAGAGGTGTTCTACGGCATTCCATAATGTTATCTTACATTTAGTTGGTTTTTATGATTTTTCGGCTTTAAAATAGTGCTTTTAACGTCTACAAAATTAAAAATTACTAATATAAAATTTCATTAACAGACTTTGTTATTGCCGTGTATTTACATCTTAGTTCTGACTGTATTTCAAAGTAACACTTCTTTTTTATGGCAGTCGAAGCTCATCATGTTTTAGTTGTATATATCTATGAATGTAAATCTTTAATATTTTATTTCAAAAATAAAACAAAAATGATCCGAAATAACCTGTGTTCACTAAAATGATCAATAATATTACACTGAAAAATATTATTTCAATTAAAATTTCAACAATATTAATATGCAATAAATAAATAACATCCAAATTGTTAATTATTAGCTATAGAAAATTTTATGTATTAATCCAATGCATTCAAAAATTATTGCTGGAATTTTTAATAACCGAAGAACTGATGTTCGATTTTGTACCTCGTGCTCTTTAACTGATTATAACAAAATTTCATCAATTTATGTGACATTTTGTTGAATCAATAAAACAAAATTTCATAATTTTTAAACTATTTTTATCATAATTTAATTTCATTGTATTATTTTTTATAACATATTTTATTATGGTATTCATTAATTTAAAAAAATAAAAAAAGGAAAAGTTCTAAAAGTTATTTAAACAGGCAGACAAAAATTCATAATTTATTATTGTTAATAACGTAAATGTTTAACCTTTTATTATTTTTTGTAAAATAGTCACATAATTTTCGATATCACTTTCATTTAAGCAAGTAGAATAAAAAAGATAATGAAATAAGTAGTTTGTGCACTTAAAAGAATAAAATTAAATCTAAACTTTCAGTATTAGTTTCTTCCCATCAAAGTTTCCAGTGTTCCCAAAATTCCCGGTTTATACTCGAAAATTCCCATGTTTATTCCCCTGAATCAAAATTCCCGGGTTTTTTACATCTCTAAGTTGAAGTTAACGGCGAATAAGGCCATTACGGCCGTATTCACCATTAACTTTAACTCTCGGTTCAACGAAAAAACTTGAAAAGCGTCTAAAGGCAGGGTGCAGCTTTCTAAAAAAATTTACCGCCTACTTCTACCATCTAGCGATGAAGATTTCATATAATTTTTGATTGGTTATTTTCTGCTGAAAAATTTGAAAGTAACAATGCCGCTATATGGCATAAGCAACGCATCAAATTTTGTTCAAAAGTTGTATCCAGACTTTATGCGCTTTTCAAGTTTTCGTGTTCAACCGGGAGTTGAAGTTACTGGTGAATACAGCCGTTAGTCTTATGTTGGGTGAGTCCAGCCTCTGGAACACTTCGACCGATCCAGCTGGGCCCTGAGACATTTGATCCACGACCGGTCGAAAGCAGAGGCTGAACAACTCCGATCCCTCTATTGGATCAAAATCAGTGCTACCATCTAATTAGTTAAAGAAAAATTTAATTTATTAAATAAAAATGTAATTTAACTATGAATAAAAAAAAAAAAAGATTTTTTTTTTTCTATTCTGCATTGTTGGGTACATATGCACTGAGATATAATAATATTAATTATATACTAATTATTTTTCGAAAATTATTAAAAAAATATATATATATATAATAACAATAAAATTTTAATTTTAGAAAATTTTCCAGCAAATCTTTTTTAATTATTTCCCTCAATTATGCATTATTGTATTTCAACGATATATTGTAAACAATTTTAAGTAATATTTTATGGATTTATTATCAAGCTAATTTTTGTTAAATATTTTTAAGTTGGAATGCTGAATATTAAAGTAAATATTTAGCATTCAAATATTTGATGTAAATAAGAAGTAGGTTCAAGTTTCATTATTATGATCTAAGGTAAGAAATATGAAACTATTACACATTGCCAAAAAATTATAAAACTTAAATTTTGATTTAAATCAATGATTACAAATTTATATATATATATTACAGTTTTTTAAATTATCACTTCATTGATTGGTTTGTAAATTCAATTAATTATGATTTCAATCAATAATATTTTAAATGTTTAATATATTTATGATCTTTTTTTTTTATTTAAATACAAATTAAATATTGATTTTTAAATATTGTTAATTACTTTTATGTTTGAATGCTGAAATTTAATGCAAATATTTAGTATTCAAACATAAAATGGTTTTGTAAAAATTAACTCGTCGATAAATTAACAAAGCAGTGCAAAACATATTTTAAATATTTTGTTAAACTCAAAATTAAAAAATTGTTAGCAGGGAGCATTTTAAAATTTTATTTTATTAAATTTAAATAATATTCGATGAACTTTAATTTGCATTATTGTATTATATTTCAATCCATTGCATGAATATATTTATAATTCTAAAACAATTATACAGTTTTTTACCAAAAAAAAAAATGTTGATATATAATAATAATAATAATGCTTGTATGCATATTCGCGTTTGTAAGAGCCGAAAGATGGCGGAACCAGAGCAATAACCAACGGCCAATCACAGCAATGTATCAGTAAATGGATCAAATGACTCGGAAAAAATTCTTGGGCGATTTGATCCACGACTAGAGATGGGCGTTATTTCATGTAATATAATAAATAATACTGTTATTGCATAAAAAGCCATTCACATCGTAATACAGTATTAAAAAGTTCTTATTAAATAAATAACACTTTAATTTTATCTCTCTGCACGCAAAAAATGAGAGAGAGAGAGTGTGTCATATCTCTGGCAATGTGCCAATAAAACACAGAGAGAAATTAGATTATTTGTTGGAGTGAAAGGAAGCTGTGAAATATTTTCACCAGCTTTCATGTAACGAATTAAATAAATAATAATTAATTATTTCGTTGGTTCCATATCAGTCAAATAATTTTTTGAAACAAGTAATTGCTTTGATTATTTAACATCTTTCTAACATTTTGTTATAAGTATTACTCTAAACCGATTGTTATGGTGTATTGATTTAGTTTAAATATCAGTATAGTCTGCCAGTGAAATTCAACTTAGTAGATTTCATATTAGTCGAATATTCTTTTGAAATAGGTGATAGCTTTGATTATTTTACATCTTTCTAATATTTTATTTAAAAGTATTGTTCTAGACTGAATGTTATAGTATAATAGTTTAATTTAAATATTAGTGTAGGCTATGCCCATGATATGTAAAGGCGAAAACACTTAATGCTACCGTTTAACGAAATAATATTTTCATGAAGCTAATTTAAACAGCCATGATGAGGTAGGTTAGAGGTGATTAATTGATGTTAATTATTGTATCATGGGGATGGGGAATGGGAAGGGAATCGGAATACACGCGCTAGGTTTACGCGCGTATTGAAGACGCTAGTAGCTTTGGAAAGACGATGGAAGGCGTTTAAAAAGGATGTGTGGAGTGGGAGAGGGGAAGAATGAAGAGTGTTTGTTTACATTTAAAATCGCCTGTAGCAGCTGGAATTGAAAAGAGCACTTATTTATTGTGGTTTTCTCAAGAATATTGTTTGAGTTTATTCAAGAATAATTGATAAGAAAATTGAATTTTTATTTATTTATTGAATAATATATAATTGAATTTTTATTTATTCTTATCTTTTTATTTTTTTTTAATCTGATTTTTTTTCTCGTGACTATTTTTAATAATTTAAAATTAAAAATTTGTTGTGGTATTAAGGATAGTTAATTATGAACGTATGTTAAAATTAAGTGTGAGAGAAAATAAATAATTTTATTCAATCAGCTTTTGTAAGCGAAATTTATTTTTTTAAAGAAGTGTTTCTAATTTTTGAAAACATATTCAAAGTGACTCTTTTCTAAGTATGAATGAAAAACATTAATTACCTTGTCAATCTGGAATGTTCAAGTTCTTCGGAAAATCGAAAGAGACAATTACTCCGCAGTTTAACATTTGGGATGGTTTAAAGGTGTTTTTTAAAGATTTATTATTATTATTTATTTATTTCTTATTTATATGGCTTATAATATGAGGACTCTTTTTTATAAAAAAACGTACATGATATTATTTGAAATATTCTGTTTTCATGTTTAAAGGAATTGATTTAACAGAATCTCATGCTTACACGATTGGAACAAGCGTTTTGTGTAAAACTTTGACTCAACCACTATTTCATATCAGCGGTTTTTTTTTTTTTTTTTCATTCTTTCTTTTCATTCTTTCTTTTCTTTTCTTTTTTTTTTTTTTTTTTATTGCAGAAATTTTAATGTTAAATAAAGTGAAGATTACTCTTCGAAAGCATTGGAACTCAAAAACATGAATCGCATCCACTATGCAGGACACATGTATATATTGTATATCCCGAAAGGATTAGAAAGACACTAGCCATATATGAGCTAAAGAGTAATAATTATTAAATGTAGTATGGAACGATGTAACCTATTACTGAAATTAACCGTTTATCCCATCTCTATCCACGACCGGTCCATGGAACACATTACACTGGACGACTTTGATCCACACCGGTCCATGAAACTGGACGCATTGTTCCACGACCAATTGGATTGATCTTGGATGGGTCGAGAGCCTGAACCTGCCCGTTGTTTATAAAAAGTAAGTTGGTGATAAAAATTAGCGATCAAACTAAAAAGAATTGTTTGAAAAATGTAGATGTGTTCTTCAATAATTTTGCTGCCGTCTGTAAAAGAAAAAGGCAAAGTTCTCTTGTTGCAGAGGGCCGCGGCTATCGAACAGAGCAGATATACTAGTACAGTCGGTAACAAAAGTGTCCGAACACTAGCAAAAATTCCTTTGTAAAAAAAGTACACTTCATACGGTTTTGTTAAATAAATCCTTGTCGAATCCTGTCCTTAGTCTGTCTAAGAACATGATTCGCAAAGGATTTATTTAACAAAACCGAATGAAGTGTACTTTTTTTAACTAGGAATTTTTGCTAGTGTTCGGACACTTTTGTTACCGACTGTAGAGTATGAATTCCCTACACTGGCTATGGAGAAAAATTCCCGGAACATCACTGCGGTTTCTGCGCCTTCTTTTGGCGATAATCGCTTTCTTAGCAACTGGTTCTTGGGATTTTGTACATTTTAAATGGTTTGTTCCTCTTACCTCCAAAACTCCAAAGCAAAGTCAAACAGAACAGCTTTCAATCAATAACAACGATTATATTATTTGCTTTTCATTTCAGCTAGTGTAGGTTGTGGTTTGTGTTTAATTTATCCCCAATCGAAGTATAAAACAGCGAGGGAGGAAACTTGCTTTGGTGGAAGTGGAATGTCGGTAGAAAAATCAGTTTAGCGAATTAAATGGTGGAATGGTGAGGATGTGATCTTCGGAAGCAAAAAGGTTACTAGTCCAGGGTCGTGATGGCCGCGGTGGTAGCGCGGTCTGTAGAGCACCGAGCTCATAATTGGAAAATTGCGGGTTCGATACTCGAGCCGACCAAAGACTGTCATGTGCATTAATGGTGGCTGGTGCACGTAAAATCCTTCGTATCTTCCATGTACCCATCCAAATTATGCCTCTGGGAGTTCACCGAAGCGAGGGAGCTATCCTCTCCGTGGAGAATCAAAATTGTGATTGAATGTTTCCGGACTACCCCTAAGAGTGCGTTCCAGACCGTCGCCAGTTACCCATAGGGCAATACTTGTGCGACATTAAAATTTAAAATCCTACCTAGCTACCTCTTTTCGCAGGAATTTAAGAGCCTGCTTTTATGTTTTTAGAAAAAAATTCTTATCCGATATTTTAAAACATTAAAATAAAAGCTGCTTTTGATGCAGTCGGCAGCAAAAGTATCCGAACACTAGCCAATAATTCCGATGGCAAAAAAGTACACTTAAAGCTGTTTTGTTAAATAAATCCATGTCGAATCCTGTTCTTAGACTGATTAATAACATGACTCGACAAGGATTTATTTAACAAAGCAGTATTAAGTGTACTTTTTTAGACAAGGATTATTGCTAGTGCTCGGATACTTTTGCTGGCGACTATACAATAAGGCGAGTAGATGTCCTCATTTTCTGAGGGCTGTCCTCATTTTTAGAAATTTTGTTCAGTTTTTAAAATTTCTAACGAGGTCCCCATTTTTAACTTTTCTGTTCTCATTTTCTGAAAATTGCTAAAATTTTTCATAATTTCGTAAGTTAGATTTTCCTTACACAAATTCTTAAACATTAATGCTTTTTGTTTTATATTTATGGTTGTATCCAGGTTGTTGAAAATGTTCTTTTGATTAGACTTGGGACTTGGGAATAAAAGGAAATTTTATGTAGAAAATAAGATTATTATGTAGATAAAATTCACTATTCAGTTTCATTTGTATATATAAACATGAATTACTGAAATAGTATACATTCTACAAATTGCAATTATAAAAAAAATTATAAGGTAATAGAAAGTCCAGACTTTTTTGAATCATCACTCAACAGAATCATCACGAATCAATGGTTTTGCGACTGGTAAGTGCAGAGTATCAGACATGCCAAAATTTTAATTTATTTCCGAGAACTGGTAGAACCCGTCCTTTTTTCAGACCATTTTATTTGTAGGGAAATTTTCTCTAAATGCATTTACGATTAAATAAGTTAAATACCCTTCAAGAAAAGCAATGTGAAAAAAGAACGGGTACTAACAATGCTGCGGAATAAATCTAAATATTAGCATGCCTGTATGGTACTATTTAAGATATTAAATGACATCTAAATAACGTTTCTTGTAACTTCAGCTTATGAGTGGCAAATTTACTGATATAGTTATTATATCATCCATGCTTACGATTTTAAAATTTTATTCTCTAAAGCTCAACTTCATCTGGAATTTCTTTCTACTTTTTCCTTTTTTATAGCGAAATCAGGGGCAATCTTTCTTTTTTTTTTTTTTTTTTTCTTTTTTTTTTCTTTTGAGGCTATGATCTGAACTATTAAATTTTAGAATTGTATTTTCTCTCAGTATGAAATATTGTTACTGTGGTTAAAACATCATTTTCTATTTTTCTTCGCCCATTACCATTTATGAGAGTCGTATATTAGCTTAAATCCTGGAGAAAAATAAGTTATAACTATAATTACCATAGTGTGAATACTGAAATATATTATTATTTTTTTAATTTATGATTTCAACTGAGGTAATTTAAAATAAGCAATATTCATTATGATACACAAATGTATACTTGCTCTAATATAAAAACTTAAATGCGCTTGAATTTTTGTCTTCCGAAATGTCCTTATTTTAAACCTAGACATCTTATCTAGGCTGACCATTCGTCCTCTAATCTCGAGGACAATCCTCAAAAACTACCTTCGTTAAGCTGACCAGATTTTTACGAGCGAAAATGAGGACAAATGACGCAATGTACTCAGTTTTGATTAAAAAATGAAGACACGTTTAGGTTAAAAATGAGGATATTTCTGAGAACAAAAAGTTAAGCGCAGTTAAGCTATTATATTAGAACAAATATACATTTCTGTATCGTAAAGAATATTGCTAAATTTAAATTACCTCTGTTGAAATCATAAATTTAAAAAATATATAATTTTTAGTATTAACATTATGATAATTATTGTTAAAACTCCTTTTTTCTCCAGGATTTAAGTTAATATACGACTTCCATGAATGATAGTGTGCAAAGAAAAACAAAAAATAAAGTATTTTCACCACAGTAATAATATTTTATATGTACAAAAAGGAAGTTCAAATCTAAAATCGAAAACTCATAACATCAAAAGAAATTTATTAAGTTTTGCTTCTGATTTCACAAAAAAAAAAAAAAAAGAAAGAAAGAAAGAAATTCCAAATGCAATTCAGATTTAGGGAATAAAAAGGCACTATAAAAAATTAATTTAAAACTTTCTAAATCATAAGCATATAAGAAAAATAATAACTATATCAGTAAATTTGAAGATCATAAGCTGAAGTTATAAAAAACATTCTTATTTAGATCTCATTCAACATCTTAAATACTACCACCAGTGGCGCACCCACGGAGGGGGCTTAGGGGGCTGAAGCCCCCTCCAGAACTAGCTGACATGGTAAAAAACATGCATGAAAAAATATTATTCAAACACAGATATTGTAAGCAAAAATAAAGTTTATAAATTAAACCTCAAATTTTTAGGAATTTTTGAAATTCTTACATTCAAACACAAAACCAGTGAACTAGTTCTTTGTTTTTTAGTTGAAAAATACCTTAGACATTCCATTGCAATTTTTAGGAATCGGCTTCTAAGGCCCTAAAGCATATACTGTTATTGTGAAATCGAGGGAGCACCGAAAAAGTCAGGCAGGAGAAGCAGTCTGATGTGGAAGTAAGCAGGGATGTATTTGTCAGAAAAATGGGATACCAGGCTCATAAAATTTTATATTTTAATTCATGAGTATTTATAGCATTTTTGTGAAAGTTTGTTTTGTCCTTGGGCAAAATTAACACATTTGCATTGGTAAATGAAAATTCTCGTTTGATATAAAATAAAAGATCAGCCCTGCTCTTAGTCGTTCCTCTGAAACAATATTTTAAATTAAAAATGAAATTTGCATATTCGTTAAGCCTTTCATATGTCATTAGCACATATACATGCTAGTAAAATTTCACATCAATTGAAGATAAAATTTAATTGGTTTAATCTCAAATACGCAAAATCATTTCTCTAAAAATATAATGATTTAGAATAATGCCAAAAGGCATAGTTTACTGTTCAAAATAGGAAAATATCCCAATAGCAATATGTTAAGATATTTTACAGATGCTTCTGAGGATGGGTTCACTTATTTATTTTTATCACGGTTAGTAGAACACACAGTAGGAACCATGCACAGTTTTCATTTTTGCCTCTCATGTCACTGAGATCTAAGCTTCATTTTTGGATAATGCAATTTTTTCCTGTTATAAAAATTCAAATTTCACAATATATATAAATATTATACTGGTATACAATATCCTGTAATGAACTCAGAAAGGTAACGCTTGAAATATTTGCTAACTGAACAAATTAAAATTCTAAGTAATATATATTAGAATAGAATTAATGATTTAGGATATTAAGAGGTTCTGCCCCCTGCTTGCTGTGTTGACTAACACCCACGAAGACTACACGTCCGACTTGTTTCTGTTAACCGAACCTAAAAGCATCGCCCCAATACTTCAGATAATTAAATGAAAATAGCAATGTAAAAATTTACACTGAAATTCTGTTATAATTCCTACATATTACAACTGTAGCTTTTATTTGGCTATAATTATTATAATTTCTTAATTACTTACGTGTTACTGCATATACATGTAAAGCAGCGCAGAAGAGTATTAAATTTGATCAAATTTTATTTTAAATGGAAATATGGGGGAAGGCATTTCATTTCGGATGAATTTTGTGTTCACTAGCTTGTCATATTGTACACGATATATATGTATATATATATATATATATATATATATTTTTTTTTTTTTTTTTTTTTTTATCATAGATGAACAGACAACTGTATGTTTACAAGCTCAATGTCAATTCCAACTGACCGAACTACCGTAACTTAGCTTGTTATATACCGATATAAATTTCTCGATTGCGCTATTCAACTTAAATTCAATTTCATTCATGCGTTTACTTATTTCAAAAGAAACATTTAAAGCAGATTCTTTACTAAATGTATGTGTGCGTATATGCCCATACTACTATTTACTGTACTACATGACCCGATTATTTTTCAGCCCCCTCCAGACAGAAATTCTAGGTGCGCCACTGACTACCACACAGGCATGCCAACATTTTAATTTATTCTGCAGCACTGATTTTACCCGTCCTTTTTCCACACTACTTTTCTTGAAGGATATTTTTCTTCTTGTTTAATCACAATAACATATTGCAGCAAATTTCGCTACAAATAAAATAGTGTAAAAAAATCGACGGGTTCTATCAGTACTCCGAAATGAATTAAAATGCTGGAATACACTTATCACTTGCAAAATCAATTTCTTTCATTATGATTTTACAAAAAATAAACCGAATATCCAGGAAATATCTCGTATTCATCCGATTATTCAATTTCCAAAATACCGTAGGATATCTGGATCAAAACCACCGGATATCAGGCTCTATACTAAATAAAATTTTTAATATTACAAATTCATGATCGAATATCCGGAATGCCGTATCGTATCCGATAAAATTCATATCCAGAATTTACTGCATATGTTTCCATGAGAATCAAGATGCCAATTTTGAATTCAGGTTATATATTTTCCGACAAATTTAAAAGAAAATACTTTTCACATAAAGTAAAGCTCAACTGGAGAATTTTTTATTACTTTGTAATTTTTATAATTTTAATTTGAAGAATGTATACTATTTCAGTAATGCATGTTTATATATACAAATGAAATTAGATAATGGTTTTATTTACATGATAATATTATTTATTTACAAAATTTCATTCTATCCCCAGGTCTGAAGAACATTTTCAACAACTTAGATACAATTCTAAATGATAAAAAACATTAATATTTTAGAATTGGTAAAAGGAAAGTCTAATTTTTAAAAATACGAAAATTGTTAGCAATTCTCAGAAAAGGAGGACAGAAAAGTTGGTCCTCATTAGAAATTTTCAAAATTGAGAATGATGTCTAAATAATTATGAAATAAAAAACTTTTTATAAACCATGTTTTTAAATTTTCTGTTGAATCATAGCTATAGAACTAACTACATTAGCATTTTATCAATGCGTATTGTTACGAAATTGTAAATAATTGCATTTATTTTTGTATAAATTCTTTCAAAGTGGCTTAGTAAGTTGATAAAATGTCAATTTTCTGCATTTCCAGCTCTTTTTCGCGTTAAAATAGCTTAATTTTCCCTTTAAAGCGCATTAAAACGCTCCAATAGTCAGGTAATGGATTTGGTGCCAAATTTGGAGACTTTTTGCCCTTGGCGACTTTGTCGAGAAAATCCTTATTATCGATGTACCAAAGATGGACGTTCTAATGTGATTGGTTAAGGAGTTACGGGAAATTTCCCGAACATTCTGGGTTCGGCAGAGATGCATAAAAGTAGCTCCAGCGCGTCAATCCCAGATCAGTTCTCAGTCAGTTTCATCAATGCCTGCAGTGCTATTGAAGGAGTTCTGAGTAGGGCTGGATTATTTATCAACTAGCAGGCTACGCCCGCTTCGCTGGTCACTATATTTAAATGAATTTTCGAAAGAATTGAATTAATATTTATTTTTTACACCACATTATAGACAAAAACTAAAAAAAAAAAAAAAAAAAAAAAAAAGAAAAGAAAAAATAAACTGAAATTGCTCCAAACCTTGCTTCGGGTACCCGCTGTCTACGGCAGCTCTTTTCCCGCCCGCACTGCATCAGGTCTAGGTTTCCCATGCCTGCAGAAAGATCTTTCCCAATCTCGATATTTATTACTTCAATCTGGATATTTATCCACGACAGGGGGGATCTGCTACTATTTAAGAACTACGATTTTAAAGATGACTGTATCTCAGCATCTATTAAACATTTTAGTTTTGAACCATGTATTTTATAGCCCATGCTATTTACACTATGTTACGATTTGATTCCGACCAATGTAATAAAATAAAATAAAATAAAAAGTATATATATATATATATATATGTATATATAAACAAATAAATCTTAATCATTTTAATCATGCATATACTACCATTTTTCCCGATAAATACTGTAAATAAAAAAAAAATTAATGAATAAATGTTTTTTCTTTTAAAGGAATTAACTAAAAAATGAAAAATAAGAAGTTGTTCTACTACAAAAAATTAAACATAACTGTTATAAATACGCTTTTAAATTTAAAGCTAATTATACTTAATTTTTTCTACTGCATTACGATTTTATTTAAAAAGAAAAAAAAAAGCCTTCAAATGAATGTATTAAATAAAAATATGTTGCGTAATAGCCGTTGCTAAGATACACAGACGATTGAAGCAAAAGAATAAATCTATGAAAAATGAAACAAAGAAGCCAATATTTAAAATCGAAAAAACATTAATTTAAAAAATTCAAATTCGAAATTCGAAAAAATCTCGATGAGGTGCACACCTGCAGGGCCCCAGGTACCTATATGCCAAATTTGGAGGCTCTGCGATTAGTAGTGTGAGCACCAGAGCGCAGATACACACACAGACACTTCTCTTTATTTATATAGATATATCCCCAAGTATCGATATTTTTTAAATATCCCGATAACAATATTTAAGATTTTGCTCTGACGATATATCTCTTTAACGATATTACCTAGTGCGCACCGCGCGATCAATCGATATGCCGATAAGTACCGTTAAACGCCAACCACGGATTAATAGAATTATGCTTCCGCGCTAGCGCGCATCACGAATGAAATCCGAGCGAACGAACCACGATCAGCGAACGAAACCCGAACAAAAAGAGCGCGCAATAGCAATATCTTATACTAATACCCATTCTCTTATTTTTCTCCCATCCCTCACTGATAAAATAAAAAAATATAACCCCACCCCAAACGATCACTCCCACAATGCATATACTTCCTCTTCCTTTATTCCTGCGTGCAAAACCTCAAATCTAAAATATCACTGTTTTAATAAGTTCACCGCATAATAAAAAAATAAACAGTATTTATTGAAAGCCATCTGCTTTTTCCACAGTATATTGTCTTCCCACAGTGTATTGATACATTCATGCATTTACTGACCCTAAACGATAATATGAAAGAATTTATACTACCGTTAGTATTTGATAATATTGCACATCACCACTCGTGGATCGTAGGTGTAATACCACAGTAACCACAGACAAGGCGATATAAAAACAAACGCTTATTATGACGAATGAAAACAATATCTTTTGTTTTAGCTCATTTCCTGCTATTGGTTCATTGATATTGGTTTATTTCAAAGTATCGATAACTTCTGGCGAATAAGATGCGACCTTTAACATGTGTTTAACTCGCTTTGGGCTGTACTTCAGTCTTCAGTCAGATAGCTCCCTTTCTCCTTTCCCATGTTATCCAATAGGATTTTCGTTGCTTCGTTTTATAAAAATATCTCATTCAAAAATGAAGTTCTTCGAATTCTGTTTTTTGAATATTACTCTTTGAAGGGGTCGCCTTTTAGCTTGGTGAACAATTTTTCGAAAAAATTAATTTAAATATTTTATTTCAATAAGTAAATTATGGACTCTAAGTGTGGATCTCTAAGTAAAATATTTAAATTTAAATTTTCGAAAAATTGCTCACTAAGCTAAAAGACGACCTGTTCAAAGAGTAATATTCAAAAAACAGAATTCGAAAAAGTTCATTTTTTAATAAAATATTTTTATAAAATGACGCGACAAAAATCCCATTGGATAACATGAGAAGGGAGAAAGGGTGCTATCTGACTGATGTAAAATAAAGTTTTATCTTCAGTAATTTTACAGTGACAGTTTCTTTATAGAATTATATAATATTGGATAGTTTATTACTTTTTTTATGTAGCATTTATTTTTTTTCTTTCCTTTTCCTTCTTTCTTTCTTTCTTTCTTTCTTTTTTTTTTTTTTTTTTTTAAGCCGTACATGTTAAATAAAATTGGTTTAAATGCAAAATGAGTTACTTTAAGTAACAAAATGAAACTTTAACATAATTTTGTTTAAATAATATAATTTTTATACTGACAATGTATACATACATATATATATATATATATATATGTATAATATATATATAATTCAATTTTCAATTGTTGTGAAACTATTACGAATGTGAATTGAACACATATACATTTAAAAAATATTGTAATGATTTGGTAAGCAGATACAAAAATAAAAATGACAAGTAACTGACATTTAGGATGCATATAAGAGTTTTAAGTAAAAAATATTACTTTCTACGACCAAAAAAGGTGTATCCAATGGCATTTCTTAACTATTTAAAATGATTTTCCTTTTTATTTAATACCTACATCTTAAGACAATTTTTCTTAAGCTTTATTTTTAGTAGAATTATGAATTTTGATATACTTGGTAGAAATGATCACATATTAGCTGTGTTAAAATATGATTTTAAAATAATTAAAGCTTAAAATGGGAAGAATAGAGGACAAACTATACAGAGGTATAGTAAAAAGCAATAGTATAAGATATAAGAAACACAAAATATTGATTCACTTTTTATGTTTTGTTTTTTTTTTTAATGATAAAGTTATGGTAGTAATATACCAGAAAATACATGGAAAGCACTCTATACTTGTATACTTTAAAATTCGTGTGCATATGTCTTTAAAAAATAACAAATGTCTATTTTTTCCTATCTATCGCCTAAATATCGCAATATATCACTAATATCGGTATTAACTTGGTGATATATCGCGATATTTAATTTCTGATATCGTCCAGCACTAGTTCTAGGCCTCTTTGAATGAGATTTGCTTTATGTGTTATTTATTGCTTTACAGTTTGTACTGTGGATTTGCTGTTGACAGCTGTTTCTTTGAGCTGTGTTTATTGGTTGAATTGAAGCTGATACTCAGTTTATAGACCTGTATCCTTCTGGAACTTTCTGTAAATAAAGCTCCTGAATTTTTGCAAGTTTCGCCTCTCATTCTCGGAGAACTTGCGAACCCCCAAGTACGCAACAGTATGAAATCTTTAAATTGATAATGAGGTCAATTTTTCTGAGATGCATAATTTAACTTTTTACAATTTTTTGATGTTCACGTTTAATTAAATGTATTTATTTTTATGTCGAAAGAAAATGAACTCGCATTTCTTTTTTTTTTTTGGCAACAATTAAATTATAGATAATATTTTAATGGCTATTTATAAGGCATTAGGAGGTTATTATTTTCATATTTTAATTAATTAAAAGAAAACTATTCGAAAATCGGACTTCGAAGTATTGTGTTGTCATCGGGTTGTGAGCTACTGTGAAAGTTTCAAATATCTAGCTAGTAGGGAAGTTAGTTAAAATTTGATTGCAAGAATTTGTAGCGGACAAACAAACATACAAACAAACAAACAAGAATAGAAGTTAATAAAAACATGGTAAAATGAGGACAGTCCTCAGAACATGAGGACTGCTGATCCCCTTACCTTCGTCCCCAAAAAATTACAACATATTTGGGGACGCTGGTTATAAAGTAATTAATGTTTTATTATAATAATTTACTATACAATCGATAACAAAAGTGTCCAAACACTAGCAAAAATTCCTATGTAAAAAAAGTACACTTCATCCGGTTTTGTTAAATAAATCCTTGTCGAATCCTGTCCTTAGTCAGTGTAAGACCATGAATTGATAAGGATTTATTTAACAAAACCATATGAAGTGTACTTTTTTTACACAGGAATTTTTGCTAGTGTTCGGACACTTTTGTTACTGACTGTACAGTCGGCTGCAAAATTATTCGAGCACTAGCAATAATCCTTGCCAAAAAAAAAAAATACACTTAATACAGCTTTGTTAAATAAATCCTTGTCGAGTCATGTTCTTAATCAGTCTAAGAACATGATTCGACAAGGATTTACTTAGCAAAACAGTCTTAAGTGTACTTTTTAAATATAGGAATTATTGGCTAGTGCTCGAATAATTTTGCAGCCGACTGTATGTATAATAAATAAGCTAAAATAAGTTCTTTTAGGTGCTTTATACATAGGGTGACCATGCGTCCTCGAATTTTGACCTTTTCTACTTTTTGTCCCCAAAAATTCTTTGACTACTTAAGGACACTAAATGTCCCCAAATTTAAATATTTGCATGCATTTCTTTCAAAATCGCAGTCCATTCCGTATAAGATCAAAATTGTGATGGCATATCTCCGGATCACTTCTAGGGGTGAGTCCCAGACCGTCGCCAAATGCCCTTTGCACAGCACTAGTGAAAACGTAAACTGACACGTAAAACCCATCACAATTTTGATCCTCCACAGAAGGGATGGACCTCCCACTTCTGTGACTACCAGAGGTATAATTTTGATGAGAACATGGGGGATATTGCGGTCATGACAGATTTGACGTGCACCAGCCACCATTAGCGGAAACGACAGTCTTTGGCCGGCTCGAGTACCGAACCCGCAATCTTCCATTTACGAGCCCGGCGCTCTACCGACTGGGTTACCGCGACCCTATATAACCGGGAATAATGTCTGCATTTCTGGGAGTGGGGATTCTGAAGATTAAAATGAAATGCTGTTATTTTGTGTTCTCTCCTATCATCATAATTAAGTGTAAATGGGTTTTATAAACTTGATTATTTTAATAATGCTGGGATGTTTTAATTTGCATAAACGTACCTTAGTCTCAGCAATTTTTCATAGAAAAAAGCGTTTCAAAGCATTTTGCAATGTATAAATCAGAGTTTTTTAAAATTAATAATGCATATATGTATTGGTTTGTTATGTCCCCGAAAAAGTCCCCAAATAGAGAAATCAATGTCCTCGAAATTTACTTCGATTTGGGGACAAACGGTAATTTGTCCTCAAATCAGTGTTTGAAAATATGGTGACCTTATTTATACATAAAAATTACTAAAATTTTACAATTTAAGGTGATTTATTTCTTTTTTGCACTCGAGATTCAATGACACCGCCATATTTGTCCTCAAATTCAATGAAAAAAATATGGTCACTCCAATGTTAACCAAAACTGAGTACATTGCGTCATTTGTACTCATTTTCGCTTGTAAAAATCTGGTCAGCTTACTTTCGTCCCCAAAAAATTTTTAGCACTCTTTCTTAGAGATCCTTATCCGCGATTGTAATGAAATGCTCGCCCTCTGGTGGGCTAAGGTGAAATTATCACACCACTGCATATCCTCATATTATGCAATCGACTTTCCATGATGAAATGGCGGAGAAAGAATAATAATTACACGTGGCTGTTATATTTACTAACAACTGCAGTGTTCAGAGAGCGCCATCTATCGATCATTACAAACGCGGATTTAAAATCCTAAATATATGTCTCCAAAATCTCAATATTTTACAGTCATGAACTTCCGTTTCCGAGCAAATCACGAGTTATGATTCTCAGTAACTTTACGAATCATGAACGACTCTTTCAAACGTAAACAGTAAACATGGCAGATGGAAATGTTTTAGAGAGAGTTTTAAAAGGTAAATATTGTTTTTGAAATCATAATACTTATTCGAATCTGAATTATTTCACTTTGTTATCTTTAGTTTTTGCTGTAGATATATTATTTATACAATTTTTACGAAATTAATTTTATAATTATCTATCTATTTGCATACATCAAAGAAGCCCATAAAATTGCGGTGATTCTTTTAGCTATTCAGTAAAAATGTTCAATATCAGTTTGGTTTGTATGTTAAATAACCCCTCTTTCTGCTTCTGTTTTTAAAATAAAGGAAGACGAAAAAATCAACAGAGAACTGTTATGTTGGAACAACAAAACAAGTAAGGGAAAATGGAAATTTATAAACTTATCGTTGTTATTCTTCCTAGATAATATAGTGTTTCATATATATATGCATTTACGTTAGTGTATGTATAGCACCAATGAATCGAAACATTAGCAAGATATGATATGGAAACTGTTACTTAGTATTTTAATTGAATTATGATTACAAGATGCATTTGTGTAAATTTAGGATGAAATTCATTTGGGCATGTTTGATTATTACAAAGGTAAGTTATTTTTTATAGCATATTATCTGTAATGAGATTTTTTTTGTGTTATTACTATTAAGAATAAGTGACAACATTTTTTTATAATTTTTTTTCTTTTAGCTGTTATGTTTAAAAACAACAGATGTATTATTTGATTAACGGTGAAGACATACCTTTAGAAAGTATTATTACTTTTAAATCATTGAAACTTCATATTATCTTAAAACATCACAAACAAACGGTCTTATTTGAAGCTTCAGTAAATATGAATCGATGGACAATAGTGTAGGTTTTTATATTGCCATGACAAAGCATAAAATAAAAAGGGAAATTAAGGCATAAGACAGATATTAAATTTAATAGAACGACCACTGCATTTACTAAAGTTAATAAAAAATAAAGAAATAACCATACATTTTGAAAACATAAAGAAATTAGAAAATTGCAAGAATCATTTTTACACAATTAATCACAAAGCCGTGAAAATTATTAAAAATTGATACATTTGCAACCACAATGAACCAGTTCTGGGCATAGATCAAAAGTGGTGTCATTTGCTGAAATCAGAAGATGAATGTGACGAATCATTTTCGACCATCAACATCACCTGAATAGATCCCAGATCTGTGACAAAAGATTTATGTTGAAATTTCAAGTCTCAATGTTTTAAGTATTTTCTCATCACCATGCTGCTAATATGTAAAATTAATCAATTTAGCTTTATTACATTAAAATCTAAAAACAAATGAATGGGTTCATGATTTTTGTTGCTAAAATTATACCAAATATTGTAATTCTTTATTTATCGAATATTTAATGATGATAGTTTTATATTATTAAATCATAGCCTTGTTAAACTTATTAATCTATTTTATAAATAAGTTTTATTTTTCTTTTTAAGTTGCAGAGCTTAACTTTAGCAGGAAACTGGTAAAGATTTTTTGTATTTGACAGTTATCAGAAAAGTGTAAATTCTTATTATATAATTGTTTCAGTAATACAATCAAACCCCATTATAGTGAACCATCTTCAGACTTCAAAAGAGTTCACTGTAATCAAACTTTGATTACTTATAAAATAGGTGTTTAATTAAATACATGTTCAATGGAAAAAGTTCATTATAACTGTATATAGTTAGTCATGAAAAAAGGCTCTGTTTAAAATATTAATTGTACGCAATTGTGATAAAATACTACTTTATAAATGAAAATCTTATTCAGCCCTGAGTTGTTCAGTTGAAGCTAAATCATTCAAGTGTTAGGAGCTACCAGACCGAGTGCCTGCTATTGAATACAGCTTTTGCTGTATGCTATACTAATGATACAGTTTACGCTTACGCCATGATTTTTATGTTGTCAGTTAATATTTAAACTGTGTTTTCTAATGTAATAGAAGCCGATACTTGATTGATAGACTTGTAATCTTCTGGAGTATTCTGTAAATAAATTTTAAGCCTCTGCAAGACCTGTCATTCATTCACGAACAATATACAAACCCTGAATACACAACAATTCTGAAATTTGATAAAAAAAAGAGGAATTCTTTTCTTTCTTTATTATTTAAAATATGAAAGAACTATAATGATTTAATACTTATTTAATGAAGTTAACAATAAATATTTAAAATTATTGAAATTTGATATACCTTAAACATCACTTCGTGCTGGCAGAAAAGCTTTTTTCGGCAGGGGATCCCCTCCTTCGACGGTGCCGACTACACTCCGTGGCTGGCGGTCTTTCAAATGTTGATCATCTCTTTTATGGATGTACAAGTGACGCCATATCTTGTTTATCTCCGCTGATTCGTGGTCATTTATTACGTCATGATTGTGCGTGATTTCAATGCTTTCTCTGAGATAAGCGTAGGTTTGATTATTGAAATTAGCTAATTTGGTGACATTTTCAAAATCTATTTTTATATTGTTTTCTAGATAATTTTTGGCTAACGCGGTGGTATTCCTGTTGAATTTGATATCGTTTTGAAGTCTTATACTAGTGAAATGAAAAATCAATGGGAATCACAAAAATGTGTTCCTTTTCTAGAAAATATTTTATTCTTTATGATGTTTAAAATTTTGTGTTTATTTCTGAGTAGATTGACATTCATTTACCAATTTATTTTTGTTACAAAGATATAGGTGATGTTCAAGGACGCTTGTTTGATCATAGACCTTTCACTCAAGGTGAAATAAGATTTCTTGTAAAAGAATTTGAGGTAAAATAATTCCTTGTGATTTTCTCTTTTAAAACTTGCTTATAATTGTTATGATTATATGGAATATATATGCATATATTGAAAAGGAAAATAGTTTTTTACTTTCTCTTATCCATAAGGTAGTTGTTTTAGGGTTATTATTATTAAAAGTATTGTTTTAGGGTTAAATTTTCGAATGTGAGTTTTTCTTATATTTACATCTTCTGAAGTCCCCTGAATACAAAAATCACGTTTTTAGCAAATGGTCTCTCTGTGTGTGTGTGTGTTATCAGCATATCTCAAGAACAAATAGTTGCAGAAATTCCAAACTCGGTATTCTAAATGTGTATCATATAGGGATGCTATACTAAGCTTTTCGTTGAGATGAAGCAAATGGTCCGTGTACAGGGACACTCAAAAGTATTCAAATACATTACGTCTGTGGGGGAAATTGCAGGTAAGTAGAGTTTAACATCTGTAGACTGCACTAAACCAAATGAAACAAATATATATTTTTGTAATAGATAGTCAACTGGGGAAACAATTTTGTGTATGTAGGAGCCTCGCCTCCTCCCTTGAGGGGAATAAATTTTCATGATGGGTATCTTTCAAAAGAGCTCGGCAATACTTTTAAAATGAATAGTTGAACTATCAATCTGTGATAATTTTCAATAAAGTTATCTAACAAAAAAAAAAAAAAAAAAAAAAAAAAATTAATATAATATTGAGAATAAATTCAACTTTTTTTTTTTGTGTGTGTGTATATTTACACGTTTTGAGGCTTCCTGATTATCGTAGTCAAGTTTCTTATTGTTTGATCTTTGTCTGTGTCTCTTAGAGTAACTTAAAAACGAGTAATTTTAAGAGATCCAATTGTTGTATTTTGAAGTTAACATAAGTTTTTTGCTGGAAAAGTTTGATGAAGATTGATAGGTTTCAATGAATGTCACGTGTGAAAAGTCTGTATAATTTTAATAACAGACTATATAAATGTAGGTGCATTAATGAAATGGGGGGTTGAGGAGGGCGTTAGCCCCTTTCACACAGAACTAATTATCACATAAAACTCTTCCAAAGCCTAATTTGAATTGTTTAACATAGGTTTACATAACAGTACTCGTGATCTTACCTCTTAATCTCCAACCTGTATTTATAGTAGGGTCATTCCATGTCAGATCATCCAGGGGTCGTCACCCAAGGTTGGCAAATTTTAATGAAACTTGGTGAGTTTGTTCTGTACAAGGACATAAAAACATATACCAAATGTTATCTCTTTGTGACAATTAGTTTCAGAATTATAGCACCTCAAAGTTTTAGCAAAAATAAGCACAAAGCAATGAACTGCCCATTCAGCTACTCTGCATCATTCTACATTTTTTGCTCCAAAACAGTTATTTTTAAAGATAGAGAGTTAATTTTTTTTGCTTTTTACTCTGTATTAAATGGGTAATGAAAATATAAAAAAATATTTAAATTTAACAATTATTAATACAGTTTAAAAAATCTTAATGTGTAAAAATATTTTTTTCTGAAAGTTTGACCTGTACTTGAAAATTTTCCTATAACATGAGTCTGACTCCAAAACTCAATAAACCAGTTACACCTTTGAAAACTAGATAAAAAATGGAAAAAAATGATATAATAAAATTTGTGGGGTTTTGAGTTTTTCCCAACTTAGAGCAGATTAAATTTCTAACTTTTGAAAATATGAAATTCAGACATACACGCACAAAACTTGGTTATAGCTAGCTGAAACAATATATATATATATATATATATATATATATATATATATATTCAGTTTAATAATTTGAAGCGATATTTTCATCATATAAACAAAATAAAAGTGAAAATATAGTTACTTTTATATTTTATGCTTTTAAGTATTATATTTTAATTATAAAGTGGACTAAATTTTAATTCTTAAGTCTGTAAATTAGAAGCATATTAAATTATAGTTTATTAAATATATTTATTTAATTAAATAACTAGATTGTATGCTTCTTTATAATCTTGAAAGAATTTCAAACAAATTTTATTTAAAAAATAAATAAATAAAAACCTGAAAGTAATATAGATTAATAATACTGTAAGAAAATGTTTGATAAAAATAATTTTCAATAATTATTTTTATTGAAGTATCTGGGATATAATTAGAATATTTTTATCATAACATACATTTGATTTTAAAAATCATTCCAGATAACTGTTACAAGTTAGAAAAACCAGTATCCTTTTTTTTTTTTTTTTAACTTATTTATTAATAATAAATTTTATTTGTCTTTCAACATATGCTAAAATGCTTAGAATAAGGTAGACCACAGGATGAAGGGGGCAGGGGGCTGAGGAAGAAACAGAGAGAGGGAGAGAGAAAGGATAAAGGAAGAGAGGATAGAAAGATAATAAAAACAATGTTTTGATATGTTGATTCATATATACATAGGCAGATGTTATCAGTTGATCATCTGCATTTAGTTTAGTCAGAACTGAGTAGCTATCAAAATGATATTTTTTCTTCTCTTGTCTAATTGTACATAATTTGTAAAGTCTTCATATTCCACTGTTTCTTTCTCTCTCTTTATTTGTAAGAGATTTTCCAGTTATGGAAGCAGATTTTTCTTTGAAATGTGATGAGTCTGAAAGTATATGCAAAGTAGGAACATTGCTTTCATCTTCTTGTCCTAATAAAGGTTTAACAACAAAAAATGATTTGTTTGTCATCAAGGATAAATTAAACGAAGAGCAATTACAGTTATTGATTTGGAGAACAGGTTTCCAAAATTATGACAAAGAAGACACTATATGCTCACATCACTTTTATTACTATTTTACTTATTTTGAACATAAACAGAAATCTTGCTGTGACCCCTATAACAAGCATTTAAAACCTATTTCAAACAAAAGAGATTTAAGAAAAATAACTTTGCAAAAAGCAAAATATTACAAAGAAGAAAATAATATAAATTTAATACCTGGCTATCTTTTATGTAGTTCCTGCCGTAAAGCTTTAAATGAAAAAAGTGAAATAAAGTTGCTTGAAGAAAATGATGAAATTGATGATGAGTTAATTGATGAGGATAAAAATTATGATTTGGATTTTGCTAGAATCACAGAAAAAGATAAGCTGAACAAGTCATTGGAAGGAATAGATGTCACACCATTAAAGCTGCAATCAGTTCCTTCACATTCTAGAAAGAGCTATGCAAAAAGAAAGTTAAAACAGGCTGAATCACAAATAAAAAAGAAATTATCCTTTGTTTTAAATGTAGATGAAACCGAAAGTGATGGTATACAAACAGAAAGTGATATTGAAAAGAAGAAAAAAGAAGAACAAAATAAAAAAAAGTGTTTTGATTTTGACAGACTAGTAGAATTAATGAAAACCAAATTGGATAAAAATTTAAGTAAAAGAGAAAAAATCCAAGTATTAACTCTTGCACCTCAGTCATGGTCTCGCAGTAAAGTTGCCACAGAATTTAAAGTCACAGAGTATATGGTTCGAAAGGCTCGGAAATTAACTTTAGAAAAGGGGATCCTGGCTATACCCGGTCCAAAAGAAGGGCATAAAATTTCCTCTGAAGTAATAGACACAGTCACAAATTTTTATGAAGATGATGAATACAGTATGATGATGCCTGGCAAAAAAGATAGTGTTAGTGTAAAGAAAAATGAATATAAACAGAAACGATTATTGTTATGCAATCTGAAAGAATTGTATTTTTCCTTCAAACAAAAATACCCTGAAATGAAAATAAGTTTTTCAAAATTTTGTTGTTTGCGCCCAAAATGGTGTGTCTTAGCAGGATCTCCTGGGACACATGCAGTATGCGTTTGCGTTATTCATCAAAATGTCTATCTGTTAGCATATGCTCTCAACTTACATCATAAAGAAGCAGTCCACCAGCTGGTTGATAAGCTTGTTTGCAGCAGAGAAAACAGATCATGTATGTTACGTTGTTGCAGCAATTGTCCTGTTAGTAGTGAACCTCTCAAAAATTATTTAAAAGAGATTTTGGAAGATTATGATGAGGATGATGAAATACAGTTTTCACAGTGGATCAATGAAAAAAGAATGAAACTTCAGTCAATGACACTCCCTCTTCATGAATTTATAGAGTTGGTAACAGAAAAAGTAAATGAACTCATACCTCATTCGTACATTTCTAAAATTCAAAATTCCTACCTGAAAAAAAGAAAAGAAAATTTAAGTGAAAATGAAGGACTGATTCTGATGGATTTTGCTGAAAATTACAACTTTGTCTTACAAAATGAGGTACAGTCATACCACTGGAGCCATTTAAGTTGCACTTTGCATCCTACAGTAATATATTGTAAGACAGCTGATGGATCCATTAAAGAAACTCCTTTATGTTTTATATCAAATGATTTGAACCATGATGTTCCATTCGTCTATTGTGTTCAGCAAAAGACAATAGAATATATAAAAACACATTTCCCATTTACTAATAAAGTAGAGTATTTTACAGATGGTTGTGCTTCACAATATAAAAATTTTAAAAGTATGATGAACTTGTGTGCACACAAATCAGATTTTGGGTTAGATGCTTGCTGGTCTTTTCATGCTACTAGCCATGGAAAAAGTATTTGTGATGGAATTGGTGGAACTGTGAAAAGATCTGTAACAAAGAAAAATCTTCAAAATGTTTACCAATCCACACAAATCACAAATGCTCACGAAATGTATGAGTTTTGTTGTGGTTTAATTTCAAAAATATCATTCTTTTATTTGAATGAAATAGAAATAAATACGAATCGAAAGGAACTTGAAAAACGATTTTTGAAAGGAAAAACAATAACAGGAACAAGGAGCCAACATTTTTTTAATCCCATATCAATGGATGAAATCATCATGAAGCGCACAAGTTTGGATCCTGATATATCTCTCAGGTGGAACTTTCATACTGGAGAAGGAAGATCAAAGCTACAGGATGTTGTACCAAGTCTCCAAAATTACGTTGCATGTGTGTATGAAGGAAACTGGTGGATTGGATTAGTGAGCAAAATAAATAAAACAGAAGGAGATTATTCAATCCAATTCATGCATCCACATGGTCCTTCTGAAACATTTTATTGGCCAAAACGGCAAGATGAGTGCCCTGTACCCCCTCAGCACATTTTATGCATGGTTGATACTCCTGACGTGACGTCACAAGTTGGGCGTTACTATAAAATAGGATCTAAAACTAAAAAAGAAATTGATGAAAAGTGGAATATATTCAAGAAAAACTGTTGAAATCTATTTAATATTAAGGAAAAAAAAAAACTTTTCTACATGTGTAAGTAACTAAAAAAAATATTTATGCTTCTTACAAATAATTTAACAAATTGTAAAGAATTTTTTATTTACAAGATGAGAACACTTAACTTTAAAAAGTTTAAAAATATGTACATGCATTCTTTTGTAACTATCAATGGGCAATTGTAATAGGTATGTTTGTATTTTTAAAAGTTAGAAACTTAATTTACTGTAAGTTGGTGAAAACCCAAAACCCCACTAATTTTATTGTACCATTATATTCCATTTTTTATCTAGTTTGTAATGGTATAATGGGTTTGTGGGGTTTTGAAGTCAGACTTGTGATATAAAACAGTTTTTGAGTGCAAGTTAAAATTTTAAAAATATTTTATTTTTGCACTTTACTGAAAATTTTAACTATATTAATGATTTTTAAACCTAAATATTTTTCTGCAATTACGTTATACATTTAATACTGTATTAAATGCAAAAAAAATTAACTCTCTATCTTTAAAAATAATTGTTTTAGAGCAAAAAACGTAAAAGTACTCAGAGTAGATTAAAGAGTGGTTCATTGTTTTATACTAATTTTTGCTAAAACTTTGAGGCGCTATAATTCTGAAACAAATTGATAAAAAGAGGTAGTATTTGCTGTCTGTTCTTATATTCATATATAGAACAAACTCACCAAGTTTCATTAAAATTTGGCAACCTTGGGTGTCAAAATGCATTTTAGCTGGATGATTTGGTATGGAATGACCCAGTATTAAATTTCAGGGTAAGAGAAAGTCGTGTGAGTAACATCAGATTATTTCACCTGCCTTAATATTAAAAATAATTTTGAAACATTAAACATACTTTAATTAGATCTAAATATATATTTAACACCTTAAAAGGAGATATTAGTGAGATAATCTCTTTTTTTCTTTCCATGTAATACAATGAGATTTTCGTTGCTTTGTTTGGTATTGTAGCAGAGGATTGATCCAGGTTTTAATCTTTAGGGCCCATTTTTGGGATTTTTTTTTTCTTCCTTGTAAAAAAAGAATGCTTATGAAGCCTTCCATTTTTGCAGTCACATGTTTAATATCAAGTTAATAACATTTCATTGAACCAAGTATAGGTACTCATAAAACAATATAATGCTGTAAACGTGAAAAAGTGTTATAGAAGAATCATTTCTATAAAATGAAATTTTGCAAACGAAAGGATTTTGTAAAGGGGCCTAATTTATAAATTTGAATTTTGTGAAAAGGCCATTTTATGGATTTAAATTTTGTGAGGAGATGCCTTTCTGCGATATGGAATTCTGTGAAGGGGCAGCAAAAGGGCCTCAATTTTTGCCTGGATTAACCCCTGCAAGGATATTTCACTCAAAAATAAAGTTTATTATATTCCACTCTTTGAACACATTGCCTTTTACCGTAGGGAGTTATTTTTTTAAATAACAAATTTAAATATTGTGTTTTATTAAGCAAACTCAAAGCTTTAATTTTCAATTTCAAAAAGAAATATTTAAGCTTTTTTTTCTTTTTTTAATTGCTTCATAAGAAAAAAGGTGACATGTTCAAAGAGTGAAATTCAAAGAACAAAATATATCATTGAATATTATAAAACTATATGTTACGAAACTGATATATGTTATTTAAAGTCACAATAGCAGGTTTTCCATTCAAAATAGTGTAATATGCATATTACTACTGGTTTGCTCATGTGCACAAACAAAAGTGATTAGATACATTACTGTCAGTGGCGTCGCGTGAGTGACGTTTTGGTCATCTCCATACGTGTGGTTAGAAACAGTCTGTTATCATGGAAAGTTCATTCATCTGATTGACTGTTGGAATGCCGTCATACCTATAAAAAAGATGAACCAACCAATAAGATAAATTCATATTCCATTACAATGCACTGTTTCCAGCCACTCGCATAGAGATGACCAAAAACGCCATTCACGCATCGCCACTGATTACTGTCTATGAGGCTTTACTCCTATGGGCTGTAGAGTCTAGGGCAGTGTTAGAAATAAGAATTTTGAAACTAGGCGTCAAAATGAAAAATCTAGGTGCCATCTATACTTAAATGTGTATATTAAAAAGAATAATAATAATAATAAAGCATCAGCTTGTAAATAATATATGCCAGATTATATAAAAAATATGTATATAATGAATGTAATTACATTGACAATATTAAACGTACATATTTAAAATCGCAAATTCATTCTTTGCCCAGAAGGTACATCATTCCACCACAATTTAATAGCATTTTCTGGGCAAAAATCCCCCAATTTAGGGCTGTTTAATTTAATCATTAACAAATCGTCAACTACTTTCATAGAGATAGTTGTATAATTTCTTAAATCAGTTTTTATAAGGTTCATTTGACCAAAGTAGACTTGTTTACAGTCTGATGGGATTGGGAAAATTATTAGGTATGATGAAAAAATTCAGGCGTCAAATATGGCACCTATGATTGGAATGTTAGGCTTCAAAATGAAAAAACTGGTCACAAAATGCGAATAACAACTGCTTATTTATAACCCTGGTCTAGGGACTATGAAAGATATTTTTAAAGCACTTTCTGCTACTTTCTAAGGCACTAAATGTCATTATATTAGCATAATTTTTCAGATGCGCAAAAGCATAATTTCCATCGAAAATTGTTAAATTAGCATTAATGTTTTGTTTATAGGATCACATAAAAAATAAAAATAAATAAAAAATTCAGATACATTACAGGATGTAAGTAAAAATGGATGAAAGTAGATTTTTAGTATTACTAAGCATTTTTAATATCTGCCTACATTGTTTAGCAAATACTAACATTTTCGTTTTGAATTTTTGTCTGTGTGTATTCCGTCTGTTTGTAATAATAAATTTCTGTTTATATATAATTGTCTTCTAAAAGATCAGTAGTTTTGTCAATGGATATTCTATTGCTAGGCTATATAAGACCCCTAAAAAGTAGGTACTAATTTTTTTTTTCTTTTTTTGCATGTTAATGCATGCAATTATTTTAATATTATTATTTTGCTGGGCTGGGGCCATTCCAAACTGTTAGATGTCATACTGGGCCAGACCAAGTATGCAAAGCTTTCATACAGCCCGGGCCTTAAGATTTTGGCCTGTGCAGACCTCTAATGCTTTAGTTGCTTTATCAGCTCACTTACTGCATAAAAATTCTCTCATACAAGATTTCTCTTTTTAAATTTGACTGTAATTATTTATTCATATTCAATGAAATATTGAGTTTAAATAATCAAGTGTTTCATTATGAAAATATAAATCTAGGAACCTTGGAACATAAAGTATGACTGTCATTTCATTCTGAAAATATAGATCAGAATAAAACTTATTATTGTAATCCTTTTAATTTTTTTAAAATTTCAGTTATTTTTATGTACTTTTGTGATCTGTGTTTTTAAAGAAATATTTAACATAAAATATATATATATATATATATATATATATATATATATATATATATACATATATTTGTAATTGAATACTCTTTACCTACATACATATTATATTTTTTTTATTAATAGGAAAAACGCAAAGAAAGAGAAGTACAGCAAATGTTTGAAATGCTAGAGATGGTAACCGATATAAAAGAAACTCAGATTGAAAAAGCCGTGAAGTTGGGAGATATGCACTTGTGTAATTTAACTGCAAACTGTGAGTCATAGTTTTAAGAGCTGTTTTATTTTCCCTTTTAAATTTCATTTATGAATTTATTATCACTATTTATTTTTATAGTAAATTAGTGAATTTTTGCTATTTATTGTGCAATTACTGCTTATTATTAAAGTTGGCTGTTTTTTTTTTTGTCATTAATATTGAGAGAGGAAGATCTAGTTACAAATGTGAAATGTAGATCCTTTGGCAAAATACAAAAATAAGAATAATTGAACTTGTCTACAACAACATATACATAAAATGTAGTAATATGCATTAGTTGTTGTGGAAAACACGAGAAGTTCTTAGAGGTGCTGTGAAAACTTACATCAATAATTAAACTGTGAATCAATGCCCCAGTAGCACAATAATATCTGGGCTTGTCAGAGAGGCCAATATTATATGGCAAATATTTTTTCTAATATCAGCCAGTATGGTATTGGTATACATTGAATCATTAAGAAAAAAAAAAAAAAAAAAAAAATTCTCCTTGAGCATAAGTATTTATAATGTTGCTAAAATTATTTTCTGTCCTATATTTTTCTAAAAATAAAATTTTAATTTAAAAAAAAAGTAAATGCTGAACTGTGCAAGCTTACAGGTGCAAGATTGATAAAATATCCAATCTTCACCGATTTTTGACAGTATTGGGCGATATTGAGCAACATTTCTTTTATTTTAAATTCTATGTTTGGTAGAGTGCAACAATAAATAATTCAATAAATTCAATAATAGTTGTAACATGGCAAATCATAAAACAAGGAAAAGAATTTTTTTTTTTTTTTTTTTGTGGCAATGTGAAACTATTTTATGCTATATGCAAGGAGAAAAAAATTTCCCAAAGAATAGTAATGATAATAGTAATTCATAAAACATAAAAGGTTAACATGAATAGTATTTCAAAATACATTGACTAAGCCATTAATTTTGAAGATTAATAATCTGTACTGTTGCATTACGCCCAATCATTATTGTTACAAACACCAATAAAATTCTGTCGAAGATTTAAGATTTTTTTTTTTTTTCCTCCAAAATTTAGCCTTGAGAAAAAAAAAAAAAAAAAATCTTATATAAGTGAATGTTAAACTTACCATCCGGATTTATAAATTTTTTCAAATTTAAACTATTTTTTTTTTCTTCTCTTTAGCATGAATTATAGTTGTTTTGTATTACTTTTTGATAATGAATTTTAATTATATTCCTTGATATTTAAAATCTTTCTCTTATTCTAGTGTACGTCAATTTTGCAGAAAGAAATAAACTGTTCAAAAATTTTAATGTAATATGTATGTGTATGTATATATATTGCTTTTTCCTTTACACACCTATAGGTATAATATACAGATTTTATAGTTTTAACAAATATTTTGTTAAAAACCACAAAACAGATAGTAAATAAAAATAATTCCTTATACAATAAAACCAAAGTAGTTTGGTTTATTATCCAAAGTAGCTGGTTTGGATAATAAACCACTTACCATGTTTACTTTAAGAGTTTAGTTAATAGCGATTAAATTTTAAGGTGGATTCAATTTATAATAAAAATATTTATATTAGAAAATAAATTGTGAGATTGACTCAAACTGCTTCCATGCATTGTTATAAAACACATTTTCCCTTTTTTATGACTTTTTTTTTTTTTTTAAATCATATAAAATTAATATTTACATAAGTGTTTTTAAGTTTTTCTTTCTTTCTTTTTTTTCACAACAAACAATGCTGATTTTATACAGTGAGAATTGCAGAATTTTGTAATACAGTGAACTCTTGTTAAAACAGACAATCAAGGGCCAGCAGTTTTTGTCCATTATAACAAGAGTTCATAAACTGAAGTTCTATATGAACTCTAAAATCACTATTATGTACACATCACAGTATAACACAAATGAAAATTTGTTTCCTCAAACCCTTTTATTCACTAAAAATATAAAAGCATGAAAACCAATACTTACTTTCAAAACTTCTTTTCTTCATAACGAAATCCTTTGCTATGTCTCCACAATTGAAGTGGAGACAGGTGCAAATTGTTGACCTAAACTGTCAGTGTCAATCAATACTATTTACCTCCCAGAGTGAAAGAGATTAACCCTTTTATTATTGAACCTTTTCATGTTTAAATATATATATATATATTATATATTGAATTTGAAAAGATTTTGGGAACTGACTCTTTTTCGAAGAAAGTAAGCTTTGAGGGGAAAAAAATGTCCATCTTAACGAATGAATTGTACGTATAAAGTGATGTTTATTACATGCAATTCCTATAGGCCTTAGCCGGGGATTCTGTTTTGGTACATAATAACGAGAAATCCATCTTAAATGGGGTTGTCTTAACGAGAGTTCACTGTATTGAATTAAATTTCAATAATTAATCATATTTTATAAACCAATAATTTATGTTGTTACAAAAACTATGTGACATTTTCCCAGTGTTTCTCTATTTTTGTCTGGTAGCTCAATGTATAAAGATTTATGTCTTTGTTAAAAATTATATATAAGTCTCTCATACCTAAGTAACTGTCATAAGTCTGGCTCAGTTAACCCTCTCAGCGTGTGACCCCAGATGGCCTATCTACTTCAAAAATATTCTTACCGAGAAAAGAAAACTACCCTAATAATTCGTTACCAGTTTCACTGAAATGCTCTAAAAAAATTCGAACCCGATTTTTCCCCATTCTTTAATCTATCAGCTTTTGAATTGGAGGTGTGTCGGTGTGTCAATTCAAAACTCCGAACAACTCAGTTCTAAACGCCTTTGTGTTTGAAGGTCATTCCAAAGTGGGGTTGAGACTTTACTGAAATTTCAAATTCTTTTAGAAAGCACATCTGTATAGAAGTTTATCGTTTCTGTGTAAGAAGAATGAATTCAAAAAATTAAAGCTGCAATTAAGAAAAAAAAAAAAGAAAAAAAAATGCAGCACAAAATACTTTTTTTAATTTATTTCAAATTCATAAATTTTAATTTCCACTAGTTTTATTATCAGAAATGGTGTAAGATTAATATATTATATGAAGCACAAACTATTAACATTTTTAAGTAATTATAATTTTTTTTATAGCTATTTAAAAATAAAATCTTACTAAAAAAAAAATCGTAAAAATTTCTTATTTCTAAAAATATAATAAATAAATAGTAATTCTGAAATATTAAGAAATAGTTCTTTCTCAATGAATAAATTAATTTGTATGCTATTTTACATTTCCTTGCGCTTTTTCTTTTAGATTTATAATAAAAAGAAATATTTTAAGAAAATAGAACTTTTTAAAAATTATGGTGTCAGGGTTAAGGACAATCCGTACCAACTTCGTACATCCGCATATATATATATATAGATATATATAAATTATTATATATAAATAAAGTAACTTAAGGGCCTTCTTCACTCACCGCCGCCGGGAGCCGAAGCTAATGTAATTCTATGGGAATTTTTTCTTTAGAAATAACTTATTAACTAATACATATTTTTAAATTCTGTTTCCACATTCAGAAAATTCCCAGCTGTTAAATTGACGGACCTTCTTTAAAAAATTATTTTTTTTAATTTTTTATATTTTATTTTGAAGCTGCAAAATACGAATTTTATATATGTGAAATTTTTTCATTTTGCAATTTCAAAATAAAATATTAAAAATTAAAAAAAATGCATTTTTAAAAAAGGTCCGTCAGTTTAACAATTGGGAATTTTCTGAATGTGGAAACAGAATTTAAAAATATGTATTAGTTAATAAATTATTTGTAAAGAAAATTTCCCCATAGAATAACATTGGCTCGGGCCTCCGGCGACGGTAAGTGAAGAGGGCCGTTAAGTTGAGGGCAATAAGACTAACTGTGAAATTTGAACAACAGCAACAACAACAATAATAATAATAATGTAATGAAATGAATCGAGCAACAGAGGATTTCGGTTCATAAACAATAATCTATTAATAATACTATATTTCTTTTCTAATTAACCAGCTTCAATGAGAGCTTAATCTGGTTAACCAATTAATGTATAGATAGTTAAGTACAATAAAATTAACAAAATTATTAAATAAAAAGAATCTTTTATTATTATTATTATTATTATTATTGTATTTTATTTATATATTTATTTATATATTTACAAAGAAATATGATTGCATTACACCCAGAAAAAATTTTTGTGACTGACATCTAGAAACTAAATTGTGGTTCTAGTAAATATAGTTCCATGTCATCCTTATAAGTTCTTATTCCCTTTGGTATTGATTTCTAAGAATTTCTATTAGAATTCTAGAGCGTTTTCCTATATTACTTTAGTTAAACTCATTTAAAAATCTTTTCGAATAAATGCAAACACAAGAGGCATGTCTTAGTAACTATAATCTTAGTTTATGGCCCAATTCTAGTAAATCAAGTAAGAATTTCATGCAATGCAAAGGATTCATAATACTGTTTCGCCATCTCGAAAAGTATAGACCAGAAATTCTCGACCATTTCGTCTGTTCAGGTTTTTTTGTTTACCTTATACGTTATAACTTGGAAATCTATATTTCAAGTTTGGGGATTCAGAATATGACTACTTATTCATTCTAGATGAATACAGTATATATATATATTTTTCTCCATGTATATGAAATATTTCTTAACGGTGATAACACAACAACATACTTATTTAGATACAGAAAAAAGTGCCCTCAAAAGTTCAGATATCCTAAAAGTAATATTAAAGAAATGGTTTAAAATTACCTCATTATAAATAGAAACATGACTACCTCAAATAAAAATCTAAAGTGGAAAAAAAATTATCAAATTAAAATGATCTTTAAATATTTATTATCTTATATCTGAACAAAATAATTGCACCGAATATTTTAAAATTATAAGAAAATGAACAGAACTGGTGAGTACTAATCATTAGAAAATTTAACATAGAAAATGCAGCTGTTTAGAAAAGCATTAGACTATATTTCTGCACAACTCCATTTGAAATTCGTCTTCCTTTTTATAAAACTTACTTATTGTTTGACAGTTTTTAGAGTATACAGAAAACGCTTATAGCGGTTTGGTAAATTCACGTCTATATTTAACTTTTTTTTTTTTTTTTTTTAATAATGCACTCTGCCTAATATGATTTTATCTATACTATTATATAAAGAGCAGAACTTTGTTTGTTTGTGGAGGGTAATCTCTGAAACTACTGACCCGATTTAAAAACGTCTTTCACTGACCAAAAGCTACACTATCCCTGATTGTTATGGGCTATATTTAATTTTGATAAAATAAATTTTAGTTTAAAATCTGAGATTTTTAATTAAAATCCCCATAAAAGCTATAATAGAAATGTAAATAATGAAATATTAAAAAAAAAAAATTATATATTTTATATTTGTAGGAAATACACATGATTAATAAGAAGTTTTTATGAAGAATGTTTATAGAATCCAACGAGCTATTTTTGGCCCTTTAGTCAAAGTATCTTTATTCTTTCACGTGTGAAATTTGAAGATTTCATAATATTCTAGAAAACCAAATAACGCTTTTCGATATATTTTTTAAATAATAGCATAGGTCTTTTTGAAAAAAGAAATTAAAAAGATCACTTTGTGCAAATTTTTGTAATATGATTTTTTTTTCTTTTTTTCTGAAACTATTTTTCAACACCCTTGAATTATTTATAGCAAATGTATTATGATTTGTAGATACTGAAATGTGTTTTTAATTAATTTTTTCCCAAGTATTTTTTATTTTGTTTTATTTTACTTTTCATATATTATATAAATTAAAATAAATAAATAAATAAATATTCTGAAAATTGTAAAACTGTTTTAGCGCTTTACAAAATGTCAGTAAGTTCACAGTTAGAACATATTCTGAGAAACAGTTACACGGAATATGGTCTATTCAACTATTCTATTTGGGAAGTGCCGGTAATTTTTAGGCATTTAACTGGTCATATTTAGTAAAAGAAAAATAAATAAATCTTTTACGATACTGTCCGTTTCGATGCTGATTATCATTAATTTTTTTTTCTTTTTCCTTAAAAAGAAAAGAAAGAAAAATGAGTTTCATGAAATTTTGGCAAAAGCAGAATTTAGTTTAGTACGGAGGATTAAATTTTTTTCATTTTATTTTATTTGTTTATTTATTTTATTTTTTAATTTTAATATCGCTTTCAAATTATTAGAACAGAAGACTGTTAATCCCAATCTACGGACTTTTACGATACCAGTTTTACGGTAGTTGGACATTCATCGAAATTGAAAATTTATCGAAAATATAATTGTATATAGTCAAACATCGTTAACATGAACACTGTTAACGTTGAGTTACTTTTAACATGAAATGTTTCCACCATCCCCGTCAAAATGGAGATTTGTTTAGTTATATGAAGATTAGTTACTGATAGCATGAACTACTGATAACATGAACAAATTTTTTATCCCCCTTGAGATTCACATAAAAAAAAAAAAAAAAAAACTAACAGTTCTCCGTACTAAACTAAATTCTGCTTTTGACAGAATTTCATCAAAATCGTTCTTTCTTTTTCTTTCTTTTCTTAGAAAGAAAAATAAAATAAAATAACGAGCACTTTCAAAATAGACAGTATCGGAAAAGTTTTTTTTTTTTTTTTTCAAAAATTTTATTTATATATTTATTTATTTTATATTATTATTCGCGTGAAAATGTATTTTCCTATACGTCGAAAAATAAATTAACTCGTAAATTTTTTTTTTTTGGTAACAATTATAAATTAAAATAATAATTTAAAAGTTTAGAAGTTAGAATTTCTAATTTTATTATTATTTTTAACTCGCTATGTAAACTCTGTTTTACATGTCTTTATATTTATATCAGCTTTCTCTTATAGGAAATTTGATAGGTGTCTACTTCGTTAGGTCAATTTTATGTCTTCTGATCACATTATTTCTAAAAAATGTACTATATAATATGTGTAATAGTGGTTAATGGAAATCGTGTGGTTGTATCATACAAGATTTTTTTTTCTCTACTGATCACTGAAATTGCCAACTATTTCATTGTAAATTGATGAAACTTTATTTATTTATTTATTTATTTCACATTTACAAAATACGTATTATTATTATTATTATTATTTTATTTTTCACAGATGTCATTTGGACGATATAACTGCCAAATTTACTTTGAAAATACTTTTCAATAGCCTGAATAATTTAAACAATTTGTGCAAGTTAGTTATTACTAAATATTGAAAAAAAAAAAAAAAAAAAAAAAAGTCAGTTTATAAATAACTTATAATAATGTGAACATTGTTCTTGAAACAATCAGAAAATGAATAATGCTATTTCTTTTTAATTATATATATTTTTTTTCGGGGAGCGGGGGGGGGGGCGGTACACCAACGGCAAAGCGGCTCTGCGCTCAAAGCTGGTAGACGTGAGGTGCCGGGTTCGATCACAGGTCGCGCTCGTCGGCCAGCAGTTCGGAGTTTTCCGTGGTTTTCTCCATAACTAGCGTAAGTACGGGCTAGTATCCCTTAGAAAGACTTACATTAAAGGCACTTCCCCTCTGGACTAGGACCCAAGAGTAATTATTCCGCAATACCAACACCAGTAATAAATAAATAAATAAATAATTTTTTTTATCTTCAAATCATAATAATGTTAAAAGACTCACAATAATGATAAATTAATTATTTGATATATCATGTATTTTAAAGTGAATTTTGTAATGTTCTTGATTTAGAGATTTCTTGTTCAATTATATTTTCGATAAATTTTCGATTTCGATAAATGTCCAACTATCGTAAAACTGGTATTGTAAAAAACAGTAGATAATAACCTTCCCTACTAAAAAATAATAAACGTTCAAAAATAGAAATAGTTGGAATTCTACAGTGAAAAGTGGGGTTTGGACAGAAGACAGAAATAAATATTTTCTTTTTTTTTTTTTTTTTTTTTTCAGATTTTAGCTAAACTTCGCGTAACTTTTTCTTACTGTCTTACAAATAATATTTTTGGTGTTATATATATATATTTGAAAGGAACAATATATATATATATATATATATACAGAGTGTTTCAAAATAATATATAAACTGGGTTTTTAATGATGATGAATAAGAACTATGCATGAAAACGAATCCAACATTTATTTCGAATCGAAATAAATTAGTATCACACTTTACCAGGTTTAAAATTAATATAGAAATTTGTTACATTTCTTGTATTTTCATCTTAATGAATACGTCGGTGCTTTAAATCTGCACTCGTGCCTACTTTTACATCTAGCTAAAATTCGTGCTACTTATGTTTCGACATTTTTAATTTAGAAAAAGTAATAGCGCTTTCTTTTTTCAATAAAATTAGGGGGGGGACAGCCAGTATTGATATTATGCGTATAATAAACGGATTCAATGTCTAATTATACCATATATATCTGTAGGAACTTTATGCAATTCAAAAACTAACCGATTTGGAGAAAACCAACATCCGAATTTTCATTCTCTTAGTAGAGGCAAATTTCCTGCTGTTTCGTCTAAAAATATCTTCATGAATGTTTTTTACTTTGTTGAGTGAAGAAAAGATATTTTTCAGAACTTTAAGGAACAATATAAAGAATAAAATATTTTTGAACTATAAAAAACACTTCCTGAATGCAGATTTCTCAAACTCAAATTATTTTTAATTATTATTATTATTATTATTATTATTATTATTTTTCCTTTTAAACAAGTTTTACAGCATGAAAAGTAACCAACTGCCTGCTAAAATGGTTATTTATTGTCAGTCCACTTTTCTTTTTTTTTTTTTTTTTTTTTTCCCCTTAAAAATAAGTAAATAAATAAATAAATTTAAAATTTGCAGTTGGCTAAAACACATATTTTAAATTTTTCAAGTTCAAAGTTTCTTTCTTCCTTTCATTTTCTTTTTCTTTTTTTAATTTAACATTTCTTTTTATTTTGATGATACCCGCTTTCAGATTTCAGTGAACTGACTCTCTTTTACAATCTTTACACTTTTATAAACTATTAAAAATATTTGAAATTCATACAGGTTTTCTCCAAAACCTTTTATATTTATTTATTAATTACTATATATATATATATATATATATATATATATATATATATATTGTTATGTAATGTTAAGTAATAACTTGTACAGTCGGTAACAAAAGTGTCCGTACACCAGTAAAAATTCCTATGTAAAAAAAGTACACTTCATACGGTTTTGTTAAATAAATCCTTGTCGAATCCTGTTCTTATTCAGTGTAAGAACATGATTCGATAAGGATTTATTTAACAAAATCGTATGAAGTGTACTTTTTTACATAGGAATTTTTATTAGATATTGCAATTACAACGCAAAATAGGCTATACTATAACAATAATGAATGTTTATATGCTTTAAAAGATAAATACCATAAACTAAAATCGTTGTAAGGAAAACCAAACTGAAAAGTAATGAAATGAAAATGATACAACAAAATTTAACTGGGATCTGAACTAGAATGCAACGTCTTCCATTGCTTTTTCCAAGAAATTGTTTGCATTTATTTTTGACATCTGTTACCCACTAATATTATTCAACTATTCTTAACATATTAGTATTTACTGTCATAGAATGAGATGGATTATGCACCACACCAAAATAGTTTATGTGATTAAAATTTAAGCTTCTGATTCTTATACCAGTCATTCACAGTATCCAGATTGTTAGTTATCTTTCTATTCAATCCTTTTAAAGCCCTGAAATATCTTTAGTCTGTTTAAACAATTCATTCTAAAAGAAATATTATGTTACTCTGATTTTTCAGATATCATTCAGATATTTTGTTCAGATTTCACAAAACATTTTTTTAATCGCTTGTCCCTACATTTGAAGCACAATATTCAATATGTTTGTCATCTTTTTAACTAATATAATACCTCTAATCCATTTTGACAGTGTTATAGCTAAGTAAATTGGCACTATTTCTTTGTTTAATCCTATTTGTGCACGATATCACAGCAACGACATTTGGTTTACTTTGCAGTTCTTTCAAAATTTGTCAAGATTTAGCGTTCTTTTGTTTTCTACTCCCCCCCCCCTTTTTTTTTATCGAAGTGGAACAATGTGCTTTATCCCATTTCAATTGTTGAGAAAAATGCACAATACTTGACATGCACATATGTAACAAAAAAAAATGTAAAATTTCATAAAAATGTAAGATTTCAATAATTAAAAAAAAAAAAAAATCCCGCTATATTTTCTGCTACTCTCTGGTCGTAATTTTTTTCTGTAGACTAACTTGAATAAAATAGACCTTCGGCCAGGCCACATGCAATAAAAGTGCAATAAATGCCTCTCATGCAAAAAAAAAGTTTCTTTTCTTTTCTTTTCTTACTTTTTTTTTTTTTTGACAGAATTTTCTTTCGTCATTCGTTCCTTCCTTTCTTCTTCTTCTTCTTGTTTTTTTTTTTTTTTTTTTTTTTTTTTAATCTTTTGCTTAAAAGTTAAAATACTGATGGTGGAAAATCATTGAAAAAGTGAGTAACTACCTTAAATAATGTTGCCTATCGTAATTAAAACTAGTACTGTTATTTTTATATTCAGACAAAAAATAAAATAAAATAAATAACTTCGGAATTTTATTTATTTTCAGTATTTTCATGTCAGTAACATTGCGGCTTATTCTTTTAATTCACTAACCTTCGCATATTGTGAGAATATGTACGTAATTTTAATTGATTTATTTATTTTTGTGCACTAAAGCAAAAATATAATATACAGCATGCATAGGAAAAAAAAAAATTTCTATGTAAATTTCCAAACATGATTTTTTTCTGAATGAATTGTCGAAAATTTTCCCAGAAATTTTTAGGCCAAAATAATTATTGCGTGTGTTTACGATTTTATGGTGTTTGCGTACTTTCTGCATCTTTCAAATACTAGTTTTGAAGTGTTATATATGGTTATATTCGGTGTTTTATTATACGTCAAGTAGATGATAAATATATTGTACCTAATTTATGTAATTGGGAAAAAAAGAAAAAAAAAAGGTATACATAAACTATTTCTATTTTTGTAAGAATTAGTATTAATAAAATACAGTTTTAAAAATAAATAATAAAAAAAAATAAAAGACTTCTTAAATAGAATACATTTATAAAAGTTTCCTAAAATATTAGAAATAAGAAAATTTTGAAAAATTATGGTCAGCTTCAAGGAAAATGTAATATTTTTTTTCAAAATATTAAAAGTTGAGTAGTTTCTTTTTGTCTAGGCATAACTATACCTTCGTCAAGTTTAGATACTTTTCAATTATTATTTATTTTTTTATCTATTGATTGATTCATTTTCATTATTCTGACGACAATTTTCAAAATTTTCTTTGTTTTCCACTTTTTAGGGTTCCTCTATAAACGTATTATATTTAAAATATCACTTTTTTTTCATCTTTTATTTTAACTTTTTAATTGTGTTACTTATGTTACATAGCTAAAAAACTATCTTAGCTGTGTAACTCCGGAACCTTTTTGAAAATTCTGAAAAATGTTTCAAAACTAAATTTTTCTAGAAGGTTCCATGAAATTTCTAGATGATTTCACGGAGACTCTATGAAGTTTCTAGAAGATTTCATGAAGTTTCTAAATATTTCAATGAAGTTTCTAGAAAATTCATGAAATATCTAGAAGATTTCATGAAGTTTCTAGAAAATTCTAAGAGGGGGCCAGCAGTTGAGTGGTCCAGCGCTCAAAGCTGGTAGACAGAAAGTGCTGGGTTTGATCCAAAGTACTGCTCATCGACTAGTCGTTCGGAGTTATCCATGATTTTCTCTGAAACTCGCGTAAATACGGGTTAGGACCCCTTAGGAAGACCACTATGAAGGGCATTCCAATTACATGTCTAGGACCCTAGTGCAGTCAATCTGCCTTAAGCTTACAACAAAAACTATAACGTTCCGTGAAAATTCTATATTTAATTTATATTAAAGAAAATTTCAGATAGACAAACCGATTAAATATAAAAACATTCTAATAAAGTTCTTATTATAACAGATATATTTTATGTTTTTTTTTTTTTTTTTTTAGTTTAGTATACTTAATTCAACTATTCCTTCAATATATTATAGGCATTTTTTAGCTTATTTTTTATGGGATAAGAAAAGGTAAAATAAAAAATAATAAATCTTTCAGCTGAAGAATTATTTAATGGTGCGGTTATGATTATGATTATTATATTTTTAAATTATTTATAATTTAATACCACTCCTCTTACTAGTGTTGACAAATTCCGGGATATTTTTATTCAATATCCACCACAAAATTTTAACTGTAACGGTTGCTTAATCCCTTCGAAGGTAATTCGTTCATTATGTATATCAAATCCAATACTCAGAATTATTTATGATAGCTGAATAAAGGTGTTAACTAAATTTGGCAAAAATGTTTACAGCACTTAGGAGCGTCTCGGCCGGTAAAGGGTTAAATTTAGAAAAGTAGATTTTAATCTAAGTTACAAAGTAATAAATGTTTGCCATGTAGGATTAAATCATTTTATGTTTCGAAAAAAAAAAGTAATAATTTATTCGTCACATTTCTTACATCTCACAATCAAATTATTTATTTATTTATTTATTTATTTATTATTATTATTTAATTCATATTCACATTTAGCAATGTTTACTATTCAATTTAATTATTTTATTTATTTAATTGTATTTATAGAAATAATATTGTTATATAGTGAAAATAATTAAACTTATTATTTTAATTATAAATGTAATTAAAACTTATTTTTATTTATACATTTATAATACAATTAATAGCAGTATAATTGTAATTTTTTGCACATGCAATTTTATTATCAGAAAGCAAAATCTAGATAAAACGTGTAATTATGTCTCACTAATACATAGTGCCAAAACTAAAATGTTTAATAGAAGCTGGTATATAGTTATCTGTAAAATTACACTTCTTGAATAAAAGCAGAGCTACTTGTTGTTCCATAAAAAACCAAATTGAAATGTCCGGATAAGATACTGACGGTAGTGGGGACCTTGGCAACGCAGTACCGGCGAGGAACACTGTCGAAGTTAGCGAATACCTGAAGCAAAATTTATTTTTGTATTTTATTTTATTTTATTTTATTTTTAGTACGATAGGACTATTTGTTTCAGACACCGATTTTGTGCTGTCACCTTTTATTTTATTACACCTTGATATGTATATTAAGACTTAGATAATATTTAATTTAGAAAATAAAAAGTGCGCATGTAGATTGAAATTAAAAAGTACTGGATATTTTAATTTCAATTTATAGAGATGTCACGATATTGAAAAAAACTATTTTCGCCATTTTCTTTCGTTTAATAAACAGAATGAAAAACGGATAATATTTTATCTGGAGATTTTTGTCTATTTAGACCAATTATTCCCCCCCCCCTCCTCTGGCATTAAGTTAAAAAAATAATTAAATAAAATTGAAAAAATTCTGCTAAAGCAATGGAGCAGCTTGAACCTCTTGGCAAAATTTGAAATTTATCACCAAAATAGCTCGGTCGCTTCTCACCAAGATGTTTACTTACGTAATTGCGATACCCATTTTAGTGTATCGTCAAAATGAAAACAAAAATATAAAAACTGCCAAGGGGCTCCTGTGCTAAAGCTGTACTAAAGTAATTTTAAGAAATAAATATAGTAACCGTTGCTAGGGAATGAAAGAGTTCCTGCATGTCTTTATATAAAAAATGTGACTAAAATAAGTTTTTCTAGATTAGAAACACATCTGACTTATCCTCTTTTTATCGAAGATTACTTTTCATTGCTAACCTTCACTTCGTCCGTGAGAAAATATGGCAGAAACGTGATTTTCTTAAAAACTAATTGGATGATTTTGATAAAAATTCAGATTTAGGGATATTTTGAGTTTACAATTTAATCTGAATTGTGCTCTTCTTCAGTAAAATTAGCGTTCACGGTAAACCCGCGTTTTGTCAGGGGAAAAAAAAGTAGCTAAGACTGCGTTTTCTTCGAAAATACTTGAAGGATTAGAAAAAAAAAAAGATAGAGTTTATGTGTTTTTTCGACGATATTTTGATATTAAATATTTTGATCTTCAGGAAAATTATCGTTCACTGGTAATTCGTACTGAATCCGGAAAAAAATATGACAGAAATTTGGTTTTGTTGGAAATCGCTAGAACAATTTAAATAAATATATATATATAATATATAGATAGTGTTAGAGATTTTTTTGAGATGACAAATATATCTGATTATTAGGTAACAGATTTAAATATTAGCAAACGCAAAACCTAGAAGAATATTTTCTAGAAAATTGCTAGATTTAGGGGTTTCCGATGATAGTTCAATTTGAATTTGTCTTATCTCCATGAAAATTAGATTTCACTGGTATCCAGCACTCCCCCGAAACAAATATGTATATATGAAAGGATAAAGAGAGGTAAGTTTTTAAATTATTATTTTATTATTTTAAATTAATAGTGAGCAATAATTTAAAGAAAATCCCATTAGAAAGTCTTAACTTAAAATTAATTCTAAAGTTTCCCCTGTAAAGTAAGTTTTAGTACAATGCGTGAGCATAACGCAAAAGTCATAAAAGAGAACCAACTTTAAGTCAAGAAAGTGATGAATAAGTGCAACTTGCAGCTTTTTGTGGTTTGGAGCTGCATAGTAATTAATCCCAGTTATCTGGACCTCAGCTAAGCTGTCAATCATTAAGTTAATATCCAATAAGCATAGGAAGGAGTGGTGTGAGTTCCCGCCAAAAATGCCAGTATTTAAGGGAAAACACGTGTAGAGGAGCTCTCTTCTTGTGTGCTCTTGCTTAGTAAACTTACGTCAAATAACGGCCAGAGAGGGGTCACGTGATCACATTCGGCTGCACTGCACTGCATCCATTTGCTCAACTCACAATCATGGACTGTACCTTATATGTTCCAGATGGATAAATAAAAACATGTGCTGCAAATTTGGAGTTATTACTGAGTGCCAGCCTCTTTCCTTCATAGCTAATATGTGACTCAAGTACGGGAATTCGTCACATTAAAATAAGCCGGCAGGATAGAACACCTGCTATAAAGTAAATAATGGTACTCAAGTTATGGCTGCAAGAAAATTAATTATGTTTGATCCTGATCCCTCTCGGGGAAACATTAAATTAAATCTATATTAATAAAAGCAACCCTTTTCAATAGAAAGAAAAACAATAAACTAAATACACAGAAGGAAAGAAAATAATAAATTAAATCTATATCAATAAGAGCAGCCTTCTCAAAAGAAAAATATTGTTCCTTATCTGTTAATACCTAATGAAGAAAAGAAAATAAAGGATAATATATTCATTCAATCAGGCAAAAGAACTTATTCAACAGAGAATGAATTGCATCTCAAAGAAAGTGTGTCAAGTTTTGTTTTTCTCTACATTCTTCTCCCTCAAGGTCAAGTGCTTTGGCTACTAATATGGTGTTCTTCCTTCAGCAAATGTGTTATTTCATCAAGGTCAATGGATTCATTCACTGGATGGAGAATTAAACAAAGATAACAGAATATAAATCACTGCAGACATAAAGTGGAAGTAGCAATTTTTTTTATTTATTTTTCTTTTTTATTCCGGACACTGAAGGAAAGTGAGTTAATTATTTATTTATTTTAAAATAAAGAGGAACTTTAATAATAATTAAAAAAAAAAAAAAAAAAAATTGATTTTTTCCCAAAGTTGGTATTATTTTTTGAATTTTTATTTTTATTTGAAATTTGCATATTATTATGTTTAAGAGTTATCTAAATAAGTGGTGGTTTTTAATGTCTGCATAATTATTTTTAAAAAATTGATATTTTCTCAAAGTTGTTATTTTTTGAATTTTTATTTGAAATTTGAATATTATTATATTTAAGGGTTATCTAAATTAGTTTTTGTTCTTAATGTTCTGCATAATTAATTTAAAAATTGATATTTTCACAAAGTTGGTATTATTTTCTAAATTTTTATTTGAAACTTGAATATATTTCATAAAGGTTGAATTTCTTTGAAAAAAGAGAAAAAAAAAAAAAAATTTTTGAATTTTCTAAATTTGAAGTTAAAAAATAGAAGTTAAAATGGCCAAGGACCCACCCGAAGATCCAGTGGTCCCTGAGAATACAGGTGGAGATAATTTAGGTGCCATTTCAGAGACAGAGCAGGGTAATTTAAATGAATTAAATAACTCTTCCTCTTCTACAAACACACCGGTAAAAGAGGAAAATGTGCTTATTGAATTTTGCCCTGAAAATGGAATGTTATGGACAGCGTGGTTGCCGTATTTTGACGCGTGGTGTGAGGACAATAAAAAAGACGCAATTTGGAAGGTTAGAAACATACAAAGGTTTTTAAAAGGGAGAGCCCTAACAGTTTATGTTAATAATAGCTTAAATATGATGCACTGGGAAGAAGTAGTAGAAATTTTTAATGAGCAATTTACTACACCTGGAGAGACCTCTTTAAATGATTTTTCAAGTATTGTATTCAAACAGGGTGACAATGTTATAGACTACTACCATAAAAAACTTCAAGTGGGACGAGCTTTAGGTTTAGAACCTAAATTCCTGTTGGACGGGTTAACAGACGGATTGCCTTTAACGTTAAAACAACTTGTGGTAGTTAATTCCCCGAAAAGCCTAAATGAATGGAGGGATTTGGTTCATCGCTTAGATAAATTGCAACTATCAGGAAAATCAGCTGACACACTCCCACCTAAGTCGGATCAGTATCCAAAATATAACTACTCTCAAGTCTTCAATAGGGCCCCTGTGCAATACAATCCCCGTCCACAACCTTGGAGTTATCGATTTCCTAATGTAAATAGACCCCATATGGGATACTCTAATCAAAATCAACCCACTAAGACTCATGATAACCGACCCAATTTTCGAGGGCCTAGACCCCAGCAGTCAAACGCAAACGCACGACTACATTTTCAAGGACCTTTACCTCCTTTTCCATGTAAATATTGTACTAAAATTAACATCCCTAACGCGTTTCATTGGCATAGAGAATGCCCTTTCAAGCAGGAACAACCGACTCGTACCACAGAAGAGTCCACAGTAGGAAATAGTGCGACAGAAGGTGTAAATAACACATATTGACAGTTTGCCGCGACCGGTCGCATAATTCAAAATAAGGGTACCCAAAGAAAGAATCAGCAAACAAGTCAAAGTGTTAAAAACCCAAACTCGTACTCTAATCCTATTCCTTTAATTTTCGACACAGGCAGCAGTTTAAGTATTCTTCCTCAACATTTTGTTCAGATATATCGACTTCCCACACAAAATATCTCGCCAATAAATGTTGTACAAACACAAGGAATGTTGAAGATTACCAAAAAATGTTCCCTGTTATTACAAATAGGTAATATTAGAAAAAATATTGATATGTTTATTTTGAATAATAACTTACCATATGCTCTCCTTAGCTTAGATCATTGTGGACTATTTGAATTAACTTTTGATTGTGCTAAAAAATGTGTAACACAAAATAACAATATTTTACCATTGTTAAAAAATATACCAAGTTGCTCTCAAACCTTACATTTACTTCCTGAAGGTGAAAATACAATTAGAAATGAAAATGTTAATGTTCAATCAAATAATAGGGTAGAGAAGATAAAGTACACTCCTGCCACTGAAGAAAATCACGTAACTCCTCAGTCTGCTAGAGAAGGAAAACTTCCTACTTTATTATCAAAATATGTCAAAATTTTTGCTAAATCAAAATATGACGTTGGAAGAATTCGTATGGAACCCCAGAGAATTTATTTAACTTCTGATTTACCTATTTCACTCAGAGCATATAGAACTTCCCCTAAGGAAGAAGAAGAAATTAAAACCCAAATTCAAAATTTATTACAGGCAGGTATAATAAAAGAAAGTTGTTCCCCTTATTCGGCACCTGTAACCCTGGTGTATAAGAAGGAAGAAGGAAAAAAGAGTCGATTATGTGTTGACTTCCGTAAACTTAATTCGATAACAAAAACCGATGCTGAACCACTTCCCCGAATAGATACTTTATTAGATAAATTAGCTAAAGCAAAATTCTTTTCCACCCTCGACTTGGCAAGTGGATATTGGCACATTCCTATCCACCCAAGAGATACTGAAAAATTGGCCTTTGCTACAACTTTTGGATTATATGAATGGAAATACCTGCCCTTTGTCCTCAAGAATGCCCCCGCTATCTTCAATCGAACAATTAGAAGAATCTTAAATAAATACAAAATAGATTTTGCATGTAATTATTTTGATGATATTATTGTATTTTCACAGTCAGAAGAAGAACATTTCAAGCACTTAGAGCAACTTTTTGAAATCTGTATTAAAGAAAACTTAAAATTAAAATTATCAAAATGTAATTTTGTCAAAACAAAAATTAATTTTCTAGGATATGAAATTACTAATGGACTTATTACGCCTGATAATCCCAATATTGAGGTCATAAAAAATTTGAAACTGCCAAAAAATGTCAAGGAATTACAGAGAGTTTTGGGATCCGTAAATGTTTATGCTAGATTTATTCCACAATATGCAAAAACTAGAGCTCCATTAAATAATTTGCTAAAGAAAAATGTCCCCTATGTTTGGGACCAAAAATGCGAAAATTCCTTCCAAAAATTAAAAAATGCTGTAATAAGTAAACCCATTTTAAGACTCTATGATCCCAAAAGTCTCTGTCATTTATTTGTTGATGCCTCGAGTCATGGTGTGGGATGTGTTGTTAAGCAGGCAGATGAGAATGGCAATTTACATCCAGTAGCATATCATTCTAGAAACTTACGTAATTATGAAAAAAATTATGCCATTACTGAATTAGAATGTTTAGCAATCATTGATGCTTTAGATAAATTTTATCATTATTTGCACGGTCAAAAATTTGTCATACATACAGATCATGCGGCTCTCACTTGGCTAAAAAATGTTAAAAATTTAAGAGGAAGATTATTCCGCTGGTCCCTTAAACTTAGTATGTTTGACTATCAAATTCAATATCAAAAAGGTTCAACTAATATTGAAGCTGATATGTTATCCCGATTGCCTGTTGTAGAAAATGTGTCACACCATGTACACCTCCTTGACTTAAATGAAATTAAAGACAATCAGAAAAAAGAAAATATAATTATTAATGGTAAGAAAATTATTGAAATTGATGATGTAAATGTAATTAAAAAGAAAGGTTTGTATAAGATAATAGTCCCTATGTCATTAAGATTATCCCTACTAGAGAAAACCCAAACTCAATTTGGACATCCTGGAATTTATAAAATGGTAAATTTAATTACACCCCAGTATTATTGGCCTAATATTAATAAAGACATTGAAAGTTTTGTGAAACATTGTCATATTTGTCAATTAAACAAAAAATGTAAACAAAAAAGATTTGGCTCGTTACAAGAAGTACCACCAACAGATAAACCTTTTGAATGTTTGTCTTTGGACACTGTTGGTGGACTTAATTATTATAATTCTACAAAAAAGTATTTGCATTTGGTAGTGGACCATGCAACCCGTTATGTGTGGGGATTTCCATCAAAAAGCGTTACCACTGAAACTTATACAAACTTTTTAAAACAATTATTTCAAATTCAAGTGCCTAAAAAATTGTTAACTGACAGAAATGCAGCATTCACTTCATCCCGTTTTAAAAAATTTCTTCGAAATTATTATGTTAAACACCTATTAACAAGTAGCCATCATCCCGAGTGCAACGGGAAAGTCGAGCGGCTCAATCAGACTATTGTTACGCGTTTAAAGTGTAAAGTTAATTCTTCTTCAAACAAAATTCCCTGGACTAAATTACTTGAAGAAGTTTTAAATCAGTATAACTCAACACCTCATTCAGTAACTCAGTTTCCACCTAAATATTTATTATTAGGAGAATTACCATATGACCCCTTATTGGCAAATAATAATTACTACCCTTCAGTTGATGAAGCTAGAAAAATAGCAAAAGAAAAAACAATACAATATCATAATAAAAACAAAGTCAGATACGATGCTCGATTTCTCCCAGTGGAATTTAAAGTTGGAGATGAAGTGATTTATGAGGAATTTCAATATCCAAACACGCGTAAATTGAGTTCACCTTATTCAGGCCCATATAAAATCTTAAGACAATTATCTAACGTTAATTTTGAGATAGACAAACCCAGTCCTCATTTTAAGAGAAATTCAGAAATTGTCCATTCATCTAAGTTAAGATACTATAATAATCCTAAAAATTTCAAATTAAGTCATGAATAAATTAGTTAGATATCAACTTCCATTCCCAAGTTTTTTTTATTTTTGCTTTCCTATTTCCCCATACACGTTGGATGAGGATCCTAGCTGAGTTAAGGAAATCGGAGGGATGTCGGGAGACATATCTTCCTTTCTTTGACTCAGTGGCACTAGCGTGCCCTTAACTTTTCTTTTTTTTACAAATATACCTTTTTGGATAATTTAATTTTTTTTCTTAAATATCATGTAGATGGTTTCGTGAAATGAGGATCCTCCGCTCCTAAGCCCCTTTTCTATAAGCAGTCTGTTTTCTCATGGTCTCCTGATCTTCACCATTGTGATGTGTTCGGAGAACACGGGAAAACTGATTTTTTTCCCTCTCTGTAGAAGCTAGCCAGTTTCCACCTTTATCCCAAATTACTTTTGGAAAGGCTTGTCATTCTCAGAGTTTCAAGTTTCAAGGTACCCACCATATAATTTTTGTGGATTGCCAAACTTGAAGTTTATAGCAGTCTGTAATACTTTGAAAACAAATAGTTACTCAGACAAAGTAATTAATTTGGTTTTAGGTGTAAATAATTTGTAAAAATTTTTTGCTATTATTAATATTATTATTGTTTGTATCTTTAGTAAGTATTTTTATATAATTGTTTGAAAATGTATTTATGGTGCCATTTTTTCAAATATATGGACAGTAGAGAAAACTGCAAGTTCCGTATATTTCTTTTAAAAAATAGATTCCTTGCAGATGTGTAATATCTTGTTCAACGTCATTATATTTTTATGTAATGTTAAAGACTCTGTGCAAAACCAAAAAGACTTTTGTGCCAAAGAAATGAACTATTTTTCTTACTGAGCAATTAAAAAACATATTTACAGAACCTTGTTATCATAGTTCATTACAAATGAACAAAAAACAATAAGACTATAAGCTTTACCAACTAGTTGGGAACAAGAAATTTCTGCTTTAAGATAATATTATATAAGAGTGCTACATTATGTTTTATTTTATATTTTTATATTACTCCTATGAAAATATTGTATGTATAGGGTTGAGCACGTGGAACGTGCAGTTCTACAGAAAGAAAAAAAAAAAAAATTCAATAAACGGGACTAAATTATTAATTAAAGGGAAAATATACACACTTCTCCTTCTACACAATAAGACAGACCATCTTTTCCTGGACTATCTGCCACCTCGGAATGAGTTCCCATGGACTTGCAGGCAAGCCCAGAGGAACGTTGTCTTGGAGGGGGGGATATGAAAGGATAAAGAGAGGTAAGTTTTTAAATTATTATTTTATTATTTTAAATTAATAGTGAGCAATAATTTAAAGAAAATCCCATTAGAAAGTCTTAACTTAAAATTAATTCTAAAGTTTCCCCTGTAAAGTAAGTTTTAGTACAATGCGTGAGCATAACGCAAAAGTCATAAAAGAGAACCAACTTTAAGTCAAGAAAGTGATGAATAAGTGCAACTTGCAGCTTTTTGTGGTTTGGAGCTGCATAGTAATTAATCCCAGTTATCTGGACCTCAGCTAAGCTGTCAATCATTAAGTTAATATCCAATAAGCATAGGAAGGAGTGGTGTGAGTTCCCGCCAAAAATGCCAGTATTTAAGGGAAAACACGTGTAGAGGAGCTCTCTTCTTGTGTGCTCTTGCTTAGTAAACTTACGTCAAATAACGGCCAGAGAGGGGTCACGTGATCACATTCGGCTGCACTGCACTGCATCCATTTGCTCAACTCACAATCATGGACTGTACCTTATATGTTCCAGATGGATAAATAAAAACATGTGCTGCAAATTTGGAGTTATTACTGAGTGCCAGCCTCTTTCCTTCATAGCTAATATGTGACTCAAGTACGGGAATTCGTCACATATATATATATAATTTGAATAATTTAATATATATATATATATTGGGGGGTCGGGGTTATTTCATTTTATTTATTGATAATTTATTTCTATATTTAAGTTTTGCATTTCCTTTTGTAGCAATTCTGCGCATTGGCTTGCAATTCTCTTTTTTTGTTTTTCTTATCTGTAAACTCATAAATTCGTTAAAATAGTTACCTATATATATATATATAATACACTTCCGAAAACGAATCATTGTATAACACTATGAATAATTTTTACAATGAAACCAAGTAAACTGTAATTCAGGTACTGAATATAAAAAGAGAAAAACCTGTTTCAGGATATTAAAATGCTTTACATTAATATTTAATTAAAACACTGTTTTATGCAGAATATTCGGTTAGTTCATAAATAATAAGAATAATAACAATAATAATAAAGCTGATGATTTAACAAATAATTGTCATTATTTTATTCTAACAATAATGTCTTTTATTATTAATTTTAAGATTCCTATGAAAAAAATCGTCATCTAAAAGATATAATTTAAATTGAAAAAATAAAAAGGTTTTATGCGAAGTTCTGTTTAGCCAAGCAGTATTTTAACTGATTTTAAAAATTATCAACAGCTCTTCTTGAACATTTTTCACTATTCTATTCTTTTGTTATCAACCCTCTCTTTCAACAAAGAAGCATATCAACTGTCAGCTTACCTTATCGTCATTGTCCGCCCCTTGTCAATCCGTGTTGGTAAAAGGGGGAAGGGTCAGTTACAAGTTTCCGTCTCTAACGATTTTGGAGTAGTTATTTAGAGTTACAAGAATCAGGTTCGCACGATTTAGAGAGAGATTTCTTACATCACAAGAATCAGTCTCAAACCGTTTCGAGGGAGTTTGTTCGTGTTACAAAATTCCGGTTCAAACGCTGAGAGGGTTAACAAAGATTTACATTAATAGATATTCTCCTGTATTTAAAATATGAGGTGCTTTAGTTTGCTTATACAAGGAAGTTTTAGAAATTAATGTCTTCTTTCTACTACCCAAGCTACTTTTAGTTATCTAATTGATTTCATTTTTTATTTTGTAGTTGAAGTTGCCTTAAGGATGTGCAATAATATAGTTGAAAGAGAATATACAGACAAAAAAGTAGGTGCTGTTCTGTCACTTCTAATCATAGATTCACCATTTTTCATTATACACAGATTAATTTATTTTGGCAGTCAGAAAATTCTTAAATTATTCAAAATATTTTCTCCTTTTTTATTATTTACTATTGTTAAAGTAATTTTTAGCTAAATTTGTAAGTCTTTTCTGCAAACTTCAAATTATAGTTACTAAGATTTTTAATAATGTAATTTTTCTTCCTTTTCTTCTTTTTTTTGTAAGATCAGTATTCTAAATAAAATTTAGTTATAAAAGTTTTTTTTTTTTTCTCCCTCTCTTCCCCCCCCCTCCCCCCCGAAATTTAATGTTTTAATCATGCTAATTTAATTTAAAAACTTCATAAAAATTCTGGAGCATCTAATAATTATATTGATACAAAAGAAAATTTGTTGTTTTTTTACTTATTATTAAAAAAAAAAAAAAAAATAACAGTTCTGTTTTAAATGTTTGTGTGTGTGTGTGTTTTACATTGTTTAATTTGCACATTTTGAAGTTTTAATTAGTACTTCAATAATTGAAATTTAACCACAAAATTAAATAATTGTTTTATTAGTACGGCAATAGTACTGTTTCTTTCACTATGGGATATTGCATCATCACCATCTGTAGTATTCTAGCTTGAATTTTATATTTCTTTGTATGTTGAAAATAAGTAAATAAGTGAACATGCAAACATTTTAAAAAATAATTAAAAGAAAATTTAGAAAAATCGTGCTAAAGAAATGGTACAGCTTCAATTTAGAATAATATATATTTATTATGTTACTAATAATTATATACGTTGACAAAAAAAAAATATCACAAGAAAAGCTAACTTGCATGTAACTATTGAAAAAAAAAGCTGCACTTGGATATTTCCCATTTCTTTTTCTGCAATTGTCAATTTTATTGTTTTAAAAGTAAATTTGCAAACAAATTTATTACGTTGTGTTCCATGTACAATTTAGGATTGAGCCTAGTATTAAAAACAAGATATAATTGTTTGAAATTTTAGAAAGTATTTCAAAAATGGCAAGAATAAGGCAATTAACAATACCACAAAAAAATATTAATTTTAGAGTGAAAATCAAAAAATATTTTAATACGTGGGATGTCAAAATGATTAAAAGTTAACGAAATATTCATAAGCTGGTTTTTAGCAAAATGTAAATTTTTTTTGGCTGTTTAAACTGGAAATTTATTTCTAGGCAGCCACATTGCTCATCCAATCGAAATGACCGCAAGTTAAAAAGCCAGTGCTTAAAAAATCAGTTTATATTACATTTAGAACATAGAAGGGATTCAGAAAAAGTGTTTAGTAACATAATTTTTTTAAATACAGTGCAACAACGATTAAACAAAGCAAGTTTAAGTGCTAGAAAATCTGAAAAAAATCCATTCTTAACGAAAAGAATTAGGAAAGTAAGACTTCAGAGGGTTAAAACATTAAAAAATGATCAGTTAATTACTGGGTGGAAGTCGTTCTCTCTGATGAGTTAAGTTTAACTTATTTCGAGCTGACAGAAACAAGCAGGTTTGATGATGAAAATGTGACCGACTTAATGAAAATCGCACTTTTAAAACAGTGACATAATCTCCATACATTATGATACGAAAGTGCATAATCTTTCAATGAGTTGGGCAAATTTTCATGTTTAAAGGATCAATTCTGTACTGATAAGTATAAAGGATTTAAGTCCAAAAATGTTGGTTTTGCGTTAAGTACATAGTTAGACTCGGAAAAAAATTCTCTATCAATTGGTATAAAGGATTTAAATCCATGTCATTTAGTCTTTGAGAAAATCCATTGGTAAAAAAAGATTCAAGTCAGAAATTTAGCATTAATCTTTGGTATAAAATATTTAATTCAATTTTTTCCCTTTATTAAATGAAGGTTGACAATTACTAAATGGTATAAAGGGTATAAATCAACATAATCCCTTTTTCCTAATCGATTCTTCTGATTAGTTTTTAGCTAGTTTAAATTTATTTTTCGTCTCCTGAAAAATCAAGAATATGGACTTAAATCCTTTATACTTATCAGTACAGAATTAACCCAAAATAAAACTCAGCCATTAAAAAATTGATGCCTGACCGGCTATTTTGGAGGTTTTTCAGACTGAATTAAATTCTATTTACAAAGAATATATACAGAATTTCTTTTGTTTTTCTCTAAAATTATATTTTGATATTTATTGCAGAAACGTTATTTAGATGAAAGGAGGGAACTGAGGAAAAAAGAATGGATTGCATTTGTTGATGACATTCAAAACAAAAATACTGCTGTGAATCAGACTTTTGCTAATAAAGAAGAGCAATTAAAAACTTACTATAACAAGCTTGAAGAATCAATGCATATATCACCACCCCATTCGCCAAATAACCCTTAAACTATTAGATTCTGGTAAAAAAGGAAGTGAAAAAATTTGGTTATTTTTTTTGCCTATTGTAATTTGGAAACTGAAATATTTTCTTAAAATTCCTTTTCATTCTTTTTTCTATTTCCTTTGAAGGCTATGGCTTCAACATATTTCATAATTATATAAAAAAGATATTCATTTTTAAAAAATTAATATTGTCAATATATATATATATATATATACAGTATCAGCCGCTTAATAAATTCACTGGTTAATAATAAAATCAGCCACTTAATCTGTTGAAATTGCCAGGACCAGAATTAAATCATTGCAAACCCATTTTAAAACCGCCGGTTAATAAACTTAAAAAAATCTCTGCAACAGCAAAAATGTCATTTATGCACGCTAAACAAATTTTCATTTACACTGTGATTTTTTATTTTTTAAACAAAATAGAAAAAAAATACAGCAATCTTTCCGTTATCTCTCTTTATCAAAAATTTTATACTTACAACATTAAATTTTACATTTACAGCAGTTAAACACGCCCATCACTGTCTTAGTAATAATTTCAAGGAATGTTTTCTTCAAAGCGAGGTTATAAGTTACAAATTTGATTTGATTCGCAAGTGCTTTTTTTGTAATGTTTAATTAATAAAAGAAAATTTCTAGTTCTTATTCTGAAATAACTAAGAAATAAGAAGCTTAAACGGAAAGATTTTAACTTTAAAAGAAAAGTGTAAACTTTTTTAGCAAAATATTACTGAAATGCATCGGAGCTTGAGATGTGTTTAATTCACTTACTTTAAAGGAACAATCAAATAATAATTTTCATAAATTAAAAGCATCATTATTTATTTTTTTAAATCTTGATGGGCATAAAAAAAATTTAATTTACTCACTTTATTTTTAAACATTAATGTTGTACTGAATTGTAAATATTATATAGAAATTTTTGTGATATTTCTAAATTAGCCTTCCTAATATATAATAAAAAATATATACCTTATAAGAAATCCTAGTATTTAAATCATGTTAGCTTGATATACATTTTATTTTTCTATAGCGTAGATCCAAATATAATTTTTTCTTTAAAAAGTTTAAATGATAGTTAAAATTGAAGTTTTAAATGTAAGAAACATAATTTTATGAAATATTTATATTCTATGTTAAAAATTCCTATGGAAAAATAATGTATTTTTAAAAATATATATGTTAATTTTACTATGATGTGTGTCTTACATTCCATATTTTACATTTTTGTTTTTTTAATTGTATGTAAAATAAATGCATTTCTGTTCAAGGGTGTCAATTTAAGAGGGTAAGGGAAACATTCTAACCCTCTTAACGGCCCTCTTCACTTACCGTGCCAATGTTATTCTATGGGGAAATTTTCTTTGCAAATAACTTATTAACTAATACATAATTTTAAATTCTGTTTTCACATTCAGAAAATTTCCAACTGTTAAATTGACAGACCTTTTTTAAAAATGTATTTTTTTATTTTTAATATTTTATTTTTAATTTGCAAAATGAAAAGAATTCACAGACTGAAAATTCGTATTTTGCAGCTTCAAAATAAAATATAAAAAATAAAAATAATAATTTTTTAAAAAAGGTCCGTCAATTTAACAACTGGGAATTTTCAGAATGTGAAAACAGAATTTAAAAATATGTATTAGTTAATAAGTTATTTGTAAAGAAAAATTTCCCATAGAATAACATTAGCTCCGGCGGCAGTGAGTGAAGCAGGCCCTTAAGCAATTATATTTCAGATTATAGCAAACACATGTCAAATAAAAAAGAAAAGAAAAACCAATGTCATCATGTTTTGCATTGATTCAAAACTGAGGTATCTTGTTTAATTATCAGATTGAATGTTTTAGTTGAGTTAGTTATAGCCTAGTTTATTCTCTCTTATTTTAGAAAATTAATTTTTAACAATTTATTACTCAAAATAGCCTTAATAAAAATTCTTAATTGATTATTAGTATTTTTATTACACATTTTGTTTTTCAGTACTTTATTTGATATATATAAGTTGAATAATGATTTGGAACTGAAATGAGGTTTTAAAGTGTAAATAACAGAAAATACCCTAAAAGTTACAAAATTCAGAAATCTGCATAACTTTTACCCATGTATTTTTTTAAATGTACTGTATAAATAGATTTTTATTTCCTTTTTTTTTGTATTCAAATTGATTTCCTTAACCCTTATTCTGTGAAAATTTTGAAATGGCACCCTTGTATGTATTTTACTTTTTCATATTGTAAAACCTGTACTGGTGTAGAACATGATAGAAATTGCGATACTTATCAAAGACATTATTTGCTAGAATGCAATGGCCATCACAAAGCTTTTTTCTATATCATTCTTTGTAACAGCACCACCTACTGGTTCACATGCATAAAAATCTATTCTTAGCTCTTTTATTTCCTACATATTTATTATTTAAAACTTGTTTCTGTTAATGATTGTCATGTCTAGATTATATTGCAAATGTTTATGTTTTAAATATGTATTTACAATATACAATTGAAATCCGCCTATGATGTCACAATTTTATGTTTACAATTTATTATATTGTAAATGTTTGTTAAAAATAAAATAAAAGATTCTGTTTTATGTAATTTACTAAATTTTTCCAATATTCTTTTAGTTTAAGAAATTATCAATAATTATAAGAACACAGATTGATAATCTTTTTTCTTGAACTACGATTTATGAAACTTTTCTATTATTAAGACTAGAATTCTTGCCTGATGTTTTGCTAAATTTACTAATGTGATAGCAGCTGCATCATAAAACACAAATTTTTCCAGACATTTTAAATAATATATTTGATGTTTTGTGCCTCCTCTTTAATTAAGTTTTCTCCTTTCTTTTGGCAAGTTGTTTAATGGCACTATGAAAAATATTTGAATATCTGTTACCTTATTTCTTTTCCTTTGACTTTTGTTGCTGTTGATGATACTTTTGAAAGGACTGTATGCCAATTTAATAATTACTAGTTCTGAAGCTATTACTTCACAAACATTTAATTAAACTATTATACATATATTATGTACATATTTACAGTTATTAGAGGACATATTATTAACATATTTCAAACTATGTTGACACCATAGTCAACGCAAACCATAAAAAAGGTGAACCATATCACCGAACAAGATGAACAAAATTTGTTGTCACCATTATAACGAAAAACAATACAACTACTACCGCTAAAAGCGGGAAGGCAGGTGAAAAGAGATGCGCGCCAAGGTTGGTGTATTATAGCCAAACTAAGGTGAGCGGCAACAGTTGCATTTAACAATATTGTAAATAGTATGGTGATTATTTTTATATTTGGAATATTTCTCCAAATGCTGATTTAGTACCTTTGAATATGGTCCTGATAATACTTGTAAAGTATCAATTTTAAAGTAAAATAAATAAATAATAATATAATGACTGCTTTTTATGCTTTTGGCCAAATGAAGACCAGAAGAAATTTATGGTGTTTACTAACATTTTTATTATAGATGAAATTATGAAATGTAAATTTTATTAAATAATGCAGGTCTGTAAATAATAATAATAATCAGCTGCTGAACATTGTTTTTGAGGATGCTAAATTAAAAAAGGACTTCCATTTCTGCCCATCACATACTCCCCCCCCCCCCCCCCTAAAAATAATAGGGCTTTATAATTTCATTACCTGAACTAAACAAACAATTTTGTGCTCACTTTTTTTTTTTTCAAAATCTCTCCAAACAATTTTTTACCCCTTCTCTCCTATTTTTCATTTTGTATTATTTTTTAGATGCTAAGGTAAAATATGATTTTTATAACCAGCAATAAGACATTAGATTTATTATTTTCATGAAAAATTAACTAAAAATATGCTTTTTGAAAAAAAAAAAAAAAAAAACCCTAATGTGATGATTTTTTTCTTCACTTTTTCACTTCCATTACTCGACTATTCAGTCAAAAAATTCGATATTGAATTTTTCACTGACTCATATGTTTTAAAGTCACCTGGTCTGAGTTTTCGGCAATTGGTCAGTGGGCGTGTGTGTGTGGAAAATCTTTTAAGTATCATATCTCCGAAACTAATAAAGATAGAATGACGAAACTTTATAATTACTGGTATGGTGCACAGATGATTTTTTTCATTTTTTGGTAAAAATTGAAAAACCGGTAATGAGGCATTGTAAGGTTAAAAAATTGTTAGACGTCTGATTTGTTCAGTCATTTTTCTGTCTACTGACCACACTGTATTAAATATTTTTTTCCTTTAACTGAAACAACAACAACAACAAAAAAAAAAGAGTTAAATTTAATGAAGTAGAAAATAATAATTTACAAATGACAAATTATTTTACATATTAAAAAAGAAAAGGTCTTAATGAGGATTGACCCCCCCTCTTGGTCCAAAATGAAGTGCTCTATGATTAAGCCACTGCTCAACTTATGAAGTTGTTCCTGAGTTATTTATTATACTGTTCTTAAACTAACTTTTTTTTTTTTTTTTTTTTTTTTACAATTCTTTCATTATGAATAATGAATTTATAGCTCTGTCTGAGGATTTCAAATTTGATTATTTTTAAGTAGTTATTCTTTAGTCTTTATTTAGGCTTGTTTTAACCTTCTCGCTGCGCATCCCGCGATTTCCACGGGCAACGTAGAAGTAGCAAAATTTGCGCAACCCGCAATTATCGCGGGGATGCGTTTTTGCCGTCTATTTAAGTGTGCAACCCGCTCTTTCCCCGTTCATGGTTTCATTTCGGCTTTTCTGTAATGTTTAATTGTTTATTTAGATGTCGACTAACAGATGGCGTTAGTTGTCCACGTTTCTGCGAAATATAAAAAGAATTTTTTTTAGCATTTTGCGCGCGCTTTTCAGAGCTCAAAGATGTCTGGCAGGAAGCGTTTCGCGAGTGATATGACCTATGTTCCTGACGATATTTCCGACACTGACAGTAGTTCTGACTCTGATTCCGAGTATATTGATGATATTTATAGCGGAACTGATGAAAATTTTGAGGATTGCGAGGTCGGATTTTGCCTCGAGCCTTGTTTCGAAATTTATCATACAAAACTTCATTTCTAATAAATGTTTTGTAAGTATTTTGCATATTTTCATTAGTATATACTTTTTACCTTTATATTTTATAAAATAAATCATAATTTAACCAAAATTGATTTTCAAAATTTTGCTTTTATATCATTATTCTTCAATTTCAATATTCTGACAACTTTTTTCTATGATCTAATTCTATATTGAAAAAAAGCTCTTTTACAAAAAATTTTTGTATATTTTAAGTCTAAAATATATGTAGATTTGAAATATGTAATAAAAAAAATACGCAATTTTTGAACGTATTTTGATTAAAAAAAATACGCAGCGAGAGGGTTAATGTAAAAGCAACTGATCTATTGTCACTGGTAAAATTTCTAACGAATCATCTTTAAAACAAATGATTAAATGTATAAAGTGTTCAGACACACACACACACACACAGACAAAATAAATAAATGAATGAAATAAAAATAATTTTGAAAGTTCTTTTTAAAAAAGTATAACTTATGTTAACTTAATTTAAACCTAAAAAATTATCCTTTTATAGTAGCACTTACTTTAAAATTTCAAATATATTTCGAGCGCACCCGCGCTCATCATCAGTGCTTTCTAGTGGTTTCATCTATGTTTACATCGTTCTTCATCTCGGGATCTTCGGTTCGTTTCACTTCAGTAGTGGTGTTTCTTTTAATTGCTTGTTGCCAGATAGGAGGAATTATGCTATGTTCCCGATCGTTAATAGAAGAGTGGTTAGTAATTATCTCAATTGCTTCTCTTTTAAGGGCATAGTAGTGGTCGCAAAAAAGAGCACTTCGCCGACATTAAATACAATAGATCCAATACTGCCCTCTCCATAACCCATAAAAATAACCCCATTAATTTTAATACTGCTAAAACCCGAAAAATAGCTCCTTATAATAACCACTACTATGCCCTTAAAAGAGAAGCAATTGAGATAATTACTAACCACACTTCTATTAACGATCGCGAACATAGCATAATTCCTCCTATCTGGCAACAAGCAATTAAAAGAAACACCACTGCTGAAGTGAAACGAACCGAAGATCCCGAGATGAAGAACGATGTAAACATAGATGAAACCACTAGAAAGCACTGATGATGAGCGCGGGTGCGCTCGAAATATATTTGAAATTTTAAAGTAAGTGCTACTATAAAAGGATAATTTGTTAGGTTTAAATTAAGTTAATGTTATCATATCCTTTTCAAATTAAGTTAAAGTATAACTTATGTTCATCATTTTTGCTTTGTAATTCATCAGTTTTTTTTTTTAAAGCTGACAATATTAGCACATATTCACATTCACTTTCCATCATTTACTCATTGTGATTGGTCAATTAGTATTTGAAGCCAATATTCGCAATTTGGTTTCCATTACTGGCTTCCAATCAGTTTATTGTAGAATAAAAAGTCAGTGACATGAACATTTTGGTGAGATTTTGCAAATTCAATATCGGGAAGTTCCCGCTTCAAAAACATTCCAACATCTTCTTTGTAGGGCTCCTGATCTGTGTAACTAGTGGTATACATAAAAGACAACAAAGGAACTCAGTATAATTTACCTTTATTCAAAAAATTACAAAATTTTTATACATTATTAGCCAACATATTATACAGCTGCTTTTTTTCTACTTACATATTATTGCAACAATTTTTCTTTTAATATTGAGCTTTTCATTTTTTCTCTTTTTATTTATACATATTTACATATATTTTACAGATTAAAAAAATTATAATTAATCTAAATTTTAGAGCCTTAATGTAATGCTAGGAAAAATTCAATTACTTTCTTTATTTGTAATTGAAAAAGTTTTTGACATTATGCCATTTTTTTTTTTTAAATAGATTTATCAGTCAGCTTATTATATTAAGGGAACACAACTTCTCAGCAGCAGCAGCCAAATCCCATATTTCTCTTTGGGAAAATTTTTATGAGAATTACGTATTAAAAAACTAGGGTTTTCCCCCCCTTTTTTTTTTTTTTTTATTCATCGATAAACTTGTAAAATGAAAGACGTGCGAACTAAGTTCTGAAGGATATTTGGATTCCCATACATTTTTTGCTAGAAATTAAGCCCCAAGTAAAAGAATGTGATAAAAAATATTGCCACAAAGATAGTCCATTCCTTAAAAAATGAATATTAACAATGATATAATTGAAAATGTTTTGAAACAAAAACTTTTTAACAAACTATCTGTAAAATATAAACAATCACAAAAGGACTACACAATCAAAGATAGCTTCAATAAATGTGAAGCAAATTTATTTTGTAGTTGTAAATTGCAAAATTTCACATTTATACAGGTTGAAAATAAAATATAAAAAGTTAAAAAAATATTTTTTTTTTTTTTAAACGAAGTGTAATTTAGCAGTCATGAAAATATCTGTGATGTAATGGTGATAAATAATGCAGATTATTTACCCATACATTAATATCCAGTTTAAATGACCTGAATATTCAATGATAAAGAGCCTTCAGAAGGTGATATTTAATCCATAGCAGATAAGGTTTATATTAGCAAGCTATTATATATTAATATTAATTTCAGGGTTTTAAAGTAAAGTATAATTTAGCCCATTAAACACTTTTTTTTTTTTTTTTTTTTTTTTTTTTAATTTGCAACATTTAATATATGTAAAGAATAAAAGCTTGTACATTAAACATCCATAGTCTACATTTTAAATTTATTGAAATTATAAAAAAAATTCTAGTACAATTTATACTATATTAAAAAAAAAAAAAAAAAAAATCACTAATTATCCTCAGATAAATTGAAACAAATACATAAAAAAATACATAGAGAGCAAAAAATAAAGTATACTTAAATTGTAAAAAAAGACAATACATATATAATTTTTTTTTAATTAATGCTAATTTTCTGTGTAATATATTTCTACAAAAAATAAAGCATAAAATGAATGGCAAATCTAAAATTTCTAGTGTCAACAAATTAATCTAAAATGATAATTATTCTTATAACTTTATTTTACATGGATAAATTCTATTAATAAAATATATATGTATTTTCAAATAATAATGATAAAATCAGGAATAACATACTGCCATTTGATTTATCAAAAAATTGGCTAGGAATTTTATAAGGATCACACTATAAGCTTTTATTCGATGTCATTTCTGTTTTGGTAACATCACTAGAAAGTTGTTCATTTTGTACTTCTTGCTTAAAAACAGGTATATCACTAGAACTAGTTGTTAAAGTTAGACTGTGTAAGTCGTTTGAATAACTAGAGACAGCTGGAATAGAAACAGTAGACATAGTGTTTAGCTCAGTTGTTGTAGTTGAGTTGGCATGGTTTTGGCTAGTTGTAACAACTGGAGCACCAGGATTTGAAGGGTGTGGAACATTTTGGGGAGGGTTACTGGCAGGGAAAAAAAAGAAATACTCATTAGAAATTAATGTAGAAGATTTAATATGTTTACCAGATGTTATATGTTACCCAAACTGATGTTCAAGTACATCATTAATATAAAAAACATCAATATATTATAAGAACTACTTTTAACGAAGTTATAATTCATATTTAAGATTAAAATTAAATACCTTTAACAGAACTTCGTGCTGGCAGAAAGCTTTTTCGGTAGGGGATCCCCTCCTTCTACAGTGCCGACTGCACTTTGTGGTAGGCAGTCATCCGAAGGCTGAATTTCTCCTTTATAACTGTACATGTGACGCCACACTTTGTCTATTTCTGCCGATTTGTGGTCATTAATCACATGTTTATTGTGTGCGATTTCTATACTTTCTCTAAAATATGCGTAACTTTGGTTATTATAATTAGCTACTTTTGTGACATTATCAAAATCTATTTTTATATTATTTCCAAGGTAATTTTTAGCTAAGGTGGTGGTGTTCCGGTTGAATTTTATGTCGTTTGTTAAACACGTGATTATCGACCACGAATAGGCAGAAATATACAAAGTGTGGCATCACATGTACAGTTATAAAGGAGAAGATCAGCTTTTGGATGACCGCCAACCACAAAGTGCAGTCGGCACTGTAGAAGGAAGGGATCCCCTACCGAAAAAGCTTTCTGCCAGCACGAAGTTCTGTTAAAGGTATTTAGTTTTAATCTTAAATATCAATATATTATCGTGTTGAAATTCTACATTGTTTTAATTTTAAAGTTTCAGATTCCACTTTTTACGATTATAATCTGCTCTTTTTTATTTCTCTAAACTGAAAAGTTTTGAAACTTTGTGTATGAGTATTTATTCTAAATTTTATTTTTTAAATATTTCTGTTACATTTTCATTTTCCTACAACTATAAATGGAAACATGTAATCAATATTCAACTATAACTAAAATTTCTTGAAAATTTTTAATAAACAAAGCCGTGATAATAAAAATGTTTTCTCTTAGGATAACATTTATGCGAAAAATTTCTGCATCATGAGAGCACACCATTTTCATTTTTCGCCAAATTGTTAAATTTTACTTGGTCACTATTTCTCCAAAAGTAAGTTTTTCAAGAAATTGATTACATATTCTGAATCAGCCTTAGAAACTCTATAAAAGATATCTAGTGTCGATTCAAAGTGCGAGTAACACTTTGAAAGGTTCCATTGGTAATGCATTCTATTCAGTTTATCAATATCACAGGTCGACATGTAAAATTTTGATTTTATAATTTCGAATGACCTTTATGTTTTTTGGTGTGCTGAAACCGAAAATGAAGCCAGTTTTTCTCTATTATGTATAGATTTTTGTCAATACAGGGTGCCTACCTATACAATTTCTTCCATTACTCTTTCACCAATATAATTATACGGTAAATTTTATAGAATATTTCCATGATTAATTAATCATGGTTGTAATTCCTATTGTTGTAATTGCGCAGCACTAATGCGACGTAAAACCCTACCAACCAACCTATTGTTAAGATGTTATTACTTACAAACTTTGAATAAACACCATAAAATGCAATAAACTCGCAACAATTGTTTCGGGTCAAAAAAACAACGACCCTTCATCAGGCGAACAAAGTAAGCACGAGTGCTGCAGTCAAAGCGGCAATTATGTTTTATGTAAGGTATGTATATGGTTTATGTAAGAAATTGTGTCGGTAAACACCCTGTATTGAAAAAAATCTATACGTCATAAAAAAAAATGGGCTGCATTTTCTGTTTCAGCACATCAAAAAACATAAAGATCAGCTAAAATCATCAAATCAAATTTTGTCAACTTCATTTTTGTAGGCCTCTGTATTCACTTTTTAAAAAGTTCATACTAGTACAGCATAGCGACAACTGTTGCCAATACCACATACATAGATGACAAATTTATCACTTAAAATATTTAAAAATAAAAATAAATGAAACAAAAACAGCATGGACCATAAATTCTTGGACTGGGGAAAAGAAAATAAATATTTTTTCAGTTTAACAGTTTTAATAATATTTTCCTTGTTTTAGATAGTATTTTAACCCTTTATCTATTGCATTATGATACAGACAAAAATTGTGTTTGAAACATATATTTTCAGTTACTAAAGTGCATTATTTAAAGATATATACGTTAAAAATTATGTATATCACCTCATCATAATAATTAATGATAATTTTGTGAGGTCGTACTTTAGTGTACCACTGGTACATAGATGTCGAAAAAATTATTTCGACATGAAAAAAGTGTAGAGAAATATTTACTTTTTATGTTTCTCATATTTTTTCTGAGATTAGTGAGATATTCTTGAAATAATACAGGAATTAATTATAACACAAATGAAGATTGTGAAGAATATCAAGTAAAAACAGAAAGTGCACTCCATAAAATCCCTTATGGAACAAAAATGTCTATATGTATCGTCTAATGCTTTGTAGTGAGATTAAAGGGAGGTACATCTGTTTCCTTCTTATAAATATCTTTGACATTTCTTCTATAAATTCCATTTTATACTCTTTTTAAAGTAATGGTACTTTAAAGTACCGTCAGTAGATAAAGGGTTAAACACCACCTCGGTAAATAATTACCATAAATTATACATATTTAACATTTACATATTGCATGCATGTATCATAATCAGTCTTTTCTGATGTTGGTTTTTCTGTGGCATACATATTAAGCTAAGTATCCCTTTGCGGCTATTTGATATAGTTAGGTATGGAGTCAGTTGGCATAGCTGTAATATAGCTATGGCACAGCTTAACTTTCGTTAATGATACTTCAAAATGAAGAGTTTTCATCCGCAGTCTCCTTTCAAGACAATGGTGACGATTCTCATTCGACAGTTCTTATGAACCACAGCAAGATCCTCTAAAAGATCTTGAAAGATCACAAAAAACAAAGACCAACAACAAATCCTTCATAAAATCAAGCAGAGATGCCAACTTCTAATGACAAAAAAGCAGGAAATTTTTTTAACAGAAATCATGAGACTTTTTCCAACAAGAAAGTTTGTAAGAAAAATGAGTAAAATGATGCAAATTTAATTTTAAGTAAAGATTTATAAGCTTAGAAGGTATTTACAAAGCATCAGTATTAAAATTAAATGAATAATATGTTTCTTGCAGTTAAAAAAAAAAAAAAAAAAAAAAAAAAACTCTCAGACACACAGTTGTTTAAAATTTAAGTCAAAATAGACAGATTTGATCATTCTGCTCCTAATATAAAACAATAAGAATTTTGATTATCTTTGTAAAAGAAAAGGTAATAATGAAATGAAAATATCAGCTATATTCTAATGAAATTTGAATTCTTTAAGTTTTCAATAGTTATAGTATTAAAAAAAAAAAAAAAATCTTTTGATAATAAGACATTTTTCATTATGCAAAAATGAAAGTTAAAAATTTATTCTTAGCAAAAATTAGTTTCAAAGCATTGTATAGTAATTCACATTCAAACTGAACTTGATTAATTGCAGGGCAAGATAAATTTCAATTTTCTTTCAAATTTTTTTACCCAATCCCACAAATTTTAAGCATAAATTATGCTAAGGGGGATTGATAAAAATTACATCAGAAAAGCAGGAGAAATGAGTGGAAAAGCAGGAGCATAGAAATACAAGCAAAAAGCAGGCATGTGTGAATCAAGGGTCTCCTGACTACCATGAATACATAATAAATGTCTTTGTTTTGGTTAAATAAAAATCCCATCTCAGTACCTCAAAAACATTGACAAAACAGATGGCGATAATATTTGCATGTCCAAGAAAGATGGAGATGGTCACAATGCAATTTTTTATTACCAAATTAAACTGTGCAAAAATTGAACTCACCTGTTCAAATAAACGAGCACACAGCTTTTACATTCATGTTTTATTTCACACACTGAATTAATTCTATTTGAAAAGTCATTGTAGGTAGTTATAATAATAAACAGAACTTATTTTTCTTGGTCAGTTCACTATTTGTTTTTACACTTAAGCAGAAACATTTGGCCAAATATTATTAAAATGTTTTTAATTAAAAATTGCTATGTTCTGCCTAAATATTTGTATTCATATCATATTATGCCAACTAGCCCCATACCTGAGGTTAGTTGGCATAGTTGCAAGCTCTTAGGAAAAGTGTTAATTTAAACTGGGATATTTTATTTAATATACAGGGTAAGTCAAAATGAATATAGCGATTACAAATGGCTATAACTATTTGATGGAAAAGAATTTATCGATAAGACTAACACAGAATGTAGATGGAACTTCAAAATTTTGTATACATACGTCATAGATGTTCTATGTGACTTCCCTTGGTCACACGGACAACATCTAGGCGGTAGTCCATTTCATGCCATACATTCTGAAGCATTTGTTCAGTCACCGATGCAAGCGCATTACAAATGCATACTTTGAGTTCTTCAATTGTTTTGGGCATGGGAAGCACATACACCCTGTCTTTCACATAAACCCATAGATAAAAATCGCAGGGTCTCAAAGTACGCATTTGTAATGTGCTTGCGTCGGTGACTGCAGACATGTTTCAGAATGTATGGCATGAAATAGACAACTGTCTTAAATGTTGTCCGTGTGACCAAGGGAAGTCACATAGAACATCTATGACGTACGTATACAAGATTTTGGAGTTCCGTCTACATTCTGTGTTAATCTTATCTATAAATACTTTTCCATTAAATAATTATAGCCGTTTGTAATCGCTATATTCATTTTTACTTACCCTGTATTTTGAACCACTTATCCAACTGAACTAAAAAATACAGCATTAGCTATATTTTGTCCTGATTAATAAGTGTACCAATTTTCATAGCAATCAGTTGAATGGTGTAGCTTTTTATAGCAAATTAAAATCTGGCATAATATATATATATATATATATATCTGTATATATATATAAATTACGTGTCACGATGTTTGTCCGGGGTAAACTCCTAAACTAAGGAACCGATTTTAATGAAATTTTGCACACTGTGTGCAGTTTGGTCCAACTTGAGAGATAGGATAGTTTTTATCTCAATTTATTGTCACAATATTGTTTTATTGCAATTATTTGTTAATTATAGACCTTTATTAAAGGTGCTCCAAAATATCTGTGAGTTCCATAAGTTTAATTGTTGCCAAAAAGAAAAAATACGAGTTCATTTTCTTTCGACATAAAAGTAAATACATTTAATCAAACGTGAACGTTAAAAAATTATAAAAAGTTAAATTATACATCTCACGAAAATTGACGTCATAATCAATTTAAAGATTTTATTCGCATTGATAAAGTATGTAGTTATACACAAGCGAAGTGTGACGTCACTGACAGTCTGTGAAATCAAGAAAAAGATTTCTTATGTTAATCGCCCATTGTATTTTTTGTAAAAAATTATTAAAAAACGAGGAAAATTATTTCCAGATTTTAATCCCCATATTTTTGTATAGATATGTATTATTTATCATATGCATACGTTAGATTGAGTTATTTTGCTGTCAAATTGACAAAATTTTAATTTTAAATTTCAAAGCTCTGTCGTCCTTGGAGTTTTTCGTATTTGGCGATCAAAAACGTAACACGAAAATATACAAGCTAGATGTATATTTTCGTAATATGTATTGTGTGAACTATTGTTTCATATTATTCATTACTCTCTTAATATAAGTTGTTAAAATAACCATGATCTTTGAAAGGAATTAAATGTATGCGCCAGATCATTTGGTGATATTTTTTTTCCGCCAAGGATGATAGATATGAAATTTATTCCGCTGCAACATGTTAATATCTTATATCAGATACATTATGTATATGCTACAATTTATTTCACGTGACACGTGTGTTAAAAATTTATTTACGACATAACCTTGCTTTTTCAATTTTTGTTGCATTATTCTAATCTGTATCACTTCGTTTTCTTTAAGAAATTTGTGATCATAACGTTCTAAATAAAAAGTAACCATTTCAATATTTTAAAACTTATTTAAAAGTCTGTTTCATTTAACATTAAATTTTAAAACTTAATTTAAAACTTATTTAAAAGTCTGGAAGAGTTTAAGTCTGTTTATTTGTTTTGTAACGCTAATCTATATGATCGATGTTCGAAACTTTAATTAATTATTTCTCTTATTTTTCTTTACTTTTTCTTTAATAACTTACCAATTTAACGTTCCTGATTAAATTTTTGATTTATATATGTATTTTGCATTAAATTTTGACTCATATTTATTGCTGAAAATGCGATCTTAAAATCTTACAATTTTCTTATCTTAATCCTCAATGGTTTCCTTCTTGATTAACTTGAATTTACTATTGAAATTTTAACATACTCAGAATCTTCTCACCACTTCGTTAAAATATATTAATCTTTTCAGTAATATATTAATCAGTATATCCCCACAACGATATTTGGCGATTATGGCTAAATCATAAATCTATAAATCATAAATGATAATCTAAATCATAAATCAAAAACATAAAATAATACATCCAAAATAAACAACATATAGGCTGCCATATTATATCACAAACAGTCCAGAGCGACATCGTTATCGTTCAAAACGGCGCCAAAGAAAAATCGCCAAATTCAGCTGTCGGGATATACTGATACTGAAGTTATAATTATCCGAATATAATTACTGAAGTTATATTATAAGTTATAGTTGTCGGTAACAACTATAGTATTTCCCCATAACTGGATTTGACGATTATGGCTAAATCATAAATCTAAAAATCATAAATGATAAAATCATAACCTAAATCATAAATCTAAAATAAAAGCATGCAGGTTACCGTATTTTATTGCAAAGAATCCAGAACGACTTCGTTATCGTTCAAAAAGGTGGAAAAAAAAATCGCCAAATCCAGTTAATACTATACTATATACCTTACTATATACCTTATCAAATTATCAACGTATTACTTAGCCGCAGCAACGCGTGGCTGGGTCTGCTAGTGTATATATATTATGACTTTTGACTTTCAAGATCTTTTCAATAATATTGAGTTATCAGATCTTAGTAATATCATTTACAGTCTTTTTCAAGAATATAAAGCTCAAATTAATCTTCCTTACAATTTTAAAGAAGAAAAATTTAAAACACTTCTTAACTTTGTTATCCATAATAATTATATCTTCCACAACAACGATATCTATTTGCAACAATTAGGCATTCCACAAGGAGGTTGTAGCTCCAGTATTTTGGCAGATCTCTATCTTTATTATTATGAAAAGCAAATTTGCAATGATGATGTTCGATTTTATCGTTACATTGATGATATAATTGTATTTTATCTCAACAAGAACTCACAAAATGGCTTTTCCTTCAATTATCCACCTAATTTAAAGCTAACTCAAAATACTATGACTAATCAATCTATTAACTTTTTAGATCTCAAAATAATCATCGATGGTAATAAACTTTACACAGATATCTATGACAAACGGCAAGATTTTTGTTTTAATGTAAACTTATTTACACATTTTAATTCATGTCTGCATCTTTCGGTATTTAGAAACATCATCATTAACCATTTATTTCGAATTAATAATTTATGCTCTGCAAAGTTTAAAAACAAGAATATTAATAAATTGATCACAGCCACTGCTAAAATGGGTTTTCCTAAAAACTTTGTATTTTCTATTTTATATCCTTAACCATGTCTCTGTCAGTACAAAAAAAAAAAAAAAAAAAAAAGCTGTGTACACTCTTGTGTATATCAACAAAAAAATTATAAAACAATAAAAGACAATAAAAAAGGTGGCGGTTGGGTGGGCAGATGTTTGATTACGGAGGTGGGGTGGTGTTGTAAGGCTGGATGGTTGGGTGGGTTTGTGAAATTAAATTTAAAAAAAAAAAAAAAAAAAAAATGTAGAAGGCTTGTTGCATTTGCTTTGTATTACTATGCAAACTTTCATTTTCTGTTAAAATTTCAGTTTTTTCCTTTTTGAGTTGTGAACTATATTTAATGTTCTAATTATACTGTTAAACACAATGTGATCAATCGGTGAATTTCATTGTGGCTTCGTGGTTTCATTGTTGTTCATCTGCTTTGAAATATGCATTTTTAAATCCATATGGTTCCTGTTCTGGTTGTGGCAGGCTGGGGGAGTGTTGCCGGCATAAAACTAGTGTAACCCCACAGGCAAGTCACAAGTCTTGCCGCCTGCCTCCTTCTTCCTACCTTGTGTTTCTTAGGTTGTTTTTTCATTAATTTTGATAAGTTTATGGTTTTAAGTTAAGATTTGTTGTTTTACTTTATTGATTCGTTTGTTTTGCAGGCTGTTAATTAATAGATCTGGTTTCTTTACATTAGTGTATTTCATCCACTGATGTTTTTTTTTATTTATTTATTTATTTTTTTTTTATCTTATTGGTCATTGGTGTTTCAGTGATCTTCTATCTGTTGCTTGGCTTCTACTATGCTTAATAGATCATCTTTATTATATTTACATTTAAAATTAAACCTGCTGCAATTGCGCATAAATTTTGAATGTATTTTGTGTTTAATAAAACTTATTGCTTTATGTCATTTAAATTATCTAATATATGAATTTCATATATTTAGACTTGTCTTAAATTGGCATTAACACTATTTTTTGTATTATACACTTTGTATAAAGCTGCATTTGCGCTCTTACAATTTGTATTATTTCTGTAATTTCTCTAATTTTTTCAATATGTTATTTATTGATTTAAAATTTATATTATATTATGATTCTTGTAGTGTTGTGAAGTTTTGCGACAGTATTATATCACTGGCCCTGGATCCTTTATAACTAACTGTATAGTTGGCAACTTACTTTAATAATTTATTCTTTAATTAGATAAATATCTTAAAAAAATATGTTGTGTATGTATAGTCGAATATTTAATTCTAATTATTTTTTAGCATTTTGTGCCTGACATTTTGTGAATTGTGATGGTTAGTTTTTCTTACTTTACTTTAAAAAATGGGCGGAATTTAATTTGTAGTTGGCACCAAATCAATAGATTAGGTCAAAGGAGGTTTAGTGTAAATATGTACATATTATTTAATTATTATTATTTTTTTTTTTTTTTTTTTTTTTTTAGTTCTCTCTTCACTTTTCATTAATCCAGATACTTATTAATCTAGAATCAATTTAATTAAGTAATTGAATTTGGTATAGCCCACTTTCGATAAAACTAATGTAAATACTTACTTGCCTTGTGATTTTTAATATACAAAAACATTTTTTCTCTATGACTCTGTTTAGTAAATTTTTAGATCCTGGCAAAAAATACTTTGCTTCACAGCAGTATTGTGCCCGGTACAAGGATATTTATAGGGATATCCTTGGATCGACATCCAGTTACCTATCATCTCCTCCTCCTTTACTTCAATTTAGAACATGCGGTTCTAATAGATGTAAAACTTGCCCTATGGCCTCTCACACACAGTTGAATAATAATCAATCTTTGGTTCCATTTTGTCAGGCATACAATGTTATTTATAAAATCAGTTGTGGTCATTGTAAACTTAGTTATATTGGTGAAACTTCAACTCCTCTACATTTACGCATTAATCAGCATCGATCAGATTCTAAAAACCTTTCAGCTGCACCTTCTAAATCAACTATAGAATTACAACACTTTAACTCACATAATTTTAATTCATGTACCATAGAGATTGTAAAAATTCAGAAAAATAAAAGTGAGCGTCTATTTCTTGAATCAAAATTTATGCAATATTATAATACAATTTATCCATATGGCCTAAATTCCGAATACTTTAGTAAAACTATTAAAGCATATTCTAACATCAACCCTCTACATGATTATTCGACTATTTATGCACAACTCAATCACAAAATTAACAATAAAACTTCTAGAACTAAACGAGGTAGTAAAAAAACAGATTTAATCTTTTCTAAAAGTGCCATTATTAAACTCATTTCAGATCTACAGACTAATTACTTATCTAACTATAACTGGTTCATTATTCGAAAATTTATTTTTGCAATTAAAAAGAAATACTTAGTAAACTTTCTGAATGTCTTTCAACGCCAATCCTATAATAAACATTTTTCAGACATTTTTTATGATATTATAATGTACAAAATCAAACAATTTAATTTAAAAATTAATAAAAAGCCCAACAAATTTAAAACAAATACTCAATTAATTGTGAATTTTACAAATCAAATATTGAACAGTATTAACATTACGTCTATCATTAATGACAAAGAATGTATGTTTCCGATTAAAGATTTAAATCTATCTCGTACCTTCAAATATCCTCTTCCTCTTGGAAGAAAGATATTCAATTATAATTCTGTATCTAAGTCTACCTCTTTTACTAACACTGTAACCTGTAAATGCAATGATCCTTCTTTCTCAAAATTTATTGACAGAGACCATGGACACATTATCACAGGTAATCTCAATATTATTGACAATTATCAATTAAAAAAATTCATGAAATTTGGCACCAAATTTAGACTTCCAGTTAAGACTAGCATTCCACAAATCTTACAACAGTTTTCATATGACCTAGATTTATTTATTTATAAAATATCTATTACTCATAATAAACCTATTGCCTACTTCACTCAATGGAAAGTTTTAGTGTTACAAAAAATCAAAAATGCATTATTTATCAATTCTTCAAATCTGGTGTTATTTAAAAAATCTGTACTTCTTAACTCAATCAAATCACTACAGGATGACTTTGTGATCACTTATGTTGACAAATCACCTAATAATTATGCCATTATTTGTAAATCCTACTATCTCTCTATTTTAAACTCTTCCATCAATAATAGTAACATCTTCAGTTTAACTAATAATAACCTTATTATTAATAACCGAAAAATACATAATTACTATAAACTACTTCAACTTCCCTTCAATAACTTTAATTATCCTTATATAGTTCTCATACCTAAGTTTCACAAATCTCCAATTAAATTTCGCACTGTCACTGTTGGGTGTAACACTTATAACAACAATGCTAATAAAGCTCTACTGGATATTCTAAAACAAATTTACAAATGTACTTGCAAAGTTGATAATTTACACTGTCTTAAAAATAGCTTTCAATTAATTCAATACATCAAATCGCTCGATTCTATAGACAATATTATGACTTTTGACTTTCAAGATCTTTTCAATAATATTGAGTTATCAGATCTTAGTAATATCATTTACAGTCTTTTTCAAGAATATAAAGCTCAAATTAATCTTCCTTACAATTTTAAAGAAGAAAAATTTAAAACACTTCTTAACTTTGTTATCCATAATAATTATATCTTCCACAACAACGATATCTATTTGCAACAATTAGGCATTCCACAAGGAGGTTGTAGCTCCAGTATTTTGGCAGATCTCTATCTTTATTATTATGAAAAGCAAATTTGCAATGATGATGTTCGATTTTATCGTTACATTGATGATATAATTGTATTTTATCTCAACAAGAACTCACAAAATGGCTTTTCCTTCAATTATCCACCTAATTTAAAGCTAACTCAAAATACTATGACTAATCAATCTATTAACTTTTTAGATCTCAAAATAATCATCGATGGTAATAAACTTTACACAGATATCTATGACAAACGGCAAGATTTTTGTTTTAATGTAAACTTATTTACACATTTTAATTCATGTCTGCATCTTTCGGTATTTAGAAACATCATCATTAACCATTTATTTCGAATTAATAATTTATGCTCTGCAAAGTTTAAAAACAAGAATATTAATAAATTGATCACAGCCACTGCTAAAATGGGTTTTCCTAAAAACTTTGTATTTTCTATTTTATATCCTTAACCATGTCTCTGTCAGTACAAAAAAAAAAAAAAGCTGTGTACACTCTTGTGTATATCAACAAAAAAATTATAAAACAATAAAAGACAATAAAAAAGGTGGCGGTTGGGTGGGCAGATGTTTGATTACGGAGGTGGGGTGGTGTTGTAAGGCTGGATGGTTGGGTGGGTTTGTGAAATTAAATTTAAAAAAAAAAAAAAAAAAAAAAAAAAAATGTAGAAGGCTTGTTGCATTTGCTTTGTATTACTATGCAAACTTTCATTTTCCGTTAAAATTTCAGTTTTTTCCTTTTTGAGTTGTCAACTATATTTAATGTTCTAATTATACTGTTAAACACAATGTGATCAATCGGTGAATTTCATTGTGGCTTCGTGGTTTCATTGTTGTTCATCTGCTTTGAAATATGCATTTTTAAATCCATATGGTTCCTATTCTGGTTGTGGCAGGCTGGGGGAGTGTTGCCGGCATAAAACTAGTGTAACCCCACAGGCAAGTCACAAGTCTTGCCGCCTGCCTCCTTCTTCCTACCTTGTGTTTCTTAGGTTGTTTTTTCATTAATTTTGATAAGTTTATGGTTTTAAGTTAAGATTTGTTGTTTTACTTTATTGATTCGTTTGTTTTGCAGGCTGTTAATTAATAGATCTGGTTTCTTTACATTAGTGTATTTCATCCACTGATGTTTTTTTTTTTTTTTTTTTTTATCTTATTGGTCATTGGTGTTTCAGTGATCTTCTATCTGTTGCTTGGCTTCTACTATGCTTAATAGATCATCTTTATTATATATATATATATATATATATATATATATAGAGAGAGAGAGAGAGAGAGAGAGAGAAAATCTTTTCAAACATTGCAATATATGAAACCAAGTATCACACGAGGAACTAGAAAGAAACATGAATAAAGATTATTAAAAAATTGTATATACACTTGATTCAAGGTAGTTTACTACAAATTTCCACAATGCTAAAATTGTTGATTGAAAACAATAGTCCTATTGTTTAAAAATTGCACTTAAAAAAAAAAAAAAAAACATTAAAAATAATCAAAATTGAACAAATATGTACATACCTATTTACATAATAGTAAGGAAACGGAAAGTAAGGCCTCATGGGTGGAATAGCATAAGGAAAAGTTAAACTATTTGCAGAAGATTCTGAATTTTGGACAAAATCTAAAAAGGGTAAAATTAAATAATAGAAAGAGGCATTAACATAATACTGTTTAAAACAATAAAAAATTACACTGCTCGGCATGAAAATTGCCTCTGACACCATTTCAGCATATTCTTATGTAAAATGACCTCCTGGATTCGAATATGATGCTCATTTTGCCCTATCACCCACCATTTTTTAGGAATGACCCCTATTTTTTTCATTTTTTGGTGATTTTATGGCTATAAATTTGACTTTTGGGAGGGGAGAGGATTATTTTAACTGTTAAATATCTTCTGAGGGACTACAGAGCTGGAAAATTCTAAAACAAACATTTGCAACAAGAGTTTTTTTTTTTTTTTTTTTTTTTTTTTGGGGGGGGGGGGATTTGCCACTGAAATTATTTAGGCATTACATATCTTATTTTTTTAAAATCTGTTATTAATGTTATTTTTTAAACATTATATATATATATTTTATTTTTAGGTGCTAAATTAATTATTTTTCATTCTTCAAATCAAATTCATGGTCATAAAATTATCAAACAGTGAAAGAAATTGAGGGAGGAGGTGGTGTATCTAAAAACGATGGGTGACTGGGCAAAATGGGAGTCATATTTGGATTCAGGAGGTCATTTTACATAAGAATCAGCAAGAATGGTAACAGATCTTGAAAAAAAAATTTTTTTTTTTTGCAGAGCAGTGTTATGAGCATGAATAAAATAATAAATCTACTGTGAGTAAATGGCGTTTTAAAAATTCAACAATTATTATGTTTTATACAATTATTATTAAGTATTATATAAAGTGATTTGTAATTTATGTCTATCTTTTAAAATAAAAAAGGCAGAGAAAAATAACAGTAAATCATTATTTTTAAGAATATGGAAATTACTCCCATTTCCTTTTTTAAGTAACAGTGTTAATTATTACTTCTAAATCAGCAATGAGACTGTCCTCCCTAATAAGTTACGGGTCCTCTCACGGAATGTTTGAAGAAGCTTGATACTTTTAACAGCTCATTTTTTAGTTATTTATGATAGCAGATTTGTCTTCTAAGGAACAAATTTGAATTATGATAGAAAAGTTGTGATATATTAAATTCTGATTCACAGTGATTAAATTTACCTAAATTACATATAGATCAACCACATTTCTTGCGACCATGGAAGCCTCTGCACATGTGCTGGCAAAAATAGGGGTGATAACCCTTTTGGTTGAGAGAAAATAAGTGATAAATAAGAGAATCTGGAATGACCAGTTATTTACAAAATCTCAATCTGTTGATCAATTTTGCATCCCTTCAATCCTTTAAAACTGACACATTTACTTTCAGCACACCAGTGCTGGCACAAAATAAACTAATGTAAAAGGCTCAGGCAATATTATAGGTGACATAATTGTTTATGAAAATATTTTTTACTTACAAAATTCTCTCTTTTTTGGCTTTTATTTTCTGTAATTCTCTCATACTGTTGGCCTTGTAAAAAGGGCTCTTTATCATCACCAGTGATCAATATTAAACCACGAATCTTTTAAACTTTTACAACTTTATTTATATTAATCCAAAACTTGTTAAACTAGACAAAAATTATTTTTTATTGTGTTGTGTCTAATACTGCCAGATTTATTCATCATGTCTCCACCCCTCCTTTTTTTTTCGTTCCAGTAACGATAAAAGACAACTTCGAAATGTTATAATGCCTTCACTTTTGTTATTTATAATGAAAATTTGAGAAGTAAATGCATAAAATTTAAATTTCTATTATGTTTTCTGCATTATAGAAATATTCAAAAAATTATCGTCAAAAGATTTTTTTTTTTTTTTTAAATAAATGCAAGTTAAAAGATTACAATGTATTTAAAAGTATTTTATATATCTTACGAATAGAAAATAATTAACCCCTTGAACTGAAATGACGAGTCCAGCTCGTCATGAATTTCCTGACACTAATTATGTTCTTATATGTATATATAAGAATAAACCAAAACTAAATGCAAAACTGGTGTACAATAGATATAAAGACAATAAGACTTCTTCACACACCATAAATTTTAATCCAGCACAACCGGTTTCGAAAGGACGTAGCCTTCCTTCATCAGGTGCAAAAAAACACGTGCTACTGCCTTGGAGGCAAAAGCAAGACTGTGTTAAAATAGTTACAATAGATACAAAACAAAATAATAAAACTACAAATTCACAAAAAAGTAAAAGCATGCAAAAAATAAATAAATGAAAAATTCACGAAAAAATAAAAGCATGCAAAAAAATAAATAAATGACAAATTCACAAAAAAAGTAAAAGCATGCAAAAAATAAATAAATGACAATATCACGAAAAAGTAAAAACATGCAAAAAATAAATAAATGACAAATTCACAAAAAAGTAAAAGCATGCAAAAATGTAAATAAAATAGAATTACCTGGAACACAGGATCGTGATTAAACTAGTAAGAAACCCAGAATGAGGTTAATCACCAAAACTAAATGCAAAACTGGTGTACAATAGATATAAAGACAATAAGACTTCTTCACACACCATAAATTTTAATCCAGCACAACCGGTTTCGAAAGGACGTAGCCTTCCTTCATCAGGTGCAAAAAAACACGTGCTACTGCCAGTCTTGCTTTTGCCTCCAAGGCAGTAGCACGTGTTTTTTTGCACCTGATGAAGGAAGGCTACGTCCTTTCGAAACCGGTTGTGCTGGATTAAAATTTATGGTGTGTGAAGAAGTCTTATTGTCTTTATAAGAATAAACATTCATATAAATGTGTGAAACAAATATTATTTTTAATAATAACAAATTATTTGAGCAACAAAACCGTAAGTTTCTATATCAATCCCTCCCCTTAAAACTAAGAAAATTAAATTGTCTGCATGAGCAGTGTTGACTGAAAATAAATTGCAGTTCAAGGGGTTAAAGCTATAAAATCATAATTAGATAAAACAAAATACAATCATTGGCTTTATCATACATATAAATTATTGGATTAAATAAAAACACATGAAAGCTCAATAAATAAATAAAATTTACAAAAGGAAACATGAAAAATAACATTCCATAATAACATCTGTAATATTTATAGCTTACTTGGACGTTGTAAATTGGGATCATACTGTACAGGGTATGGCATTGCTGGAGATGGAATGCAGTATCCACTCATCATGCTGAAATTATATACAGGATTAAATGGAATTGTTGAAGCAGACGTGTTACTGCTAGCAGTAGCTTGATTAGGCTGATTACTTTCTGGAACAGCTTGTACTGGCACATTATTTACAGAAGAACTAACATTTGTGGACGTGGAAATTTCTTGAACGGGTGTCTGAACAGTAGTAGTAGCTGGCAAAGCTGCAGCACTTTGATTATTACTTTGTGAAGCAGCTGGTAGAGGCAGAGTAGGTTGCATTGAGGGATGGTAGAAAATACCAGAAGGTAAAGTATTGAACTATAAAAAATAAAAATATACTAAGAAACATAAAAACAGCCATGTAAATAAAAAAATATGACAATATTATATAACATACTATTAAATACCTTAAATAAAATCCCTTTTAACAAGCTTAGCATATTAATTTCGGGCACTTCATGCCCATCCTTAGTGCCAAGTACGATAAAACGCCGTTCTTCCTGAGATCTTCAAAATTTTTTACTGAACATTACTGAAGGATTACTGAACGTGAAAAAGAACACCGCGCTGACCTAAAACTTGGAAAATTTTCTACCGCTTTCTCTACCACCCACAACACTAACCCTATAAACATTAACTCCATTAACATTAGTAAAATAGCCCCTCATAACAACCACAATTACGCACAAAAAAGGGAGGCCATCGAAATAGTAACTAACAATCTTGCCGTCAACGACCGAGAGCACTACCTCATTCCCCCTGTATGGCAACAGTTCCTGCAAGAAAACAACGCAACGAACAAAGGAAGTGAAGCAAGGACATGACATCCACAGTCCACGACAGCATAAATTTTGAAGATCTCAGGAAGAACGGCGTTTTATCGTACTTGGCACTAAGGATGGGCATGAAGTGCCCGAAATTAATATGCTAAGCTTGTTAAAAGGGATTTTATTTAAAGTATTTAATAGTATGTTATATATAATTAATCCTTTTTTATAAAATTTAAATATGACAATATTTTTTTGATAAAAACAACCATTCAAATTATTTGAAAGATATTAGATATGTAAGGAAATAATATAAATCAGTTAAACAGCGTGTCCAGTATAAAAGCATTCCCTATCAGCTGATTTATAGTAAAATTGAATCAGCATATTTTTTTCATAATAGCCATCGAGATTGGTGCACATAACAAAAGATGTGCTATATCCTTCTTGTGAATCATGAAAATTGCAGTATAGTACCACCATCAGCTAGGTGATATATGCTAAAATCTAATCAATACCACATTATATGAAGACATAACGAAATGTAGAGGTTTGGAATTTTTTTAATTTCATGTGAAGCATCCTTCAAAATTTTGGTAAAACATACTGATAGCAGACATTTTTAAAAATAGTAAAATCATCTTCAGGATAGCTCAAAATGTGTAATTTTTTTTAAAAACCAGAAGTCCAAAAATTTTCACAAAATCAATACTTTTTTTCTTATATAAGAAATTAATAATTAAAGACAATTTTTGAAAATGCAATATACAATTTTGTTATCGCCAGTTTTTTAATGGTAAAAACCATAAAAAAAAAAAAAAAAAAAAAAAAAAAAAGTTTTAACTAGTTACTTCATAAATTATTAATATGATTACCAGTGAAAAATCTTTCGAATCAAACTGCTAAAAAGAAGTTTTCACATTACAGGAACAGTATAACAATTATATCATATTATTAGAATCCAATTGTATGTATGTATGCCTACCTTTTCACGAATCACTGAATGCAGAAAATTATAGAAAGTACCAAAAGATGTGAGATAACCCAGATTCCGATCTGACCATTCAAATTAAATTATTCAGTTAGTTAAAAAGATGTCAAAGCAAGTACATGATAAGCAGCACAATGTACTGCTAAAAAAATATCCACCTACAGCAATACCAACTAACTGAAGCAGTTAAGAAGCAAAATACAACCAGCAGCATTGAGATGTACAGCAATACCAACTGCCGAAGTGGCTAGAAGGCAAAATACCAGTGGCAGTGGGATATCTTAAAGTCTAAATTTATATGTAATTGCCTAAAACGAGATGTTGAGCAATTTCAATGGAATTTTTTTAAGTATTTATTTATAAAATAATAAGAGATAGTGATTAAATTTTTTGAAAATTTATTTAAATATAGTTATCAGTTAAGCAAAGTCGGCCAGTAAAAATCATAAAAGAAAATACAAATAGATTAAATAGTAAAAAATAAACATAAAAATTATAATAATACCTGTGGATGAGGAAACTGTACAATGTGTGGATTTAATGTTCCCGAAGGATAGTATTTTGATGTGTTGTTAGTTACAGGCATGCTGTCAGATAAGCCGTGAAATAAACTAAAAGCATCCATAAGTTTTTCATTCAAGGCATTCAACATGGCTAAACGCTTATCAATTGATTGTAAATTTTCTTCAATTAATGGTGCCATATTGTGACACTGCTCTGAAAATAGACAGAATATGAAAATTATTAAGGAATTAAAATATTAAATGACAAGGTTATTGCATTATAAAGAAAAAATAATGTACTGTTCTCCACTGGAAATAGATCTCCATATAGTAGAGGTACACAATCTGTGGCCCAGTAGCTATCAATTTACAACCCGCAGAAGGTCTGACATTTTAGGATGCATTAATCATCAGTAAGAGAGAAAAAGAAAAAAAGAGAGAGAAAGAAAAAAAAAATTATTTGTTGCATTCACAAAATTTTTTTCGGGAAGGGAGGGGATGAAGATGTTGGTTTTTAAACATATTTCTATCTGAGAGCTAAGTTTTCCATTCTATCTCTTAATTATATAACGCACAGTATGTTCCTTAATTTTTTGTTGGAAAAATTATGGAATAATTTATTTGTAAGTAGTTACATCTTTATCCATCTGAGATTAAAAACTGAAAAATGTAACAATCAGTAAGTAAAACCTCCCTCTCACCCCCTTTTTATGCATAGAGATTCACTTGACTCACTGATTGAAAATATTTTATTAAACGATTTGTTAAAGACAAATAACATATGATGCAACCTGAAGTTCTGCACGCAGGCACCTGACAATGATAGTATGCTCCTGTATATGTATATATACAGCAAATAATTCTTTTTATATTATCTCGTTTATGGCCCTTCCTGTCCGACTCAACAGCGAGAGTGGCCCTCCAGCCAAAAAGGTTGTGCACCCCTACCATACAGGAAATATATATTTTATATCCACCCATTACATTAAATTTGTTTCTCTATCATTGTTCAACAAGTTTCAGACAGTAATACAACTAAAAAAAAAAGAATAAATAAAGGACAAAAGAGCTTATTTATCTCTGAATCTGAAAAATCAAGTAAGACCTCCATTCGATATTTTACAGTTATAGTTTAAAACTGAAAGGAAGAGAAAAAATTGCTTTGGTGTTCTGCTTTGGAACTGTTATTTTTCAACAGTTCAAAACAACAGTTGCAAGATTTCGAGGCACAGTTCCTTTTTTATTTTTCAGAAACAGTGGAAATTCCCATTACAGAATGACGTGAAACTGGTCCCTCGGTCTTGCCCATCTGAAGTAGTAGGGAAACACCCCATAAATCACCGAAACACAATGTAAAAGAAAAGAAAACAGCCCTCTCTTGCACCCAGTCCTGGTGTTTTTGGTTAGCTTTCTCTATTTTCCCAGACAAAGGATGGTTTATTTATATCTGAATCCGAAGCTAAAACAGAAAAGAAAAAATGATTCTGGTTTCTACTTTTGAAAATAGTAACCGGTTCTTTTGCAGTAGTTGAAAAGAACAGTTACAAGATTTCAAAGCACAGTTTATTTTTGTTTTTCAGAAACAATTGAAATGCCCATCACTAGTAAAAGACTTGATTTGGTCCAAAGGTTTTGCCCATTTGAAATAGTAGGGAGTCAAAGTCCCATGAAACACTTTTACTAACTGAAAGAGAATGTAAAGAAAAACAGAACAGCTCTCTCTTGTACTCAATCTTGCTACTTGGTTAGTTTTCCATTTGCTTTCTTTTCTGCAATGCTCCAAGTCAATAGCCATATAATGGATATGAATTTTAAAATTTATGATTTACCCATGGAGGGAAGGAACCGTTCTAGACTCAGGTCCTTAGCATAAAAAATTGGCCTTATCTAAACACCAACACACACACACACCAAATTTATGATTAGGAATTGGTGTCCTGACGTGGTTCACACACAGGCCCTACACAGACTGCACACCCCTGGAGTCAGTTTAGTAACTTATCCAGGGTTCATACTCAAATATGAGAAATAAATTCCCTGAGTTTTCCCTAAGTTTCCAGACAACTTTCAAGAAAATATTAGTAACATATTACAAAAAACGCTCTTCTAGACGGGACAAAATACAGCTACTTCCACTGTATGATGTTATATTACTGCCAATCCTGATATAAATTCAGGTAGAATGCGTATTTTCACAATACTTAATCAATTGAATTTTGATATGAAGCTAAACAAGAAAAATATAACTTAAGAGAAAGAAAATATTTGTTTTTCCAGGTTTTATAACTGATTTTCCCTGACTTTTAATGAAAGTTTTTATTTTCCCTGAGTTTTCCCTGACTTTTTTTTAACAAATTCCAAATTCCCTGAGTATTCCCTGTTTTCCAGGTTTTCCCTGAGGAGTATGAACCCTGTTATCTACAAATACGAATATAACATGCATCAAAAGGAAGATGGGAAAAATAATAGCAATACAGTGGTAAAAGGCTAAAGAAAAAATTATACATACAGTATAGGACCGAAAATCCGGAATTCCTAAATCCAGAAGGACCCAAAATCCAGAACGTTTATAAATTCCAATCATTCCCGCACTGAAGAGTCTGAGGGGAAAAAAAAAAAAAAAAAAAAAAACTATGTTTCCAGCAAATTACGGTAACTTAATTCAATCTTAACGAGGTTTTTTTTTTTCTCTCTCCATTAAATGATAATTTCTAACCATTTTCCACTTCTTTTCAAAACAACAGGCAGACGATCAGCCTATACTTTTTCTTTCTCTACGTTTATCTTCAAAGGTTTTGTTTATCATTCCGTTGAGTAAAGCGATAACAGAATTGAGCGTTTATCTTTGTAATTATAAGTATTTGAGCTTTATTTTTTAATTTTTATTTAAGGAATAATTTAATAGGATTAAATAAATGAAACTTTGCACGTTTGGGTCTATCATGTGGACCACATTATAGTCTGTTTAGAAATGCAGTATTTTCACTATAGTGGGAATACTGTTTCTATTTTATTTATTTCTGTTACTTAACCACCATAGTTTTATAATAATTAAAGTTTTAATTACCGTTCACACAGTATAAAATTATATTGGAATATGTCAGTAATTATTTCTTTGGGGCTTAATTATAAGGGTTGGACTAAAATAAAAAAAAATGTCCCGTAAATCGATTTTTTCTAAAATCCGGAAAATTCCAATATCTGGAATGGTGTCGGTCCTGCCGTTTCCGAATTTTCGTTCCCATACTGCATATATATTAAGATGTTTATTTCACAATTATGGACACACACACAATTATGGATCGCACATTATGGTTTATTTCACTTTTAGTAAAAAAAAAAAAAAAAAGTGCATCTTGATAGTGGTAAATTTTATTTATTGTAGTTATTTATGATGTTTGATTAAGAAATTTTTATTCTGCATTAATACTAATTGTAAACTCAAATTATTATAATGGTAGGTGCGGGAAAAAAAAAAGAAAAAAAAATCATGAGAGAAGAAAATGTTAAAGAAATTACTCGATTTCTTAAACCTGTGACACCTGTTAAAAAACTAATTGCAATCAGACTGCACAGAAATGAAAGGACTGGTGTCAAAATCTGGTTTTTGGATCTATTAATGTTCTTTTAAAAGACTTATAATCTATTATTACCAACAGCCAAACATTATGTTTTTCTGTGGGGAAGATTTTAATCACAATTATTTCCTACTTGTCATTTTCTAAATTCCACTTTCATATTCAAAAAGTCCAAAATAACACGTCTACTAGTGCTGGACGATATCAGAAATTAAATATCGAGATATATCACCAAGTTAATATCGATATTAGTGATATATTGCGATATTTCTTTCAAGATAGGAAAAAATAGACATTTGTTATTTTTTAAAGACATATGCACACGAATTTTAAAGTATACAAGTATAGAGTGTTTTCCATGTATTTTCTGGTATATTACTACCATAACTTTATCATTAAAAAAAAAAAAAAAAATCATAAAAAGTGAATCAATATTTTGTGTTTCTTATAACTTATACTATTGCTTTTTAGTATACCTCTGTATAGTTTATCCTCTATTCTTCCCATTTTAAGCTTTAATTATTTTAAAATCATATTTTAACACAGCTAATATGTGATCTGTGTTTTATTTGTACCAAGTATATCAAAATTCATAATTTTACTAAAAATAAAGCTTCAGAAAAAGTGTCTTAAGATGTAGGTATTAAATCAAAATGAAAATTATTTTAAATAGTTCAGAATTGCCATTATAAATAGTTCAGAATTGCCATTGAATACACCTTTTTTGGTCGTAGAGAGTAATATTTTTTACTTAAAACTCTTATATGCATCCTAAATGTCAGTTACTTGTCATTTTTATTTTTGTATCCTCTTACCAAATCATTACAATATCTTTTAAATATATATGTTCAATTCACATTCATAATAGTTTCACAATAATTGAAATTTGAATTACATATTATATATGTGTGTGTGTGTGTGTATACATTGTTAGTATAAAAATTATATTATTTAAACAAAATTATGTTGAAGTTTCATTTTGTTACTTAAAGTAACTCATTTTGCATTTAAACCAATTTTATTTAACATGTACGGCTTTAAAAATAAAATAAATAAATAAATGGAAAGAGAAAAAAATAAATGCTACATAAAACAAGTAATAAACTATTCAATATTATATAATTCTATAAAGAAATATCACTGTAAAATTACTGACGATAAAACTTTATTTTACATCAGTTAGATAGCACCCTTTCTCCCTTCCCATGTTATCCAATGGGATTTTTGTCGCATCGTTTTATAAAAATATTTTATTCAAAAATGAACTTTTTCCAATTCTGTTTTTTGAATATTACTCTTTGAACAGGTCGTCTTTTAGCTTAGTGAGCAATTTTTCGAAAAAAATAAATTTAAATATTTTACTTAGAGATCTACACTTAGAGTCAAAATTTACTTATTGAAATAAAATATTTAAATTATTTTTTTCGAAAAATTGCTCACTAAGCTAAAAGGCGACCCGTTCAAAGAGTAATATTCAAAAAACAGAATTTGAAAAACTTCATTTTTGAATGAGATATTTTTATAAAACGATGCAACGAAAATCCCATTGGATAACATGGGAAAGGAGAAAGGGAGCTATCTGACTGATGTACAGTCTTTATAAAAAAAATATTTTATCGAAATATTTAATAATAATAAAATAATATTAAAAAAAATTACATTCCATAATTGCTTAAATTTTCAGAAGTTTTTTATTAAACGCTAAGAAAATTTGCAAAAAAACTCTTCTAGTAGATATCAGTTCAGTGATGCCAGATGGTCGAAAATTATTTCCCCAAACAGGTCTTCAAATTTCCCCAAATCACGTTTTTTTTTTTTTTCGAAAAAATCCCCAACTTGATTTCTACTAAAAAGGGAAAATAAAAATTTTTTCAAAAAAAAATATCAAGCAGATTTTTCTATGATTTAAGCTCAGATTTTTCCCCAAATGAAGGCAATTTTTGAAAAAAATCCCCAAATAACAATAAAGCTATTGAAAGTCTCTAGTCATAGGGATAAATCATTACGTTACCAACATTGACAGAAAGTTGAAAAACGCCCCAGATTTGTCCCCAAAAATTTTAGAATTCCCCAAAAAAGTCCCCACAAACATTTGGTCTCCAAAATTGTCCCCAGAAGCCTCAAAACTCCCCAAAATGGGGACAAAATCCCCAATCTGGCATCACTGTATCAGTTCGGCTTTGATGATCTTTATGAAACACATGTTGAAGCATCTTATTGGCCATTTTATATCGACACTTTGAAATAGACCGATATCAATGAACCAATAGCAGGAAAGAAGCTAAAACAGAAGATATTGTTTTCATTCGTCATATTGCCTTTTCTGTGGTTTCCATCACCTACGATATGCATGAATGTAGAGTGGGAATTCAATATAGTGTAATATATCAGAACCCATAATAGATATCTTGGATAGGGATATATCTTTTCGACTAACATGAAATCTCTTTCCTAGTAAACACACCTGCTGATTATAGGTATGAATACGCAATAATAGTGAATGGATTGTGATATTGGAGTATGTCTGATGAACTTTTTCTGAAGGGGTAGAACCGTGACCTTGAACGAAGTCAGCTTATTTCCGGGATAATCAAAGCAGATGGCTTTCAATAAATAATGGTTTATTTTTTTATTATGCGGTGGCCTTTTCAAAGCAGTGATGTTTAGATTTGAGGTTATGAAGGATGAGTATATGTATTGTTGCAATAGAGATCGTTTGGCGTGGGGTTATTTTTTCTAGTTTATCAGTGAGTAATTAGAGGAAAGAAGAAAATGAGTATTAGAATAAGATATTCGGCGCTTTTTTTCTTCGGGTCTCGTTCGAGTTTCGTTCACTCGGGTGTGCACTAGGCAATATCGTTAAAGGGATATATTGGCGGAGCTAGATCTTAAATATTGTTATCGGGATATTAAAAAAATATCGATACTTGGGGATATATTGATAAATAATCCAGCCCTAGTGTCTACTGACTTGACAGAAAAAAAAAAAAAAAATTCATGGCCTCAAATAATTTTTATTACCTTTTTTATCGAGGTAACCAACCTTTTTTTTTTAATTGACATATTCAAAGCTGCCTTTTTTTTTTTTTTTTTTTTTTTTTAACTGATATATCATTTTAAAACCCAAAACAAACAGACATATAAAGCTACAAACACATACACATTATAGTATAACCACTTTTCAAATTGATCGACAGAGTGGGATTTGGTGAACATTCAGTCATTTGGTGTTTCCTTACTGCTTATTTTCTCCTCTCAATGGTAAGGGTTATGTTATGCTGTAGAAATGCATAACATCCTTAAAATAATTTATATCCCACTGAAATTGTAATTAAAAAAGAAAATGATATTTCAGAAAGATTTATCTATCGTTTGAAAAGAAAAAAGAAAATTCTATTTAAAAAAAATCACCATATTTAAGCTCTGCGATATACGATCATACTTAGGTTTAAAAAATAAATAGTTAAATTAAAATTTTAATAGCCTTTGAATATGTCGAATATATCTTTATTTATCATTAAAACATATTCAATAACTATTCCTAATTTTAGTATTTTCTGGGATGTTAAATGCAGCCATTTTCATTTCACTTCGCCATAGCGTTCCCCCCCCCCCCCTCGTTCTGTTAAAGTAATCAAATGACTCACTCCCCCATCTGGACGTTTTCAAGAGCTTGGGAACAATCTTCGGAATTCAAAATGCGAAGTTGATTGCACGCCCAGGGTGCTGATTGGCTAAGAGTTCGGAGTAGAATTTGAATCTCGCAGTTAAAATATATTTTGTCTGTTGAGCGGTAGCAGTAAGGGTGAAGATTTGAACGAAGGTTGGGCCGTCGTCTTTCCCGTTCTGCGGGTCGCCGTGCCGCAACCCCGTAGCTAGTGATATGAATATTTTTTTACAGTTTCTTTTGAAACAGCTGCCTTCAGATATGAACTCATTGAAAAGTTTTCATCTAAATAGTTATAGGATTTTAACCACTGAATTGTTCTAGCTGGGAACGTACAACTTCCATTTTGAAGCACTGATCGATTGCTTCAAGAATGACATTAAAATGCCACTGAATTCCGTAGATGTGAATTAGTCTTAGCAGCATTGTGGTAAAAGTTCGTTACTTTCGGAAATCTTCTATTTTCAAGGAAAATCTTCATCATATTCTCCCTGATGGCTCTTCATTTAAATGATGGATCGTATCTTTGACGATTATATTAAGCGCTCAGCAAAATATTTACTTCTGTTTTCATGCCGGACTGTGCAGCGAAAACATAGTGTGTTCTACACGAACGTTCAGTAATTCACTGTGTTAAAAATAAAACTGCGAACAAATAAAAAGATAATTGAACTGACATTTTGAAATAATATCTAATCCCGGCGACAAAATAAAATCATAAAAAATTAAGCGCTTAAAAATATTACTCAAATGTTCTTTAGTTATGATTTAATACGTAATATGTAATAGTGGCCACTAAAATGTCAGTTTATGATCAAGTAATAAAATTTTCATCTTATCTTGAAGTTTGGTAAGTCTCCTTTTTTTATTATCGTTTCCTTGTATCTGTTTGTTTATATTCCTTTAGAAGAATTCCTGATCATCGGAGATTGTTCGAGGAAATTGATTCGTAGAGTAAGTTCACGGCCAAATTTAAATTAATTATGGGTTTACATTTTTTATCCTAAATTTAATTGCTTAGTTAAATTTTGATTAAAAAATAAATAAAAAAAAAAGAAAAAATTGCTTTAATAACTTAATGTATTTAAATTAAATTAAATATCTGGATACAAAGATTAATTGCAACAAACCCCTAAACTTTAAAATATTACAGGTTATCACTACTATTTTAACACTGGACTTCCTGAGTCTGCACATGTGCAAAGGCTCCCTTGATCACAAGAAATGTGTTTAAAGAATATTTGTGCAATGTTATATTATATTATTGCAACTATTGTTTTTTTTTTTTTTTTTTTTGAGGATGTAAAAATTGTCATTTATAAAAAATATTTGTAAAATTACCTTACAAATAACTCCTTAATAGATTTGAGCAGATATATTTCGAACCCAACCGGGTTCATCCTCAGTGCTCAAATGCAGGGTTCATACTCAAGTATGGGGAAAAAATTCCCTGAGTTTTTTCTGAGTTCCCAGACAATTTTCAAGAATATATTAGCGACATATTACAAGAAACACTCTTCTAGACAAGACAAAATACAGCTACTTCCACTGTATGATGCAGGGTTGGCAAAGTGGGCCCAGCCCCGAAAAACCCGCCCGGGTTTTTCTGGGCAGGCCCACCAACAAAAACCCACTGGGTTTTTGCAAATAAGCGGGTTTTTGTTAAAAATTATTTATAATTTACAAACCCCATCTATAAAGTATAGAAAACACCTTACTTTTAAAGAAAAAACTCTTATTTTTATTTTCTTGAAATTAAACATAAAAAGTAACTACAGTTATAAATATAATAAAAGCAAGTTTATCTTCTATAATTGGTTCAATTTTCCTTTTCCTGTAAAACCGAACGATATTTTTTTTTAAACAGCGGATATAAATGTTGTCCAGAATCAATATTTAACTAATTAAATTGTTTAGTTTCAAAACTTTATAATAATTTTATTTTAATTTTAGTACCAACATAATTATAAATCTAATAAAATAAAATTTTCTTCTATAACCATTTCAACTATTAAAAAACTTAAAAAAGGATCAATTTCGTAGTTTCGTTTTCATGCTACTATTTCCAATGCAACAATCCTCAAAATGCATATTTATATGGGATATCCCCCCCATTTTGCTATGTTGATAAAATCTTAAATTACGAGTACCTTTCAAAATTTTCCCATTAGAATATTTGTAGTCAATTATGTTCAAACAAGTATCATAAATGTTATTTTTAAGTTGTCTGATATATTTATGATCCTCAAAATGGACATTTATGCTTAATTTTGCCTTATTCTGCCATTTTAAGTAAATCGTAAATTCCAAATAATTTACTAATTTTTTAAATTGAAAAATTTATACTCTACAATATTCATGCCAGCACCCTAAATAATATTTCAAAAGTGGTCTGACATCTTTACGATGAAAATGTTCCTAAAAATTGACATTTATGTGAAATTTTGCCCTATACTGCCATGCTAAGAAATTCGTAAATTTCCAGTAACTTGCGAAATTTTCAAAGTAGCATGTTTCTAGTTACTGATGTTCATTCCGACATCAAAACTCATATTTTAAAACTGGTCTTATATTTTTTCAGTAAAAATTTTCCATTTAATACACGTTTAAGTAAAATTTTGCCCTATTCTCCCATGTTAAGAAAAGCATACATTTTTAATAACTTACGAAGTTTTTTAATTCGAATGTTGCAAATGAATAGGGTTCTTGCCAGTGTCGAAAATAATATTTTAAAACTGACCTGACTTCTCTGTGACAATTTGTTCTTGAGATATCATGTACACAGACTAACGGACTAGCAAACTAACACACACCATACAAATTTTGTCATTTTTCGGATTCCTCACACATGAAAATGTGTAAAAAAGTTAAAAAAAAAACTTTCACGAAACTTTCGAAAATTTTCACGATTACCTAAGTTCTCCATCTATAGCATGATGGGGAATTAAAAAATTTAAATGATATGTATTGTATTTAAGAATTTAAATTCTTTTATTTTATCAGTTATTGTCATTAAGAATATTTATTTTGAATAAGCATACATTAAAATAAAATATAGCTTAATCTTACTAATTAACACTATTTTAATATTAGAATCAAACCAATTTTTATTTCTAAGATAAATATTAGATTAATTATTAATTAATAGTTTAATATAATTAGGTGTATTACAACTAATATGCTAAATAACATATATCTAACATTGCAATTCAAATGTATTCAAACAAAAACCCACAAAAGCCCAGAAAAACCCACAAATGCCCAGAAAAACCCAAGTGGGTTGGGTTTTTGTAGAAAAACCCGGGTTTTTGCCAACCCTGGTATGATGTCATATTACTGCCGATCATAATAGAAATTCAGGTAGAAATCATTATTTACATGCATATTTTCACAATAATTAATTATTTAAATTTTGATACGAAGCTAAACAAGAAAAACATAACTTGAGAGAAAAAAAAAAGTTGTTTTTCCAGGTTTTATAACTGTTTTTCTCTGACTTTTAATGAAAATTTTTATTTTCCCTGAGTTTTCCCTGACTTTTTTAACAAATTCCAAATTCCCTGAGTATTCCCTGTTTTCCAGGTTTTCCCTGAGGAGTATGGACCCTGGAATGACAGTGCCGTTTTCTGTTTCCCCCGTTCGTCATTCTTCCATAGATTCCCTTCACTTTGCTTCATTTTTTCAATTAGGTATTGCCAATCTGGACGAATTATGCTGTGCTCTTTATCGTTGGCTGCTTCGTTAGTGGTTAAAATTTTAATTGCTTCGCATTTTAGGGCATATTGATGGGAATTATAATGGGCTATTTTTTGAAATTCAAATGTGTTAGGGTTAATGGATTATTGTTGTTAATTCTAGAGAAAGCGGTAGATTGTTTATTGTACTTTAAGTTTGCTAGATGTTCGGATTCACGATCTTTTAGATGGCGTTTTTTGTCATTTATTTTTACTGCATTCAGAAACGGATCATATATATGATATATATATTTTTTTCAAATCTACAGATTTTTTAAAAAATATTTTTTATGATGTTGTCACCACCACATCACTTTGTTCTATATTTTCCTATACAAATTAATGAAAAAAAAAAAAAAAGAACAATAATTACTTTGGAAATTTTTCTTGTCTTTTAACAGATTTTTTAATTTCTTGGTTACAAAAAGGCACTCAATAATAATAAAAAACTCCTATAACATCAAAAGAAATATACAAAATAAAGTATATTTACTTTCCAAACGGAGCATGTCTTCTGGATCACTAGCATCAACAGTTGGATCCGTATCATTTAACCAATTAATCACCAGTTCAATTTTTTTCTAATAGATCAAAAATAGGATATAAATAATCATAAAATTATTTATATAGTTTATACTTAAAATATTTAAGAATTAAAAAGCAAGAAAAAAAAAGAAAGAATATTTTCTGAGAAAATTGGAAAATAAATCTGTACCCTAGAGATAAAGGACAGCATGCCACAAAAATGAATTTTTTTAGGAATGATCTTATAATGAAATTAATTAATTATATTTGTCATGAATAAAGAAAATGGACATGGTTTTATGTTCTGCTGTCCTATCTCCTTTACAGTAACTGGGCATGATGCTTAATGCCTCTATATAAAGAAAAAAATGCACATAAAGAACATGGTACTAACTTTTTTCAAAATATGGGCATGGCATCTATTACCTCTAAAGCCACTATCAGATGAAGTTCCGTATGAAAAGTATTAGCTTACAGTAACGCATAAACAGGTTTTTCATGAAGGAAACGGGTGAAATACTACCGTTTGATAGTTTTGCCTCATGTATATTCTTCAATTATGCATTTTCGACTGTTAAAATCACATATGGCAGTTTTTAAAATGAAGTCCTCCAATCAGAGAATAGTGATTACAGAGTACCTTCTATTCTTTTCCCTTTTAATCATCCTTTAGGTGGATTATCGCCAAATATAGGGTCTGTTGTTTACTTTTCTGGATTTCGTTTGTGCTTAAAACCACCCTACTATATTACGATAAAGTTGTTCGGTAGCTTTTGAGCGGCGATAGCTTATATTTTAGAATATTTGTTCTTTCGTCTGATACCACCTTTAGGTACAGAAATCATTACAACATGAATATGGAAGTGAGAAAAAAAAAAAAAAAAAAATTAATTCATACATGAAATAACTCGTTAACTAAACTGTCATTTTTTAATAAAACACGTAGTTGAAAGATCTAATTACGCTGTATAGAAGTTAAAAACATATTTATCATTCATTGATTTTGCTCTAAAACCAAACATTTAATATTCTTTATGCAAAAAATTTTCAATATTTTTTCTTTGTTTTAATCAAATTTTAAACTTTTGCTCCTTCTCCATTCAGTAGATAACAGCACTACTCAGAAATTTAACAAATGATGTTAAGGAGGAAGCCATATACCGAAGTCACTTTAAATTTCCTATAGACACAAGTGCATAGTAGTGCTTTGATAATGCACACATGTCCAGTTTGTTTTTACCTGAGGAAGGACTGTGCTATTATTTGGATATGAAACAACTGTTGAGAGCTTTTCTAATTTAGCTGTGTTTCTTTTTTTGTTTTTCTCCTTAGTGTTCTTATAAGAGTGCCACAGATATGTTGGAATTTGTGTAGCATTTTTTGGGGGGAATCTTTAGCATAGTCAAAAGCAATGTCGCATCCAAGACAGGTAAAATATTTTACTTGATAATTTTATTATCAATAACGATTTTCGTTAACTGTTGTTCGCTAATTGTTATTGACTGCTACAAATGCACATCAGCATTTTCCATCTCAAAATACTAAATAAATTACAAGTTTGGTCACTTCATTCTTGAATTTTAATGCTTAGTAATGTGTGTAAACTTTATAATATCAACAACCGCAACTGGATACAAGCTATACTGAATTCCCAAATTATTTTGAAATGCAAAAGAATCCAGTTTTATCAATTGGTAAATAAATTTTTTTAGACTTTATACAAAAAAAAAATCCTGCTTTAAAACAAGAAACTCAAAGAGAAAAATTATAAATGACTAACATATTTATCAATAGAACATCATCACAATGTTGAAGCATAAAATACTCTGTGTTAAAATATATATACTCACTTCATCTAATTCTACTGCTGTATCATCTTCAATCAAGGCCTCTGTTTTCACAACAGTTTCAGCAGCTTTAAAATGATAAATTAATAGATTAGCTTAGTTCATACATATATTTAATTAAAAGTGCATATAGCACAACAGAATCTCATTACTACTACAACTACTACTAAAAAAAAAAAAAAAAAATTAAGGATCAAAATATATGTTTTAAAGTAGCAAAATATATGCTTTAATGTAGCAAAACAAGTGTGTAGTGGAAAAATAGATACCACCCATAAAAAAAAAAAAAAATAAAGATAAAAATATCTTATACTATTAAGTGAGCAATATTTGTATATATGTATATGTATATTTCACTGTTCTCGAAAATGGTAGCTCGGACAGTCACGTGATTTAACACAAAGGTGCCCTCCGAAGGGTCATTTTGCACATCGAAGTCAGATTTTTGAATTTTTGATTAGTTTTCGTTTAATTAATAAAAATATGAAAATAAAACTTCCCATTTCTATAATGACGCAAAATGGAGAATCTTAGGAGAGATTTGATTGGTTTATTTGATATTTCATTGGTTTGAGAGTATTTTACCTTGAACTAGAGCTACGTTATGAGGAATTGCGAGAGATTTGATTTTCATTGATTTGAGTGTATTTTACATATGTTTATTTGATTTTCATTGATTCGAGTGTATTTTATGTTGAAACAGAGCTATGTTATGAAGAATTACGAGCGATTTGATTGGTTTATTTGACTTTCATTGATTTGAGTGCATTTTACATTGAACTAGAGCTATGTTAAAAGGAATTACGAGAAATTTGATTGGTTTATTTGATTTTCATTGATATGAGTGTATTTTACGTTGAAGTAGAGCTACGTTTAGATTTTATTTAAAAGTATTTGAAATTTTAATATTATGCGACTTTTACAGAGAACAAATTATGATTGGTGCCGCAGGCACCCAAAAGCATGTTTTTTGGTAAAAATTTTCATGGGTCTCTGGCCAGCTAGTGTGTCTTAATGTAGCAAAGCAAGTGTGTAATGGAAAAATAGATGCCACCCATAAAAAAAAAAAGAGTAAAGTAGACATTGCAAAGGCAAAAAGAAAAAGAGTTTTTCACCTTTTGGTTCTTCTGCAACAGAATCTAAATCTTCAGTTACAAAATTTGATGGGAAAAGTCCTTCACCTCTATGATTAGAACCTTTCCACCAATTTGCATTGCTACAAAAAAAAAAAAAAAAATATATATATATATATATATATATAAAATCTTACAATGCAAGATATTCTTTAAGATTAGTAAAATATATAATAAAAGATGAAACAGAAAAAACAAAATATATACAAGTTTTAAAAGAAAAGTATCAATAAGAAAAGGAACATTTTATTAAGATGATTATATAGCACTTGATCAGGCCCTACATGTAGGATTTTCGAAAAGAATGTTGGTATTAGTATTAGGGTAAAAGCAAATTGACTGCACTAAGATTCTAGAACTGAGAAAGAAAAGAGCTTTCCACAAAGGTATTTTGTAGGGCTTGCATAAATAAAGATCAGTTTTGGATAAAACCATTGAAAATTTTGAATGACTAGGCTGATGAGCGTGACCTGGGATTAAACTAGGAATTTCACATTTATCAGCTTAAAGAGTAGAACCTCTTGCCTATTGGTTGGGTTTTTTAAAGAATGATAGATATTTGGAGAAGGTTTTTAATTTTGATTATTTTTAAGCATTATTTATAACGTTCTAAACAATAATTTATGCTAATAATGCACAAGGAGATGCACAGTGCACTGTTTAATTTATAATAAAACAGTAATTTATCCTAATAATGAATTTACCTAAATTAATTAAGCTATGTTATTTGTATATAGATTTACAAAAACTACATCTTAATTTATAACATAAGTCTATAAGTGACCATCTGACTGCCAGCGACAAATACATATGGTCACTGAGCTGTTTTTCCCCCCCACAAAACACTACTTATTAAAGATTACATAATTATGAATTTCAAGCTTGTTTTTCAAGTTTAAAGGTCTAAAATAAGGATTGTAGTCATATGCATATATTTTTAATCTCAAGTTGAAATAAGTATTATTTTAATATCTGTACTGATAAGTATAAAGGATTTAAGTCCAAAAATGTCAATTTTGAAAGTACATAGTCAGACTCAGAAAAAAATTCTCAATCAATTGGTATAAAGGATTTAAGTCTATGTCATTTAGTCTTTGAGAAAATCCATTGGTAAAAAAAAGGTTCAAGGCAGAATTTTACCATTCATGTATGGTATAAAATATTTAATTCAATTTTTTCTCGTTCTTAAATGAAGGTTGACAATCACTGAATGGTATAAAGGGTATAAGTCAACGAAATCCCTTTTTCCTAATCGATTCTTCTGATTTGTTTTTAATTAGTTTAACTTTATTTTTCGTCTCCTGAAAAATCAAGAATTTGGACTTAAATCCTTTATACTTATCAGTACAGATATATTGGAGGAAAAAAAAAAATGCACTTCTAACATTACAATTTTGCATTTTTCAAAGGCAGTCAGAGGGTTAAAACATCTATAACAAAGTTTGTTAAGTCAGAATACGAAAATTACCCTTTATACCTCATACTAACAAAAACTAGTTTAAAATATTTTTGCTTAAATAAATGAAATTTACTGAATAGAGAGTTTGCTAATGTGAATTTGAAAATTAAAGAAATAAAAATCAAAAGTATAATCCTGTGTAAAGGAGGTTAAGCCCTGAAAAACATTCCCTATGTGCATACTTTGCAGTTGACATGCGTAATCAATTTATTACCCATAGTACTATGGGTACTGAGCATAAACGATTTCTCAATAATGAAGTGAAATTTATTTTAATCTTACTTTTCACTAAATTTTTTTTTTTTTTTTTTTTTTTAAATAAAAATTATTACTAATTTTTTACTTTAATTTATAGTCATATACTATGATAACAATGAACAATAACAAGCTTCTAGAGAAACAATCATTAATTTTATCTAATACAAAATTTAAAAGTTCTTCTCCTTTAAATAAATGTTGAAAACTTCAGAAATTGCAGATAACATTTTTCCTAATTTTATTATGATGAAATTTCAATAATAGTTATTTTTAAGAAGGACAATTTTGCAATGAAATTTTTCCATGTGTTATATCTGTATTGATAAGTATAGAGAATTTAAGTCCATATTCTTGATTTTTCAGGAGATGAAAAATAAAGTTAAACTAACTAAAAACTAATCAGAAGAATCGATTAGGAAAAAGGGATTATGTTGATTTATACCCTTTATACCATTCAGTGATTGTCAACCTTAATTTAATAAAGGAAAAAAATTGAATTAAATATTTTATACAAAGAAAGATTAATGCTAAATTTCTGACTTGAATCTTCAAAAAAAAAAAAAAAATCTAGATGCAATTTCCTGAAATTAGTATAATTATCATTATTCAAGATGATTTGTTAAAGTTTTAATATACTCATTGAGTTTATAAATAATTAATAATTCCATCACATTAGATTTAAACATAAATTGAAATATACTGCCTATATTATTTATAGAATTACTGTATAATGATTAGTTAGGTTAAATTTATGATTACTGGCACATCATCTCCAAAATCAGTTTATAATATATGCGTATAGTAGTGGATAAATGGTAGTCATATGGTTGTTACATACCAGTTTTTAATTTTCACCTCATATTATTAAAAAAAATTATATATAGACGTACAAAGATATATATAAATAATAAAATTCATTTCTGAAAGTACTAACCTACTGTCCAAGACAATAACAATTTCACCAGTTTTGATGATGTTACATACCAGTTTTTTTTCTTTTCACCTCATATTATTAAAAAAAATTATATATAGATGTACAAAGATAATTATGAATAATAAAATTCATTTCTGAAAGTACTGACCTACTGTCCAAAACAACAACAATTTCACCAATTTTGATGGTTAATTCATTTTCTTCTGCAGCATCAAAATCATACAGAGCCCTAACTTTCTTGGGTTCTGAAAATGACTGGGAAGTTGTTGAAGTAGGCTGAATATTTTTGAACTCATCTGGCACTTGATACCTTCCAGTGTCTTTAAGAGATATTTCAATAGCTACATTGATCAAGATAATATATATGAGTGAATTATACTTTAAACAAAGATAAATTTTAAAATATGATATGTAGACAATAGAACAGAGGCTATCATTTCCCCTTCCAAATAACAATAATAATACAAATGAAATCAAAGTTTCCATACTTTATAGGATAAATCTATTGCACAGCACATATACCCATCATTTTGGTGATGATTACATGGCTACTACTTGAGGTGAATGACGTTTAAATCCTTGTACAGGCTTGGATAGTTTGAAATCAATATTAAGCAAAAACTTCAAATTTGTTTACCATATTTGCACACAAGGAAACAAACAAACAAACAAAAACTAGTATGTTGTGGCCACCACAAGACTTTCTTCTATATTTTCCTATACAAATTCACTCAGTAACAACATTAAAAAAAAAAAAAAAAAAAAAAAAGTTTTTTTTTTTTGTTAAAAGTAAAAAGAATCCATAACTTTGTTTTAAATATTTATAGTTCATCCATTCGTTTTAAAGGTATTGACGAGACCTTTTGAAAGATCCCCTGGGGGGGGGGGGAACACTCACCCCATATGCACAAACCGCTGCCCCCACATGCACAAAATTTTTTTCCTAGTTAACTATTACTATTATCAATAATTCATATTAATTTTACAATCACGAGTTTAAAATAACTCTCATTATGTACATTTATACAAAATTTTGTCCTATACTGCCATGTTAAAAATTTAGAAAAAATGCAACCACAGCACCACCTGTTGAGTGATTGATCCCCAAATGTAATCAGCGCCAGTTTATGTCAGGGACCAACTAAATACCAAGTTTGATTAAATTCTGTTTAAAAAAATTGATAACTTTGTTTTAAATTATCACAGATTTATAGTTCAAACATTCCTCTTAAAGGTATTGATGAGACCTTTTGAAAGATACCCATCTTGAAACTTTACCCCCCCCCCCCAGTGGGGGAACCGATGCCCCCACATGCACATTTTTTTTTTCTAGTTAACTATTACTATTATCAATAATTCATATTAATTTTACAATCACGAGTTTAAAATAACTCTCATTATGCACATTTATAGGAAATTTTGTCCTATACTGCCATGTTAAAAGTTTACAAAAAGTGCGATCACAGCGCCACCTGTTGAGCGATTGATCCCCAAATCTAATCAGCACCAGTTTATGTCAGGGTGCAACTAAATACCAAGTTTGGTTAAATTTCATTCATTGGTTCGTGAGCTACAGTGTCCACAAAAATTGTGATACAGACAGACATTTTTTAAAAACTATCAATTTGTGTTCTGGACATCCCAAAACGTGTAAATCCATCAAAAACGGAGGTCGAAAATTTTCGCGTATCCAATACTTTCTCTATATCACATATAGAAGAAAGTAAAAAAAAAAGAGGTGGGGGGGGGATATCTAAATATCAAATCCCTATAAAAATATCAAATTTCAAAATATTACCTGTAGCAAAAGCATGTTACATCTTATGTAATTAAAAAAATTTCTTCTTTAAACATTTAAAGGTTTGTCAGATTTTTTTTCATCAAATGTTACTCAGCTTAGAGATTGACTATAAACTAAAACACCGATTTCAAGGTTCATTCTTTTCTTTAAAGACATGTAGCTTTTTCTTAATAGTAATTAAAGATAAAAATCCATTTTTAAAACACTTTTTTTTTTTTTTTGGCAGCTAATAAATAAAACTGAAATGGTGTGATGATCTATTTTGTAAAATAAGCTAGGTAAAAATGTGTACAAGATTAACTCTTTTTAAGTAGTATAAAAAATATTTTTTTTTCTCTTATTTTTAGCAAATAGGTCTACCCAGCACTGCATGGATTAACTTTAGACATTAAATAGTGACACGAAACATTTAAACCTGTCTTCTATAGCTTTATAACTGATCACATTTGAACCTCACTGAGGTTTTTCTAACCTCAGTTTTCTACCCTCAGCAGTGTATTTGAGAAATACACTGCCTATATTTTATGCAGCTCTTTAGTCCTATAAGTTTTATTAAATAAGTTTCTGCATAAACTCTAATGCAGGGGAGGGGCGACTACTATTGTTGTATGACAAAAATTTCCAAACCTAGAGCTATTTAAAGTTAGAAATTTTATATACTGAGACACAGGGATTATATAGCAAAGAAAGAAGAGACAAATGTTTACATTATTATTATTTTAGATTTAATGTGCATAATTTTTCATATTCACCTATTGGTACACCACAACTTGTGCTATTAAATTAGACCAAGAGCAACAGGTGCATTAAAGGCTGATGATAACAATTTATGACAGAAAGTGGAAAAAGTAGTTACATTTAGATAGTGCAATTTTGTTATTTTAATAGAGGATTGCATTAGATTTATTGGGAAATTTAGTATAATCAAAATGAACAGTTTACTTATGAAAAAAGAGAATGATTCTTATTAGATTAACTTAATGCATGATTTAAAATTTATATTTTATTTCCAAAAGATTATTTTATTAAGATGTTTACACTTTAGAAGTGAAAGAAAATTAATTTATAAAAGATGCATTTAAAGTATGGAGTTAACTAACAAATTAAATATTACAGTAGGGAACCAATTATCCGGAATGGTTTTTACAAGGCTATTCTTGATAACAGGTTGCTCATCAAAGCAAGCCTTATTAATCAGAATTTTAAGAATGCATATGGTTCTCATTTAAAATAAAAAATTAACATTTTTTATCCATTTTTTATCAATTAATCAAATTTAAATACTTAACTAACTTGATATTTTTTTTTAAATAAAAGTATTTACATAATATTTAATCAAGAGAATTTTATTAAGCAAAATTTAACAAGTGAAAAAAAAAAAAAAAAAAATCTTTGAAACTTAAACTTTACATAAAAATCAATCTGCCCAAATCCAAGTGTTTTTAAACATGATTAGCCAATGACTTTAAAACACTGAATATTACTAAAGATTACAAAATTAATACCTGGTTTTACAGGCTTTTCTTTTTATTTCTTATGAAAATTCATGTTTTTTTTTTTTTTTTTTTAAACCTCTATGAAAGTGCAAAATATTCATAAATTTTAAAGGTTATTTGATTTTAATTATTACCTCCCTCCCGCTAATAAATAAATAAATAAAATCATAATAAAATAAATTCAATGCAGGACCAATTATCTCCATTTCACCCATACCCAATCCTTTCCAGATTAAAAAAAAATAAATAAATTATCCCCTTTATTATATTGTGTAGTGGCGCTATCTATCGACATTTTTCAGAACTAAAAGCTATCTTTTCAATTTACATTATACTATGACTTTTAACTTATACCCCAACCAAATAAATACTGCTTTTGAATAAATATAACAAAATTAAATGGAATTAATATTTTATTAAATATTTCTTTTACTTTTTGTTTTGTTTAATATACTTTAATATTAATCAACACATGTAATATTAAAAGTTGTGATGTTAACAAATTTAAATGGATGTTCCATTTAATAAATTCCTTTATTAAAGTGGTTGAAATTCTAATTATTTAAGCTTTGATGTCTATATATATCTATGTGTGTGTATACATAAAATGTTCTGCAATTTTAGGATATGGAATAGTCTTAACTTTATCATTCAATTCAGTTGTTTACATTTCTCTTTTGTTCTTGTTTAAACAGATATCTGATTATTAAGTTTCACTGGAGAAATACTTAGGAAAATGTTATACGTAACAATAAAATGGCATCTTGAATCTAATTTGTTTACAAAATATCGGCCACGTGTTCGGCGATTTTACCTACTGTGACGTCACAGGAATATTATCCATTCACTCTTGGTATGTAAGCAAATAAAGTAAAAAAAACCTTGAATTTTATTATTTAAACAGTTTCTAAAAGTTGCCTGAATAAGGACATTTTATGTACAAAAAAGTGACACAAGTTTAAATGTTTAATGCTTAATAGTAATGAAATTCAGTTATAATGAAATTACTAGTTATTTTTTAATACAATTGCTTTTTCGAAATGCTGTATTAGATGGGAACAAAATCACATAAAATTAATGAACAATTTCAATTTTTAATTATAAATTTTAGACAACTACATACTTCAGTCTGCATTTGCTACATTTTTATTTATTTATTATTTCTTGAATTTTACACAAATATAAAAATATCTAAAAATATTGTGAATTGAACAAAGAAATAAAAGAAATTATCAAACCTTTTATTATATCCTCTTCTTCCTCTTGACTACTAACACCATCAGGATTTGTACATAAGGCAGGACCCTTTTTCTTATCTTCCTATAATAGAAAAATTTCATACATGTGTTATAAAAATATATTTTGTCTCAAAATTTGGTATTATTAAATTGTTAAAATGCCATTAAATTTCCTTAAATTGTGACCTTAATTACCTTTAATACCACTTGCGCTATTTTTGATATGTTAACTTTAAATTTTGAAACTCATTATAACTACAGTAATTTTTAAATTAAGTTAAATCAAAGGGTCTAATAGCTTAATTCTCTTAATAATTCAATATGTATTATCAGGGTTGCTACACAAATCAGGAGAAAAAATTCCCTGAGTTTTCCCTGTCAGTCTTAGAAATAAAATAGATTACACGCAATCACGCAGCATTAGAATCTAACATGTTTACAAGTCAATAGAACATATTTAGAGGATATAAATGTTTTTTCTTACTATAGTTGGGGAAAAAAACATAATTAATTCCTTATAAAGCATTAAAATTAAAAAAAATATTTGATTATGAAAAAATTTTCCCAATGTTTTTCCAAAAGATTTCAAAATTCCCTGAATTTTCTCTGTTTTTGCAATAAATTTTGAAATTCCCTAAGTTTTCCCTGTTTTTTAATAGATTTTCAAATTCCCTGAGTTTTCCAGGTTTTCCCGGTACCGTAGCAACCCTGATTATTCTCATACTTGAAACAATAATACCTTCATTGGTTAAATGTAATTTAAAACAGGAAAAATTTGTTTAACTTATTTGTGTAAAAGAAGCTTGTTTAACACGTTCATCGCCCAGCGTGATTCAACTGAATTTCTCGCAGGGACCAAATCCAATCACCAAAGTGCCAGAACGTAAAAAGAGCGATAAGCGGGAAATAGCAGGGATGCAACTCAAGTGACATTTTTGATCGAACCTTTAATTCATTACAAAGTATTTAGCTCCGAAATGGAGAGAGCGACAAGCTTTTCGGCTACTCAACTGCCTAATTTCTTGCTGCAGTTATCACAGATTTAGTTGAGCAGTATACTTTTTTTGAAACGCACCTCAGTGACTTTTTATCCTTAAAATGCTCATTGGATGGCATAAAAGCGTAACTGAAAGTGAGGAGAGTAGTGATGATGAAGTAGTGAGTTTTAAAAGAAAAATGATAAACAGAATTTCATAGTATAATTTTACAAGTTTCGCCTCTCATTCTCGGACAACTTACGAACCCTCAAGTACACAACAATATATATAACCCCACAGGCAAGTCACAAGTCTTGCCGCCTGCTTCCTTCTTCCTATCTTGGGTTGTTTTTTCATTATTTTTGATAAGTTTATAGTTTTAAGTTAAGATTTGTTGTTTTACTTTATTGATTCGTTTGTTTTGCAGGCTGTTAATTAATAGATCTGGTTTCTTTACATTAGTGTATTTCATTCACTGATGATTTTTTTTTTTTTTTTTTCTTATTGGTCATTGGTGTTTCAGTGATCTTGTATCTGTTGCTTGGCTTCTACTATGCTTAATAGATCATCTTTATTATATATATATATATATATACACACACACACACATACACAATAACCCATGTATTGAATTTTATACTTTTAAAAAATTTTCTTCCCTACAAAAAAATGTTTATTTAATTGATACAGATACAGAATACCTCAAAAATATCTGCAAAATATATAAAAGCAGGTAGAGGAAAATAATATAAGTAGAAGGCAGTAGATAGCATTAATGAGATCAATAGGCAAAAATATTCAACTTTGCTGGCTGTAATCAATTTCTACATGAACTCTAAGCAGAATATATTGCTATACTTCCTTTTGCTTCTGGATTCACTTTAACCAAATTGGTTGCAAAAGTCCCATTGAGCTTGAAAAGGATCTGGTGACCAGTTTTTCTACTGCTGCTAGAAGGATATACGATATACTTGACATTTGGTTAATGACTAACTTACATGCTACCACTACAAAATCTTCTAACACTGTTTGCAATTGTGTTTTCTAAGCACTTTTAGTAAAAATTTTGATCATCAAAATTTTTAATTCCTTTGATTTTACACACCTTTTCCCTTTATGTGTTATTAATATTTCTTTATGTCCTTGAATTTACACTTGGCATTTTGACACCCATATTCTTATAGTAAACTTCCTTATTTTAACATACACAAACATCAAACCGTCTCAATTATATATATTAAAAACAAAAACTATTTTATTTAAGACAAAAAACTTTTAAATGTTAAAATACATTTAAAAACAAAATATACATATCAAAAAAATTAAAATCTAGACATTTCGAAACTCATCCGGGTTTCCTCATCATTATCAATTATAACATAATATGCAAGCATTACATGAATACCCAAGGAATTTATAGAAGTACAGAATATTGAGGAGCCAGTGCACATGCTTCATTGATAGTGTGGAGATGCCTGGCAGTGTGCCAGCTCTCAAGAAAAATACGTGATTTATAATTATCAAAACCACAATTTAGAACTTTTATACACTGTTAAAAAAATGCAGAAAAAATACAGAAATTCTCTGTAATTTCAGAAAAAAAGGCGTAAATTACGGAAAAATTACGTAGACAAAACGTATTTTACGACTTTTTTTTTTCTGAAATTACAGAGAATTTCTGTATTTTTTCTGCATTTTTTTAACAGTGTATTATCAAAGTCAGGAATATGATCGGTTTCTATTGAATGGATTACAATTTTAGAATTTTGGTTGCAATTTTTAAAAGATCGTCTGTGCTCCTGTAATCTAATTTTTTCTGTACGGCCAGTTTCACCTATATAAACATGTTTACAATTTTTACAAGGAATTAAATATATTACGCCAGTTAGATCCAGAGAAGGGGTTATAGGTTTAAAGTTAAAAAGCATGTTTTTTAATTGTTTAATTGGCCGGAAAGCAGTATAAATAGTGTTTCTTATTTTAGTTACTGCTACCTGCTTTAATATTTTTGCCAGATATTTTCAAAACCCCTTGTTTATACAAAAATTGTACAAAGAACAAACAACTACTTAAAATTCTTTAAAAAGGTTAAGAAATAATTTCATAAATAGATAAAAACTTACCAAAGGTGGAAATTCAACACCTTCACTTTTCAACTTATAGTATAAAGCAGGAATTATACTGCAGAAAAAATTAAAATATAAATTCTATTGGAAAAAAAAAAGAGATTTATAAACACATATTTTAAATAAGAGAACTTGATAAATATACTTGATTAAAATAACTTTTATTCTAAATTAAGTGTGTAAGTTAATCTGAAAATAATCACAATTTTTAGAACATCATAATATCGGCTCCAATAATAGTTTAAAGTTACCAAAAATTTGCAACTTCTATCTTTAATGGGAACTGAGTTTCTGAAATTTTCCAGATTGATCCATTGTTTCTGGTGCAGAACTAAATCAAAATTTTCTTAAATCATAACCAAGATTATAAAAAAAGGAGATTAGTTATTCAGTTATGTTCAGACATTTGTGCTGAGTGGTTGTCTGGAAGAGACTGTGTTATAAGTACTTGATCATTGTTTCTAAATCAGTAATAATCCTGTTCTGTTGTGTATTTAACATCGTTTACTTGACTTTTGAGATATGTGTAACAGTATTATTAGACTGTTTTATGAATATTTGTTGAATAAAATGCATTTGTCGACTAGAACCTGCTTGTTTCTTTACAAAGCTACTTCCTAACTGCAAGAAAGCCAGTTTTTTCATGACATATATATATATATTACAGTCATATACAAATATTTTTTATAGATATCAGGGGTCATTAAAATTTGTAGAAGCTTTCTTGTGTATGTGTGTGTGTTAAAGAGGGGGGGGGGGGGCTGAGTGTAAATTTTTGAAATTTTCATTATTATTATTATTATTATTATTTAAAAAAAAATACTTATACAATATAAAATTTCAGTTTTAGCAGTCACTATATCTTGTTTAACATCAAGCTAATAATATTTTATTGAACCAAGTATATGCATGCAGTAATTTAATATAATGATAAAAATGAAATTCAGATATAGAAAATTTAAAAATGAGTCATTTTTATAAATGAAATTTTACAAAAGAGGCATTTTTATGAATTTATATTTTATGAAGAAACCTTTAAGGAATTTGAATTTTTGAAGAAGATTATTATTTTACTTTCAGCACAAAATTGAATTCTGAGAAGGAACTCTCACATGGCCTCAATTTTTTGAATGGATTTACACCAATATAGAAAATGTTATGTGTTTCAAAGAGCCTTTTCAAAACCAAATTGAATTTACCATTAAAAACTATTTTCAAATTACTTTCTAGAACAAGAAATTTATTCTGAGTAAAAAAAAAAAAAAAAAAATCCTTAAAGAATCTATATATTAATATACAAACATTAAATTTGTCATTAATTTATAACATATAAATTATAAGAGGATTAAAAGTGGTATCGTTCAGAATATGGTTGTGAGTTTGAGAAAAAGAAAAAAAAAAAAAATCTCTTATGATGTCGAGAAGGCATTGAAAAATACCTTTATTTTTATGCATCTTTCCATTTTATACACATAATCTTTAGTATTAAAAATTTCTATAGAAGAAATATGTTAAATTTGAAAGAGCAATTTCTTGAAATTGAAAAAAAAAAAAAAAACCATATACACAGTAATTCATATAGATCTTGAAACCCTGTGTTCTTGACTACAGATTTTAGACTCCAAGAGGCAACAGCCATTATAATGGTAGTTGAGCAATAAGTAAATCAAAATTTTACTATTGAACCTAAACACACACACACAAAAAGATTTGATTTATGAAAGTTCTAATTTTTTCTAATTTATTTATGTTTTTTTTTTTTGTGATTTATGTCAGTTTTAATTGAAGATATATATTTTTTAGGGAAAACATAATGCATTACAATTAACTGAAATTTGCTACTTTTTTTTTTTTTATTTTTTTTTTATTAATATTTACAATTTCTGGTTTTTGATGAATTTTTGGCAACCAGTTGGATTTGATCCTGGGTCCTTTGGATTAGACATCAAATGACATACCTCTGCACAAAAGGCTAACCTATTGTCCATCAGTAAGATCTGATAATTTATCCTGAGAAATGGCATTCCCTACACCACTCCCCCTCCAGCGAGTACGTGTATGAGCATTATTTTCTCAGTACTGTTTGTTGCTGGATTTGTTGGGTGAATGGTGCTGCCATCTATTGACCCAGGTTGAAGTTGTTTTTGTTGATTGCATGTTATTTTGCACGTCTGGGTCACCAATTTGGCGACCAGTTGGATTTGATTCAGGGTCCTTCGGATTAGCAATCAAACGACATACGTCTGGACAAAAGATTAACCCATTGTTCATCAGTAAGATCTGATAAACTATCTTGAGAAATGGCGTCCGCTGCAAATTTATACATTGAAATTCCCTTAATACAATTTGACCACTTTTAGAAAATGTCTAACTTTTTGTGTTAGTAAAATGTGTGAATGCTGTACCTCATAAACCAGTGGATTAAATTTAACCAAACTTGATATTTGTTTGGACTGTGACTTGAATTAGTGTTGATTAGCTTTTGGGCTATATCACCAAACAAGCAGGGTTTAAGCTGAGTAAAAATTTTCTTTAGCAAAAAAGCTAAAATCAGAAAAAAAAGCTTTAGCAAAATGCTAAAATACCAGAAACAGTAGAAAAAGATGAATATCAGTTTACACATTATTAAAAACATCTTGATATGTTTGATTTTCATTTGTAAATTAAACTTAAAATTTTTAATCAGGTCTTTAAAGAGTTATACTCAGAAGGTAATTTTTTTTTTTTTTTTTTTTAATTTGAAATAAAAAACAAAAAAGTAATTAATACCACTGTAACCAGATCAATTCAAATATAGTACAAGCATATATTTTAACACATTTATTGGCAGACATGAAAAATATTAAACTTTTCAGATTATTACTTTGTATTGTAAACTTTTTTAAAGCAATATGAACATCTTAGATACGACTTATATTCTTTTTCTGGAGATATAATTATCACTATAGCATGTAAAACTACATTAAGCTTATACTATATATGAAAATAAAAACATAACGTACAAAAAAAAAAAAAAAAAAAAAGAAAGAAAGAAATATAAGTGAAATTTGTTCATTATTATTCAAAGCTTTTTGGCTTACAATTCATAATTTTTCTTTCTTTCATATTACACCACTTTACAAATGCCTCATGTTTATTTACTGTTATAACTGAGCCATTTTCAATTTCAGTGTATAAATTTGTTTATTATTTATCTTCTATTTTTGTAAGTTCACGTGCTGAACAATATGTCAAAGAAAAAAAAAGAGTTAAATGAATTTAATGCTTTTAATTTTTATGTAAAATATGAGCGCGTGCTATCTTCAAAATTTGTTAAAATGTAAAGATTATGTGATGCGTGTGGCATCCATCGTTTTGTTTTTTTTTAATTCAAGAAATAGAACAGAATAAAGTTAGCAACGATGTTAGTTGCATTTTTTCATATAGTTTGAGTTCTTAATTTTAGTGAACTACTTTTTACCATAGGAATAATTTTCTTATGTTTAATGTTATAGGGAATTATTATATGAGCATAAAAGATGCTACTTTAATAATTTTAAAGTGTAAATAAGTAGTCTTGGCGTCCGCCTTTATACAGTTTAATTTAGTAAGAGAAAAGCTAGGAATTTGCGGTGCTTATTCCGTTGCTTTACATAAAAATATTGGCGTCCGCGACAGGACCTTTCAAGTGAAGTAAAATTACTTTGATTATATTAAGATTACAAAGATGTTTAAAACCGTTAAAGGGTTTAAAAAAGAAGATTTGAAGTGGGTAGCCGAAGAGATTGGAGAGACTTTGCCTTCGACGTTCACAATAGCAAGCTTAAAGGAGCTGATTTTAAATAGTAAAGAGTATGAAAAGGATCCTGACTTTGTTCAGGATATCTTAGAAAATGCTATAGCGGAAAGAAAATTGAAAGAAGAAAAACAAGCTTTGAAAGAAGAAAAACAAGAACAAGCTTTGAAAGAAGAAAAACAAGCTCTGAAAGAAGAAAAACAAGCTGAAAAAGAAAAAGAACTTGAGAAGTTAAAGCTAGAAAAAGAAGCTGAGGCATTAAAGCTGGAAAAAGAAGCAGAACTGGAGAAAGAGAAATTAAGATTGAATCATGATTTAGAATTGGCGAGAATACAATCATCTGGGCAAATTCAAACTGATGCTATTTTAAGTAATTATGAAAATAGTACAATGAGACGAAAATTTACTTTACCTAAGCTGGAATTCAGGAAATTTGGCGGAGAAATTAAGGATTGGTTGCCTTTTTGGAGCCAATTTGAACAAATCGATAAAGATGATGAAATTGCCCCAGAGGACAAGTTCCAGTATTTAGTACAAGCAACAATCGCTGGTTCACGCGCAAGAGAAGTTGTTGAAAGTTTCCCGCCAACTGGCGCCAATTATTCAAAGGCAGTGGAAAGTTTAAAGGCTCGTTTTGGCAGGGAAGATATTCTAGTAGAAGTGTATGTACGAGAGTTATTGAAATTGATAATATCTGTGCAAACAAAAGGTAGATTTGCATTAACTTCATTATATGATAAGCTTGAGTCATATTTACGGGCGCTAGAAACATTAGGTGTTACCACTGATAAATATGCCTCCATTTTATACCCTATGGTTGAGTCTTGTTTCCCAGCAGACTTTTTGAAGGCCTGGAATCGCTCGAATCTCTCTTCTTCTAATACGGATGCTAAAGGAAGGTTGAATAATCTGATGCATTTTTTGAAAACGGAAGTAGAAGGTGAAGAGAGAATATCTTTAGCTGTAGCGGGCTTCGGTTTGACAAAGCGTGAAGATAATAAATATTCTAAAAGGAAAAACAGTGCAAGTGCAGACTATATGCGAAATAAGATATCGACAGCTGCCGGTTTATTGACAACGTCTTCTGCTTTAGATTTCAAAAGGGTATGCATTTTTTGCCAAGGCAAACATTTGAGCTCTGAATGCTTTTCAGCTCGAAAATTGAGTTTAACTGAGATACAAAAGATTGTAAAGGATAAAAATTGCTGTTTCGCTTGTTTGTTACCTAATCATACAGCTAAAAAATGTCGAGCAGTTTTAAGATGCATTATCTGTTCTAAGAAGCATGTGCCTTTGATGTGCGATTTGCGTGATTCTCAAGGTAAAACTGCACAAGAAAAGGTTGAAGAAAATTCAGTCAGTAGCGAAGTAAACAGGACAAATTTTAATAAGCAAAGTGCTAAAGTATTCCTTCAAACCTTAAAAGTGAAACTCATCTCCGAAAACAAGCAAAAAACAGTTCGTTTATTGTTAGATTCAGCATCCCAAAAATCTTATATTTTGAAAAGTATAGCAGAAGAGATGAATTATACTCCCATTCGTCAAGAAAAAATGATGCATTCATTGTTTGGCGGAGTTACAACAAAGGAATGCCAACATAATTGTTATAGAATAAAGGTTAAGGATATGAAGGAGAAGTTCACCTGTAATTTTGAAGTGATGGATCAAATTACTATATGTGAAAACATTCAACCGGTCACTAATGGTCCGTGGATTAAAGAGTTGAAAGAATATGGAATCGAATTATCTGATGTAAGTCATTGCCGTGAAGTTATCGAAATATTGATTGGGGCTGATATTATGGGAAAGATGTTAACTGGCAAAAGAAAAGTATTGACATCTGGTCTTGTTGCCATAGAAACATACCTTGGTTGGACATTGATGGGCAAAGCGCCTCACACCGAGGTCTCAACAGATAATTTAGCAATGATGGTGACGTCTTTGTTCGTAAATGAAGCTGATATCTCAAACTTATGGAGATTGGACTTGATCGGAATAACAGATACTATAGAAAAGAAATCTAAAAATGAGATTGACCGTCAAACAAAGGAACATTTCTTAGAGACAGTAAAAATTAACAAGGATGGTCGTTACGAAATTTGTCTTCCTTGGGCTGACGACACATCTGCATTACCAGATAACTTGAGTTTGGCTGTAAGACGTTTGGAAAGTACAACTTCTAAGTTATTATCTAAGAACATGTACGGAAAATATGAAAATATATTTATGGACTGGTTGAATGAGGGGATCATAGAAGAAGTTCCTGCTACCAAAGTGAACTCTTATGGTAATTATTTACCTCATCACCCAGTTATTAAAGAGACCAGTACTACAACACCTATCCGTCCGGTTTTCGACGCTTCAGCAAAGTTGACTAACCATCCATCTTTAAATCAGTGTCTGCAGTGTGGCCCAAATTTGATTGAGCTTATCCCAGATATTCTTCTACGTTTCAGAGAAAGAAAATTTGGTGTAACCGCTGATATTAGAAAAGCGTTTCTTCAAATTAGCATTTGTGAAAAGGATAGAGATTTCCTACGATTTCTATGGTGGAAAGATCTAAAAGAGAAGAAACTTAAAGTATTTAGGCATGCACGAGTCGTTTTCGGTGTAAAGTGTAGCCCTTTTCTTTTATCATCAGTAATTGAATATCACATCAAAAATAGTGCAAGTTTTGAGGAAAATTTCAAGCAAAGGCTTTTGCATAGTTTCTATGTAGACAATGTCGCCACTAGTGTGCACAGTGAAGAAGATCTAAAGAAATTTATCTCGGACTCAAAGAAAATAATGGCAAATGGTGGTTTTGATTTAAGACAGTGGGAATACACTGGTGATCACGATGAAACGTCGAACCAGAAGGAAACTCAAGTATTGGGTCTGATTTGGGATAAGGTTTCCGATACATTAAAAGTCAACATGAAATGGCTAAACGATTTCAACACAGAAAGGATTACCAAGCGAAGTATGTTATCGGCAGTTCATAAAATTTTTGATCCTTTTGGTTTTACTGCTCCGGTGATGCTTTATCCTAAATTGATGTTACAGAAAGCTTGGAAATTAGGAATTAATTGGGATGACGAAATAACTGGTGAATTACAAAAAGAATTCCTATTATGGTTCCAAGAACTTAAATATTTAAACGATGTTAAGATACCAAGATATATCCAGATCACTCCAGAAAACTTACATGCATGCACAATTCATACTTTCGTTGATGGAAGTAAAGATGCTTACGCAGCAGTAGTATTCTTGAGGATAGAAAAGGAAGATCAAGGGGAAATAATTCTGCTTGCTGCCAAGTCCCGAGTTGCGCCTTTAAAGAATACGACTGTACCAAGGATGGAGCTATTAGCAGCTACTATTGGCGCTCGTTTGGCGAAAACTGTTGTGGATGCTTTAGGTTGGCAGGAAATGCAGCGATATTACTGGAGCGATTCCTCAACAGTGCTTGCTTGGATATCAAGAAATGAGAGCTGGTCTGTGTTTGTCCGAAATCGGGTTCAAGAGATTCAGAAATTAAGCAGTCCTTCATCATGGAAACATATACCAAGTGAGAAGAATCCAGCAGACTTGCCGTCTAGAGGCTGTAAGGCTAAGCAATTAGCTTTAATCAGATGGTGGGAGGGCCCACATTGGATGAAAGATTCAGCAGAATTTAGAAACCACATGAACACTTCCGATGAAGATTGGAATGAGGAAGAAATTCAGAAAGAAAGGTCAAAGTCTACTTGTATGTTGACGAAACCTGAATTTCCATCCAACAATAACTGGTATTACCGCTACTTTTCAAGTTATGAAAAAATCATACGTTTAGTTACTTGGATTCTTCGCTTTAAGCATAATTGTTTAAATCCTGATAAGAAGAGTAAAGGCGAATTGACGGCTACTGAATTTCGGGAAGCTGAGATAAAAACTCTACGTATGGTTCAAAAAGAATCTTTCTCTTCGGAAAGTGATGAAAGATTGAAGACATTACAAACCTGTAAGGATGAGCAAGATGTCATTCGTTTGAAAACTAAAATAACTTACAGGAAAGATAGTGAAGATTTTCTCCATCCCATAATTCTCCCTTCAAGGCATGAAGTTGTTAAGCGACTTATTTTTTATATTCATGTAAAGAACTGTCATGCGGGGTTACAAATCCTCTTAAATTTGCTTAGAGAAAGGTATTGGATCCTCAACGGAAGAAAGAGTGTAAAGCTTGTGTTAGCCAGCTGTGTGATTTGTAAAAGGTTTAATTCAAGGGCTTTATGGACATCTAGTGCTCCTCTACCTGAAAACAGAGTAAAAGATTCTGCCGTATTTCAAATTACAGGCATAGATATGGCTGGTCCTTTGTATCTTAAGAACGATAAGAAGAGTTGGATTTTGATTTTCACATGTGCTGTATATAGAGCTGTTCATCTAGAGCTAGTGACCTCTGCTTCCACAGATGCATTTTTGATGGGTTTGAGAAGATTTGTGGCTCGCAGAGGAAGATGCTCTGTTATCTACTGTGATAACGGAACAAATTTTGTTGGCGCAGCTAATTATTTGAGAAGCTTAGATTGGCAATGTATACAAAAATATGGGTCTGTCAACTCCATAGACTGGAAGTTTAACCCGCCAACGGCAGCCTGGTGGGGTGGCTTCTGGGAGAGGCTGATTAGGGTAATAAAAGATCTTCTTAAAAGAGTCTTAGGACGCGCCTGTCTTACGTACGAAGAAATGACAACTCTTTTAGCTGATGTTGAAAGTGTAGTGAATTCAAGGCCTCTAACATACCTTTCTGATGATGCGACTGTAAAGCCTATCTCCTCATCTATGTTTCTTCAAGATGTTCACGAAATTCAGCTTCCAGATGTTGATGCAGTTGAACAAAATTCTTTATCAAAGAGGCTCAGATACAGGCAGTCCCTACTCAGAGCTTTGAGAGATCGATTCAGATCCGAATATTTGGGTGCTCTCATACAGCGAGCAAATAGAAAACAGCCAGAAAAGGGTATCGCTGTCGGAGATATTGTATTAATTGGATCTGACAACAAGAAACGAATCCACTGGCCACTAGGCCGTATCACAGAACTTATGCCTGGCAAAGATAAAAAAGTTCGACTTGTAAAGGTTCAAACTTCGCAACATGAACTTTTACGACCTATTCAAAGATTATATCCTTTAGAAGTAACATCATCAAATAATAGTTCAAAGCTGAAAGAAGCATACCATTCAAAGGAAACCTCTGCTCAAACTGTTAAACCCGTTGTAACTTCAGAAGAGGAACCAGTCAGATATAGCAAAGCGGGAAGGAGAATTAAAGTCCCTGAAAGACTAATGTATTGAGAACTACACCTGCAACATTTGGTTTTGATTATAACCTATAATCAAAAGGTGGGAGGATGTTATAACTGAGCCATTTTCAATTTCAGTGTATAAATTTGTTTATTATTTATCTTCTATTTTTGTAAGTTCACGTGCTGAACAATATGTCAAAGAAAAAAAAAGAGTTAAATGAATTTAATGCTTTTAATTTTTATGTAAAATATGAGCGCGTGCTATCTTCAAAATTTGTTAAAATGTAAAGATTATGTGATGCGTGTGGCATCCATCGTTTTGTTTTTTTTTAATTCAAGAAATAGAACAGAATAAAGTTAGCAACGATGTTAGTTGCATTTTTTCATATAGTTTGAGTTCTTAATTTTAGTGAACTACTTTTTACCATAGGAATAATTTTCTTATGTTTAATGTTATAGGGAATTATTATATGAGCATAAAAGATGCTACTTTAATAATTTTAAAGTGTAAATAAGTAGTCTTGGCGTCCGCCTTTATACAGTTTAATTTAGTAAGAGAAAAGCTAGGAATTTGCGGTGCTTATTCCGTTGCAAATTGATTTCCTGTATGCGATTCTTAAGCAGTTATCACACGGATGATCCTACCCTCTGAACTATACGCTAATACCTCTCCGAATAATCGAACATCAGGTAGTAGGGTTATTTTGAAGACTGAAATGAATTCAAAAAGGAATTAACAATTGGCGACTAATCGCTCGCTATTTCCTGTTTTAAACGCACTCTGATTTTCTCGCACTCCGATTGGTTGAATATGAGCTAACATCTAGCATAGGGGATTTAGTCAGTCATAAGTTCGTCATTGACAAAGGTAGGAGAGGGAAACTATCATACGGTGCGTTTTCAAGCATTTGCCTCTCGAAAAACCTGTTTCAGGTGGTTTCAGGAGAAAGTATCTGATACTGCTGATCGTATGAGAGTACGTGTGATAGCTGCTTTATGCGTTGTTCAGCGTTTGATTTTCCTTATATGCATGAACCAATGAATTTTTCTTGATCAGTATTGAGATTTTTTTTTCATTTTTTCCCCATGAAAGATACGTTATAATGTACTTTCGCCGATGATTTTTTTTTTTTTTTCTTTTCAATTTGTGCTTAGTAAGATGCTTTAGCAAAAAAGCAAAAACATGTTATTTCATTTTCGCATTCTGGATAAGTCTTTTAGCATTTTGCTAAAAATGTTACCATAGCAGAAACACTGCAAACAAGTGATACTGCCATGTGGTGATTTACTCTCATTTTAAGGAAGGCTAACCATCTACAGTAGACCAAAATTAGTAAAAGAGATAGGTATACTAAATAATTAAAAACCACGTGCGAAATAACTATTTAAAAGAGTAAAATCCGCTGTAAAAGGCACGTTAAAAATATTTAAAAGAATTTTAAAAGGTTAAAAAACCGTTAGACAACATGTTTCGTGCTTATTTACTAGCACATCATCAGGTCTCGTCAGTTAATGAAAGCCACCGAGCTTTATCTTGTAGTTCTAAGAAACAAGATATTCAACAAGGTCGGATAACAAGACATTCTTGTTATCCGACCTTGTTGAATATCTTGTTTCTTAGAACTACAAGATAAAGCTCGGTGGCTTTCATTAACTGACGAGACCTGATGATGTGCTAGTAAATAAGCACGAAACATGTTGTCTAACGGTTTTTTAACCTTTTAAAATTCTTTTAAATATTTTTAACGTGCCTTTTATAGCGGATTTTACTCTTTTAAATAGAGATAGGTATATATTATATAAAACTCAGCTGACTCAGTTTGGGTGCATATCAACAAATAGGTGACATTGCTATATTGCAATTTGATTCCTTTTTGGGGAAGACTACATCTATGCTTCTATAGTGTATAAATGTACAAAATTTGGCGCATGTGAGATGGATATAAGGTAAAACTATGCTAATTCACTTTGAATGCATATCCGATATTAGGTAGCGTTGCTATTCTGCAATATTTTTCATTCATGGGAATGTTATATCTCAGTTATTTTTACTATGATACGTGCTACAGATTATTAATTAGAATGTCCATAGATATGCATTTGTATTTTTATATAGACAATGTTCTTTGCTATTGAAATGTTCAGAAGAAGAACTTGATCAATCGGATTGAGAGGCAAATGGGCACAGAAGTTCAAAGAGAAATGCATTATTATATAAATAAAGATGCTAATAGTAATATTTTATTTATTTATTTTTATTATTATTCTTATTACTTTTATTTAAAGACAGAGTAATTACTAGTGGGTAAATTATATGTATTTAAAAAATGCTAAAATATGCATGCAACTATACACTAAACTCCTCAAAAATATGTACTTAAAAACAGGATATATGCATTTAAACTATTCATAAAATTGTTTAAATCTGATTTTTAGTTATTAAAATTCCATTTTTTGCATTTGTACAAAATAAAACCTATATATTTTTTTATTCAGTTCCAAGAAAAAATAAGCAACAATGCATTTTTTGAAATTTCCAATTGTGAAATTTCATTTCTTATTCAACTAAAATCATTTTAAATGTGACAAATTTATTCTTTCCACATTAACATACGCTACAGTGCAATATTTATTTATAACTAGCAAACCCGTGCGAAATTTTCACATTTATTTATTTATTTTCTTCTTATTTACATTTAAAACTTGAAATTCATAAATCTTATACCAATTTCCCCTCCCAATTTGAATTATAATTCACCAGAAATCAAATTACTATTAGAACCAAATTAATATTGTGTGATAGTGAAAACAAAACCATTCAAAGAAAGGTTTCAAAATAAAACGACTTTGACGACCTAATTTCCATACTTGCACAGGTAGCAAAGTTTTAGTATAAGGCCCCCACGGTGACTTTTTTTAGTATAAGGCTACCATGGTCATATTTATTGCTATGCTCGCGATGCTTTTTTACTTTTTTATTTATTTTGACATAATTTTTTGTTTAAAAAAACTGGTATCTATTTTAATTATACTTTTTATGACTGCGTTTTTCAGTCAATGTTTGACAATAATTCATATTCTATTCATATACAGGGTTAGCAAGAAATAAGTTGCCCACTTCAGAGGGTTCTAGAATCCGTCCTATCAGTCCAAATGACATAAAATTTTAACTACAGATAATTCAAATGTTGCGCTTGATATTTATTAAATAAAAAAAAATTAGTACAAAATTCCGCCGGTAGGTGGCACTGTAATACACATAGCCATATTTAATATGTTTTAAAAATATGCGTGAAAAATACAGTAACATTAATAAAACTGTTCAATATGATACCCTTCATGTTCAACAATGTGCTGTAATCGCATAATCATATTTTCGACAGCTGACCGGAGTAATTCTGCTGGAATATCTAAAACATGGCGCAAACACTGTCGTTCAGATTAGGCAGAGTTGATGGCCTTTGACGGTAGATATTGTCCTTTATCCAAAGAATAATGCTAATAGGCATGCGCTGAAATGTAAATGCTGTTTCTGATTTTGAATATATGTAAATATGTACCATATGTGTTATAGCGTCATCTATCGGCAGAATTTTGTATTTTTTTTTATTTTATTTAATAAATGTCAAGCGCATCATTTGAATTATCTGTAGTTAAAATTGTACCTCATTTGGACCAATAGAACAGATTCTAGAGCCATCTGAAGTGGGCAACTTATTTCTTGCTAACCCTGTATTTAAAATATTGCTAGCTTTAAAATGACGCATGCAAAGATTGTAAAAATGCAACTTGTGATATATATTTTCCTATAAAAAGATCTCATTAGATAAATTTCAGATGATCAATTTTTTTTATTAAATCATTAAACTAAGTCTGCATGCTTAAATATTACCCTTAAATATTATTTTTTATCCTCGCCTATTTTATTAAATATATCACTATTGTATTGCTTCAACAAAACTTAATCGTAGCTGGACCACGTTAGAGAAATATTATATAGATGTTTTGCTGTCAATGGTTGTATTTGTGATGGTAGTTTATCATCTTCATCATTTAGTCATTATTTTCTTTAATGCAGCAAAGCTTGTTTTCTTTTTTTATGGAACTGTATTTTGTTTTCACTTTGCCTGCTAGAGAATGTGGAACTACATCAATATATCCCTAAATTTATGAATTTCACAAAACAGGGATTAATCCAGCTTTTTAAAAATGATACCCCATTTGTGAATTTATAAAATAATTTGTGAAAACATCAAGTAAGTTTGTGAAAACTAATGATACTTCAGAACAATTAACTAAAATACGTAAAGCAGTTTTTTTTTTTTTTTTTAAACACATTTAAAAAATAAAATGAAACAGTTGTAAAAATAAATATATATATGGGCGAGTTAAGTTGTTTCTTATATGTAAGATAAGTAGGTGTTTACTTAGATATTTATCATTGTCTCCAGTAAATATTCAAATTGAGGGTATATTTCTGTGTTCGATGCAGTGAAGCTTATAAAATATTTTAGTGTGCAGTTATATTGCTGAGAATTGACTTTGTGAAGGTACCTCTTTGCTGAAAGTTGAATTTGTGAAGGTACCTCATTGCTAAAAATTGACTTTGTGAAAGTTCTTCAATGCGGCACTAAATTTGCTCTGAATTAACCTCTGCAAAACGCATCACCTAATGAACGTTCCTGTGACTTTATAAAAGCTGAATACAGGGAAGAAAAGTTGGTTTCTATAACTGATAAAATTTTTTGAGATGAGATATCATGAAACACTTCTTTCTCGGTCAAGATAGAGGGACCCACAAAAGGAATAGGGATATATACAAAGGACAAAAGAAGTGAAAGTTGCGTGGAAAAATAAAATTATAAAACAACTTCAAATATAATTTTAAAAGAGGAAATAAAAATTTTTCTTCAGAAATTCATTGAAATATGTATTTAAAATAAAGAAATGTCGGCTTTTATACATTATTAATATGCAAAAATACAAAAAAGTGATCAAATATGCAATAACATATAATCTGCTCTCAAGTAATTACAAAGAGCATTATTACACACAAATTTTGAATTTCTAACTGGTTGAATTTCAACCACTGGGTGACCCCAGTGGCAGAAAGTTCTGTAGCTGTCTGTAACAGGCTTTTAAAATTTTATAATCTGTCTGCAAACTTTGAGTATAATCAGGAGTCAAAATGGCTTACACTCAAAAAGACTGAAAGCTGATAGCGGCAATCTTGGGGGTGGGGGGAAGCTTAACAACAGTGGTGATCTCGTGCAACAATACACAAATACAATTTTACTACAGAACAATATAAAATAAACAATTATACAAAAATAAGTTGAACTCATTCAATTGAATATTTTATAGCAATGTTTGGCACAACACAATATAAATAATTTTAAATAATAAAAGTACTACAAGTTTTAGTTTTGATACAGAAATTTTTATATGTCTGAAGAAAATGGGAAGGAATATGAAAGATCCAGTATGCATACGTTCCCGTAGAATCTCAGTAACAGGTAACAGGAGAAAAGAATACACACATAACGCTGCCTATCAAGGGAGATTTAGGTTCTCTAGGTCGCTGTTGTTAAGCACTGTTTTATGTGTTCCTATCAAGGCACCTATAGGGGGGCTCTAGAGTTCCTATCAGAGAGCATCTAAGACGTCATACATCAGTAGCGCATTGTCGCGGGCAAAAAATGTCTGTACACTGCAGACAAAGTCTGTCCAAAAGTTGCGGCCAATTTATTTTTTATTAGTGCAGACAAAAACTGTCCACAAACCATTTTTCTGTGTCCGCGACTATGTCGCCTTGTTTCTGCCACTGGGTGGGTGACACTATAACAAAGTGCCCCAAGACTGCCGTTTTCCAGTAATAATTACAAAACTTTGAATAACCACCATAAAATGCAATAAACTTGCAACAGTTGTTTTCGGTTGAAATAAAACACAAAACCTTTATTCAGGCAAACAAAGTAGGCACGTTGCCACTTGGACTGCAGCAATCATGGCTACTTTTTTCACCTGACAAAGGGTCGCATGTTCTTTCGACCTGAAACAATTGTTGCAAGTTTATTGCATTTTATGGTGCTTTTTTAAAGTTTGTAATTATTATTAGGTGACACTAGTAGTTATAATGTCTTAAATATAAGAAATAATAAATACCATAATTGAGGATCCTCTTTAAATTCTTCTAAAGACCACCTTTGCAATAATTCTTTCAATTTATTAGCAGTTGATGGATGCATCTGTAATATATATGCATACAAGTTAAACAATAACAACAACAACAAATATATATATATATATACTAGCAGGCTTTGCCCGCTTCGCTGGTCCCTATATTTAAAGGAAACTCTTTTCTATATAGCTTTGTGAAAAAAAAAAAAACACTGAAATTGCTCAAAAGCTCGCTTTGAGTTCCCACTGCCTTTGGCATGGAATTGTTCGTCCTCGCAGTCTCCGGTGCCTGTCCCTATTGCCTGCGACAATAGCTTACCCGTGGGCTTCCATTTGGGTGCTTATCATATATGACAGTTTCGATACAGACAGTATCGAAAAATTTGAAGTAGCTTTTTTATATTTGAATACCAATTACATAAGAACAACATTATGCGTGATGTACATAATATTTGCTATCAAGTTATTTCCTATATTTATTTGATTTAATCCATCAACCATAAAATGACAGCAATTTCAAGCCAAATGTAATATTACAATATGCTATGATCAGCTACGTCTATTGCATGAGACAATTGTTATTATTATTATTATTATTTTGTGGTTATATATACTTCATTCTTAGTTAATAATAGTTGGTATATAGAAAAATAAATAAATTAATTAATATGTAAACCTCATCATGGTACAAACTTAATATAGCTCCCTGTGACGACATTTGAATTTTTGTCGCCGTTTTAGACCAAAATATAATTTATGCGATTATTGTTCCTATTTCTTTCTCTTTTTCAATACTTTATAATTTAGTTATATTTTTGATGAGCTACTTGGCTTTCAGTGGCTGTCCTTGGCGAAATATGTCCCATCTACTTCAGCATCAAAATTTAAAAATTTGTCTAGTATTATCAATAAGTAAATACCTTTAATATAATGCTGAATTATCGTTTATGCCTAGCATGATTCATCCGTGCAATATATATACATATAAAGTTGAGGTATATAAAAAAAATGCTATGAAATAAAATTCAGAAGAAACATGCTAGATTTGTATTATTACTATTTTATTTTAAATTTATAAAGACGTCATTTCTCATTCACCAATTTAACATTTAGTAATTTTTTATTTTTCGCGTGAAAGTATATTTCATTTTATGTTGAAAAAAAAAATAATAATAATAAATAAATAAAAATACCTCGTAAACCTTTTTGGCAACAATAAAAAATTTTAATGGCTTTTATTTTCATATTTTAATTAATTTTAAAAAATCTAATCAAATAGTAGCATATGTCCTATTCCAGATTATTATCTATCTTACCAAATTTTATCCAGATCCGTTTAACCGTTGTGACGTGATTGAGTAACAAACATCCATACATCCAACGGACAACTCACGCCATCTAGGTGGAAAAGTTGTTGAAAGAGTTGGTTAAAAATTAATTAAGAAAGAACTAATTAAGTTACAACTTTCATTAATTGATAAAAACCTATTCGCAGACCTACCGAATGTACATACAAAATTTCATTAAATTAGGTTAAGCCGTTTTGGAGGAGTGTGGTAACAAACACTGTGACATGAGAATTTTATAGGTATATTAGATATGCACTAACAAAGATAATTTATTTATAAAAAAAGGGTAAATAAACAGTAAAAAATAAGGAACTACACCTTTAAACAAATGTAAACTATATTCTTTTTTCTTTTTATGGAAAAGCCAAATTAATTTTAACAATAAAAAGTGAACAGGATAGGAATCTAACCTGGGTCTTTGGCATAATGTGCTAATGCTCTAACTACTAAGCTAACCTAGTTAGCATCGGATAGACAAAAGTTAGAAAATTTTCATCTGTTTTACATTTATAATGGTGTAGTCTTATGAATAATTATAAGTACAAATTCTATTATTCCATGATTATAATGGATAATATTTATCATTAATCCCTATAATGATCATACAAATTTATTAGCAGAAACCTGGCTACTATTGAAAAATCACAAGTATAGTGAGTAGAAGGTAGAACCACACAAAGGTTAAGTAATGTATATGATCTTCCTGAAGGTTCACACCCACAGTTTTAGAAATTTTGATGTAAATTAAGTATTAACAGAATATGGTGCTTTTGTTTATTGAATTAAAAAAAGAAAGAAAGAGGAGAGAAGGGGGAACCAATATGTTTTTTTGGGCCAAGTGAAAATAATTAAAGAACATCTGAAAATGTTACAACATGTACAAATGTTTATACAAAAATGGGAAAGTTAGCTAGTTTATTTGTAAATACAAATCTACACCTTCTGACAAATTTGAAAGAAAATTGGCACACCTGTCTTTAAGCATGTGGAAAGAGTCACTATGCTATTACAATTTGAGCTAGAAACTTGATATGGAAATTCTTCATTCATGTTCACTATATTATTAAAAAGTTACTTGATTTTTTAAAGGGGGGTTAAATTTGGGAAATCTGTAGTACAATGTGAAAACTGCTTGAGCTAGAAACTTGATATTTGGAACATACTTGCCAACATCCAATTAATATTCTATAGTATTGTTAGCTCCTCCTTTTTTTTTTCACACCAGCATTTTTTTTAGAGTACTTTTCTCCTTATTTAATGGTAATTAAACTTGAAGAATATTATTCTAAAATTTTACTGGTGTGAAAAAAAGGGCAAGACTAACAACACTATGGAATATTAATTAGGACGTTGGCAGGTTTGTGGTATCAAAACTATAGCTGAGGAGAGGTTTTGGGGGTTCAAATATCCCCCACCTTGAAATTTTCGGATTTCTTGAAAATTTTGGATTTATATTTAATTTTTAATTCTTAACCTTAACATTATTTACAAAAGTTTAAAACACAGCCGATTCTTTTTTTTTCTCCTTTCTTTTGTTTCTGGTTACAAGTTACAACCTTGACTAGTATGAAAAATTCTTCAATGAAATTTATATTAATATGCTATTAAAAAGTTGTGTGACCCACTTAAAAGGGGTGATTAAAAATGGGAGAGGGGATATTGTACAATTTGAAAAACGTCTGAGTTAGAAATTTGATAATTCATATGAATATTTTTCATTCAAGTTATTGATAGTGTGTCTTCAAGTTGATAAGGGTAGTGGGAGACATTCTAAAAATAATTGAAAGTTAGTGGAAAAAATGGGAGATTTTTTATAAATTGCTATTTAACTTTCTAACTACTCAATTTTGTTGTCTGTATTATCCCTATTGTGGCACCTTTATTTATTTATTTATTTTTATTTTTTTTCAAAATAAACCTGGGAAATATTATGTATTTCATCTTGTATAGCATACTTTTTAACATATTTTTTTTATTATTTACACGAATACCAAAATGTGTAACTTTAAAAACAATAATATTATAATAAATAAATGAAAACCTTACATACTTCTTGATTAAAGCCTGAGTTACTTTCGGGAAGGGGCCCCTCCCATCATCAGAGGCTGCACGGTGGCGGCTTGCTTTGCTGTGTTGACGTTACCGACTTGATCTTTAGTAGTTCTGATGGTTCTACACCAGTTACGGTTAATTTCCTGTGCTGGGTCGTTGCCATTACAGGTAAGTGGGTTAAACAAAATTTCGATAGTTTCGCGATTCGCGGCGTATGTTGCGTTGTTAAAATCTGCCAGTTTGCGAGTTTCGTTAAAATTTATTTTTATGGATTCGGTGGCGTTTATTTTGGTAAGTGCGGTGGTAATTTTTCCAAATTTAATGTCAGCTGAATGCTCTTTTATACGGTTTTTTATTTTTCGTTTGGTCATGCCTATGTAATAACCGGTTTCATTATTTGTTTTGGTATAAGGGATACTGTAAATTCCGGAGGTTTCCAAAGGATTTATTTTGTCTTTTTCATTTCTGATGGTCTGGTAGATATTTTTATTTGGTTTAATTGGAATTCTTACATTAATTTTGTTGGCTGTATTTTTAATTTTTTGGGAAACTCCGCGGTCGTACGTAATGGCTGGAGTGAAACTTAGTTTAGGATTTTGAAAGTTATTTATAACATTAAGTTTTTTATTCTTTTCCGGTATAGTTTGTCTATTAAATCCTTTTTGTAGCCTGCTTTAGTAGCGATTTTTCTGATTACGTTGAGTTCTTTGTTTAGTAGATTTTTATTTGAACAAACGGTGATGGCGCGATTAATATAAGATTGGATAGTATTGATTTTATATTGATAGGGGGTTTTACTATTATGATGAATAATTTCGGTACTACTATTCGGTTTACGGTATACTGTTGTTTCTAGGGAATGGTTATGGGTTTTAATTATACTGACGTCAAGGTAATTAAGAATATTGTTATTTTCAATTTCGTGGGTGAACTGGATATTTTTATCGAGTTTGTTTAATCTTTCAAGTATGGTCGGAATATTATTTTGGGGGTTAATGATTGCAAATACGTCGTCGACGTATCTGAACCAGCAGAATATTTCATTTTTAAATTTTTCTAATATAGTGTCTTCTAAGATTCGTAATTTTAATTCCGCGACTGTACCTGAAATGGCGGACCCCATTGGGACGCCTTTCTGTTGTTTATAAAATATATCGTTGAAACGGTAATAATTTTCTCTTAAAACCAAGTTACTTGCAGCGATTAAAGTGTTAACTATTTCAGGGTCTTTAAATTGATTCTTAATTTTTAAATTAATTATTTCGGAGATTTCATCTAAGTCTATTGAAGGATAAAGGTTAATTACATCGAAACTTACGAGGGTTTGGTTTTGGTTGATTTTGATATCGCGAATTTTATTGATGAAATCTTCAGTTGAATGCAGACTGTTTTCTGAGGGGGGGAGAATCATATTATAAATTTTATCCATATATTTTTCTAAGAAATAACCTGGGCCTTCACATTTACTTACGATAGGTCGCATTGTTGGAGGTATTTTGTGATCTTTGTATCTACCATATATTCTAGGGGTATTAGATGCATGGTTATTATAATGGGGGGGTTTATTATCTGGCCATTTACCTTCTTTGATAAGTTTTTTAATTTTATCGTTTAGTTTATTGTTGGGGTCATTTTTTAGTTTTTCTGAGCCTATTTCTTGAATAGTTTTTTCCATTTGATTAATATAGTCAGATCTGTTCATAATAACTAATTTTCTGGTTTTGTCAGTTAGCATGCAAGTTATATTTTCGTTATTTTTTAGGTTTATTAGTGCTTTACGATCTTCACTATTGATATTATTAGTTTTCATTTTTTCAATAAGTTCGTTTTGGGCAAGATTTCTAATTTTATCGCGATGGGTATCGGGAATTTTATTAATGGCGGTTTCAATCCTAGCAATGCTATCTTTAATGTTAATTGGTTGTTCTAGAATAAATTTATGTCCTAATTTTAATAGTGAATCTGTATGGGTATCAATTTTAAGGTCTGAGAGGTTTATATATTCGCGAGTTTCGTAGTTCGGGATATTATTTAGGTTACGTTTTGAAATCAAATTTTTAAGTTTCTTATTATGCTTTCTAATTGCCAAGTTTTCTTCAATTTTACCAAAAGTTAGTATTTTATTTCTCATTTCTTGAAAGGTGTTTTCATCAACTAAGTTTTTCATTTTATGTTCAATATCCATGAGTTCATTTTTAAGTCTGTAAAAGTTTGTTTTTTTCTGATGAATGGTTTTATTAATAATCCTATTTTCAAAGTCACGGACTTCATTTTTATAGTATCTAGTTAACGTTCTATTGTTGATTTTAACGAAACGGGGGGTGACTTTAAAAAATTTACAGTCATATAGAAAATTTCTATGTTGATCCTCTTTTACGAATTTTTTATATGTTTTTTTCCAATGGGTAAAAAGTTTTTGTTCAGTATTCATGACGGAGATAGCCGAAGGCGAAAGTCAAAAGATGGTAAGTATCGGAAAAAAAAAAAAAAAAAAAAAAAATAGATAAAGTGGCAGAATCTGAATAAAACGAAACACCAAAAAGCACGCGAAAACGTCAATGAAAAATACATTAAAAACGGCAAAGGAGACAAAATAAGCGCACTAAAGTTACAAAATATTAATACAGACAGAGGTAAATGTTCTTAAGAAACCAACCATACGGTACGTTATCGTTAAAAACAGAATAAACAGATGGTAAGTATCGGAAAAAAAAAAAAAAAAAAATGGCGGAATTCGAATGAAACAAAACACCCGAAAGCACGCAAAAACGCCAAATATATACATTAAAAACAATAAAGGAAACAAAATAAACGCACAAAAGTTACATAATATTAATACAGACGGAGATAAATGTTCTTAAGAAAGTAAACATACGATACGTTACCGTTAAAAACAGAATAGAAAAGAGATATTTAAGTAATGGCACGTGCCCAGCAACAGGACAACATAAGCATGCGCTAAACGCCACGTTTTAACTTTCAAAAAGTCCAGGTAAGACATTTAAATTGAAGATTTCAAAAAGCAAGAAGCAAATTATAATAAATAAATGAAAACTTTACATACTTCTTGATTAAAGCCTGAGTTACTTTCGGGAAGGGGCCCCTCCCATCATCAGAGGCTGCACGGTGGCGGCTTGCTTTGCTGTGTTGACGTTACCGACTTGATCTTTAGTAGTTCTGATGGTTCTACACCAGTTACGGTTAATTTCCTGTGCTGGGTCGTTGCCATTACAGGTAAGTGGGTTAAACAAAATTTCGATAGTTTCGCGATTCGCGGCGTATGTTGCGTTGTTAAAATCTGCCAGTTTGCGAGTTTCGTTAAAATTTATTTTTATGGATTCGGTGGCGTTTATTTTGGTAAGTGCGGTGGTAATTTTTCCAAATTTAATGTCAGCTGAATGCTCTTTTATACGGTTTTTTATTTTTCGTTTGGTCATGCCTATGTAATAACCGGTTTCATTATTTGTTTTGGTATAAGGGATACTGTAAATTCCGGAGGTTTCCAAAGGATTTATTTTGTCTTTTTCATTTCTGATGGTCTGGTAGATATTTTTATTTGGTTTAATTGGAATTCTTACATTAATTTTGTTGGCTGTATTTTTAATTTTTTGGGAAACTCCGCGGTCGTACGTAATGGCTGGAGTGAAACTTAGTTTAGGATTTTGAAAGTTATTTATAACATTAAGTTTTTTTATTCTTTTCCGGTATAGTTTGTCTATTAAATCCTTTTTGTAGCCTGCTTTAGTAGCGATTTTTCTGATTACGTTGAGTTCTTTGTTTAGTAGATTTTTATTTGAACAAACGGTGATGGCGCGATTAATATAAGATTGGATAGTATTGATTTTATATTGATAGGGGGTTTTACTATTATGATGAATAATTTCGGTACTACTATTCGGTTTACGGTATACTGTTGTTTCTAGGGAATGGTTATGGGTTTTAATTATACTGACGTCAAGGTAATTAAGAATATTGTTATTTTCAATTTCGTGGGTGAACTGGATATTTTTATCGAGTTTGTTTAATCTTTCAAGTATGGTCGGAATATTATTTTGGGGGTTAATGATTGCAAATACGTCGTCGACGTATCTGAACCAGCAGAATATTTCATTTTTAAATTTTTCTAATATAGTGTCTTCTAAGATTCGTAATTTTAATTCCGCGACTGTACCTGAAATGGCGGACCCCATTGGGACGCCTTTCTGTTGTTTATAAAATATATCGTTGAAACGGTAATAATTTTCTCTTAAAACCAAGTTACTTGCAGCGATTAAAGTGTTAACTATTTCAGGGTCTTTAAATTGATTCTTAATTTTTAAATTAATTATTTCGGAGATTTCATCTAAGTCTATTGAAGGATAAAGGTTAATTACATCGAAACTTACGAGGGTTTGGTTTTGGTTGATTTTGATATCGCGAATTTTATTGATGAAATCTTCAGTTGAATGCAGACTGTTTTCTGAGGGGGGGAGAATCATATTATAAATTTTATCCATATATTTTTCTAAGAAATAACCTGGGCCTTCACATTTACTTACGATAGGTCGCATTGTTGGAGGTATTTTGTGATCTTTGTATCTACCATATATTCTAGGGGTATTAGATGCATGGTTATTATAATGGGGGGGTTTATTATCTGGCCATTTACCTTCTTTGATAAGTTTTTTAATTTTATCGTTTAGTTTATTGTTGGGGTCATTTTTTAGTTTTTCTGAGCCTATTTCTTGAATAGTTTTTTCCATTTGATTAATATAGTCAGATCTGTTCATAATAACTAATTTTCTGGTTTTGTCAGTTAGCATGCAAGTTATATTTTCGTTATTTTTTAGGTTTATTAGTGCTTTACGATCTTCACTATTGATATTATTAGTTTTCATTTTTTCAATAAGTTCGTTTTGGGCAAGATTTCTAATTTTATCGCGATGGGTATCGGGAATTTTATTAATGGCGGTTTCAATCCTAGCAATGCTATCTTTAATGTTAATTGGTTGTTCTAGAATAAATTTATGTCCTAATTTTAATAGTGAATCTGTATGGGTATCAATTTTAAGGTCTGAGAGGTTTATATATTCGCGAGTTTCGTAGTTCGGGATATTATTTAGGTTACGTTTTGAAATCAAATTTTTAAGTTTCTTATTATGCTTTCTAATTGCCAAGTTTTCTTCAATTTTACCAAAAGTTAGTATTTTATTTCTCATTTCTTGAAAGGTGTTTTCATCAACTAAGTTTTTCATTTTATGTTCAATATCCATGAGTTCATTTTTAAGTCTGTAAAAGTTTGTTTTTTTCTGATGAATGGTTTTATTAATAATCCTATTTTCAAAGTCACGGACTTCATTTTTATAGTATCTAGTTAACGTTCTATTGTTGATTTTAACGAAACGGGGGGTGACTTTAAAAAATTTACAGTCATATAGAAAATTTCTATGTTGATCCTCTTTTACGAATTTTTTATATGTTTTTTTTTTTTTTTTTTTTTTTTTTCCAATGGGTAAAAAGTTTTTGTTCAGTATTCATGACGGAGATAGCCGAAGGCGAAAGTCAAAAGATGGTAAGTATCGGAAAAAAAAAAAAAAAAAATAGATAAAGTGGCAGAATCTGAATAAAACGAAACACCAAAAAGCACGCGAAAACGTCAATGAAAAATACATTAAAAACGGCAAAGGAGACAAAATAAGCGCACTAAAGTTACAAAATATTAATACAGACAGAGGTAAATGTTCTTAAGAAACCAACCATACGGTACGTTATCGTTAAAAACAGAATAAACAGATGGTAAGTATCGGAAAAAAAAAAAAAAAAAAAAAATGGCGGAATTCGAATGAAACGAAACACCCGAAAGCACGCAAAAACGCCAAATATATACATTAAAAACAATAAAGGAAACAAAATAAACGCACAAAAGTTACATAATATTAATACAGACGGAGATAAATGTTCTTAAGAAAGTAAACATACGATACGTTACCGTTAAAAACAGAATAGAAAAGAGATATTTAAGTAATGGCACGTGCCCAGCAACAGGACAACATAAGCATGCGCTAAACGCCACGTTTTAACTTTCAAAAAGTCCAGGTAAGACATTTAAATTGAAGATTTCAAAAAGCAAGAAGCAAATTATAATAAATAAATGAAAACCTTACATACTTCTTGATTAAAGCCTGAGTTACTTTCGGGAAGGGGCCCCTCCCATCATCAGAGGCTGCACGGTGGCGGCTTGCTTTGCTGTGTTGACGTTACCGACTTGATCTTTAGTAGTTCTGATGGTTCTACACCAGTTACGGTTAATTTCCTGTGCTGGGTCGTTGCCATTACAGGTAAGTGGGTTAAACAAAATTTCGATAGTTTCGCGATTCGCGGCGTATGTTGCGTTGTTAAAATCTGCCAGTTTGCGAGTTTCGTTAAAATTTATTTTTATGGATTCGGTGGCGTTTATTTTGGTAAGTGCGGTGGTAATTTTTCCAAATTTAATGTCAGCTGAATGCTCTTTTATACGGTTTTTTATTTTTCGTTTGGTCATGCCTATGTAATAACCGGTTTCATTATTTGTTTTGGTATAAGGGATACTGTAAATTCCGGAGGTTTCCAAAGGATTTATTTTGTCTTTTTCATTTCTGATGGTCTGGTAGATATTTTTATTTGGTTTAATTGGAATTCTTACATTAATTTTGTTGGCTGTATTTTTAATTTTTTGGGAAACTCCGCGGTCGTACGTAATGGCTGGAGTGAAACTTAGTTTAGGATTTTGAAAGTTATTTATAACATTAAGTTTTTTTATTCTTTTCCGGTATAGTTTGTCTATTAAATCCTTTTTGTAGCCTGCTTTTATAATAACGGTAATAAGAGAAAATTATTACCGTTTCAACGATATATTTTATAAACAACAGAAAGGCGTCCCAATGGGGTCCGCCATTTCAGGTACAGTCGCGGAATTAAAATTACGAATCTTAGAAGACACTATATTAGAAAAATTTAAAAATGAAATATTCTGCTGGTTCAGATACGTCGACGACGTATTTGCAATCATTAACCCCCAAAATAATATTCCGACCATACTTGAAAGATTAAACAAACTCGATAAAAATATCCAGTTCACCCACGAAATTGAAAATAACAATATTCTTAATTACCTTGACGTCAGTATAATTAAAACCCATAACCATTCCCTAGAAACAACAGTATACCGTAAACCGAATAGTAGTACCGAAATTATTCATCATAATAGTAAAACCCCCTATCAATATAAAATCAATACTATCCAATCTTATATTAATCGCGCCATCACCGTTTGTTCAAATAAAAATCTACTAAACAAAGAACTCAACGTAATCAGAAAAATCGCTACTAAAGCAGGCTACAAAAAGGATTTAATAGACAAACTATACCGGAAAAGAATAAAAAAACTTAATGTTATAAATAACTTTCAAAATCCTAAACTAAGTTTCACTCCAGCCATTACGTACGACCGCGGAGTTTCCCAAAAAATTAAAAATACAGCCAACAAAATTAATGTAAGAATTCCAATTAAACCAAATAAAAATATCTACCAGACCATCAGAAATGAAAAAGACAAAATAAATCCTTTGGAAACCTCCGGAATTTACAGTATCCCTTATACCAAAACAAATAATGAAACCGGTTATTACATAGGCATGACCAAACGAAAAATAAAAAACCGTATAAAAGAGCATTCAGCTGACATTAAATTTGGAAAAATTACCACCGCACTTACCAAAATAAACGCCACCGAATCCATAAAAATAAATTTTAACGAAACTCGCAAACTGGCAGATTTTAACAACGCAACATACGCCGCGAATCGCGAAACTATCGAAATTTTGTTTAACCCACTTACCTGTAATGGCAACGACCCAGCACAGGAAATTAACCGTAACTGGTGTAGAACCATCAGAACTACTAAAGATCAAGTCGGTAACGTCAACACAGCAAAGCAAGCCGCCACCGTGCAGCCTCTGATGATGGGAGGGGCCCCTTCCCGAAAGTAACTCAGGCTTTAATCAAGAAGTATGTAAGGTTTTCATTTATTTATTATAATTTGCTTCTTGCTTTTTGAAATCTTCAATTTAAATGTCTTACCTGGACTTTTTGAAAGTTAAAACGTGGCGTTTAGCGCATGCTTATGTTGTCCTGTTGCTGGGCACGTGCCATTACTTAAATATCTCTTTTCTATTCTGTTTTTAACGGTAACGTATCGTATGTTTACTTTCTTAAGAACATTTATCTCCGTCTGTATTAATATTATGTAACTTTTGTGCGTTTATTTTGTTTCCTTTATTGTTTTTAATGTATATATTTGGCGTTTTTGCGTGCTTTCGGGTGTTTCGTTTCATTCGAATTCCGCCATTTTTTTTTTTTTTTTTTTTCCCGATACTTACCATCTGTTTATTCTGTTTTTAACGATAACGTACCGTATGGTTGGTTTCTTAAGAACATTTACCTCTGTCTGTATTAATATTTTGTAACTTTAGTGCGCTTATTTTGTCTCCTTTGCCGTTTTTAATGTATTTTTCATTGACGTTTTCGCGTGCTTTTTGGTGTTTCGTTTTATTCAGATTCTGCCACTTTATCTATTTTTTTTTTTTTTTTTCCGATACTTACCATCTTTTGACTTTCGCCTTCGGCTATCTCCGTCATGAATACTGAACAAAAACTTTTTACCCATTGGAAAAAAACATATAAAAAATTCGTAAAAGAGGATCAACATAGAAATTTTCTATATGACTGTAAATTTTTTAAAGTCACCCCCCCGTTTCGTTAAAATCAACAATAGAACGTTAACTAGATACTATAAAAATGAAGTCCGTGACTTTGAAAATAGGATTATTAATAAAACCATTCATCAGAAAAAAACAAACTTTTACAGACTTAAAAATGAACTCATGGATATTGAACATAAAATGAAAAACTTAGTTGATGAAAACACCTTTCAAGAAATGAGAAATAAAATACTAACTTTTGGTAAAATTGAAGAAAACTTGGCAATTAGAAAGCATAATAAGAAACTTAAAAATTTGATTTCAAAACGTAACCTAAATAATATCCCGAACTACGAAACTCGCGAATATATAAACCTCTCAGACCTTAAAATTGATACCCATACAGATTCACTATTAAAATTAGGACATAAATTTATTCTAGAACAACCAATTAACATTAAAGATAGCATTGCTAGGATTGAAACCGCCATTAATAAAATTCCCGATACCCATCGCGATAAAATTAGAAATCTTGCCCAAAACGAACTTATTGAAAAAATGAAAACTAATAATATCAATAGTGAAGATCGTAAAGCACTAATAAACCTAAAAAATAACGAAAATATAACTTGCATGCTAACTGACAAAACCAGAAAATTAGTTATTATGAACAGATCTGACTATATTAATCAAATGGAAAAAACTATTCAAGAAATAGGCTCAGAAAAACTAAAAAATGACCCCAACAATAAACTAAACGATAAAATTAAAAAACTTATCAAAGAAGGTAAATGGCCAGATAATAAACCCCCCCATTATAATAACCATGCATCTAATACCCCTAGAATATATGGTAGATACAAAGATCACAAAATACCTCCAACAATGCGACCTATCGTAAGTAAATGTGAAGGCCCAGGTTATTTCTTAGAAAAATATATGGATAAAATTTATAATATGATTCTCCCCCCCTCAGAAAACAGTCTGCATTCAACTGAAGATTTCATCAATAAAATTCGCGATATCAAAATCAACCAAAACCAAACCCTCGTAAGTTTCGATGTAATTAACCTTTATCCTTCAATAGACTTAGATGAAATCTCCGAAATAATTAATTTAAAAATTAAGAATCAATTTAAAGACCCTGAAATAGTTAACACTTTAATCGCTGCAAGTAACTTGGTTTTAAGAGAAAATTATTACCGTTTCAACGATATATTTTATAAACAACAGAAAGGCGTCCCAATGGGGTCCGCCATTTCAGGTACAGTCGCGGAATTAAAATTACGAATCTTAGAAGACACTATATTAGAAAAATTTAAAAATGAAATATTCTGCTGGTTCAGATACGTCGACGACGTATTTGCAATCATTAACCCCCAAAATAATATTCCGACCATACTTGAAAGATTAAACAAACTCGATAAAAATATCCAGTTCACCCACGAAATTGAAAATAACAATATTCTTAATTACCTTGACGTCAGTATAATTAAAACCCATAACCATTCCCTAGAAACAACAGTATACCGTAAACCGAATAGTAGTACCGAAATTATTCATCATAATAGTAAAACCCCCTATCAATATAAAATCAATACTATCCAATCTTATATTAATCGCGCCATCACCGTTTGTTCAAATAAAAATCTACTAAACAAAGAACTCAACGTAATCAGAAAAATCGCTACTAAAGCAGGCTACAAAAAGGATTTAATAGACAAACTATACCGGAAAAGAATAAAAAAACTTAATGTTATAAATAACTTTCAAAATCCTAAACTAAGTTTCACTCCAGCCATTACGTACGACCGCGGAGTTTCCCAAAAAATTAAAAATACAGCCAACAAAATTAATGTAAGAATTCCAATTAAACCAAATAAAAATATCTACCAGACCATCAGAAATGAAAAAGACAAAATAAATCCTTTGGAAACCTCCGGAATTTACAGTATCCCTTATACCAAAACAAATAATGAAACCGGTTATTACATAGGCATGACCAAACGAAAAATAAAAAACCGTATAAAAGAGCATTCAGCTGACATTAAATTTGGAAAAATTACCACCGCACTTACCAAAATAAACGCCACCGAATCCATAAAAATAAATTTTAACGAAACTCGCAAACTGGCAGATTTTAACAACGCAACATACGCCGCGAATCGCGAAACTATCGAAATTTTGTTTAACCCACTTACCTGTAATGGCAACGACCCAGCACAGGAAATTAACCGTAACTGGTGTAGAACCATCAGAACTACTAAAGATCAAGTCGGTAACGTCAACACAGCAAAGCAAGCCGCCACCGTGCAGCCTCTGATGATGGGAGGGGCCCCTTCCCGAAAGTAACTCAGGCTTTAATCAAGAAGTATGTAAGGTTTTCATTTATTTATTATAATTTGCTTCTTGCTTTTTGAAATCTTCAATAATATTATAGTTTTAAAAAATTAAAGAACACGCTTTTATAGAAATGTGAACTAAAAAGCACAAAATATCTATTTTAGTATTAAAATGCAGGGTAAGAGAAAATTGTGTGTGTGACACACCATAATATTTACATACATTTAAATCTTTAATTAAAATAATTTAGAATTAAACAAAAACCATTTTTAAAAAATTTCCCCTGACTGGGCTCGAACCCTCGAACGCTAGACCATTACGTTTGTAGCGCGGTGCTTTATCTCACAGCTACAGTGTTCACGTACGAAAATTCTTTTTTTTTTTTTACAATATATATTTTTGTTTGTTCCCAGAGCGGTTACAAACATACAAACAAACATACATACAAACATACATACAGGTGAAGCTAATAAAAGTGTGTTAAAAAGGCTTTTGTTTCTTTTATAATTAGAAAAAATATAATTAAAAAAAAAAAAGAAGGAGGTTATTTTAAAATCTGGAAATATTTCAAGCAATTTTGAAATTATCCTAGTAATTATAAAATAATCTTCAATTATAATTGAATCTTATCTTATATAAAGATTATATCTTTTATAAAAAATATTATTACCTTTGGTAAAAGCTTTCGTACTTCATTAGTAAATTCACTGGAAGCCACTTGCAACAAAAATCTTCTATCACAATTTTTTACACAGGCATCCAATAACTATTAAATGAATAAAAGATTACTCAAATGTAAAAAAAAAAAAAAAAAAAAAAAAAAAAAAAATCCGATACCATAAAAGAGATTACATTGCTATTATTACAAATTAATGACATACTATTATTTATTATAAACCATCACATAAAGTAAACCACAGCTTTTAATAATGCTGCATAGTGATAATAATTTCCTACATAAACATACGGAAATTTATTTTTGAAAAAAAGTTTTTGAATGTGCATTTTTATATTGTATCTGATCCACATCCACTGTCAAATTTTTAGCATCTAAGTTGCAACAGAAATACCACTTTACATTTATATACAGTCTTGCCAATGTTAGGGACTTTTATATTCAATATCCACCACTAATTTTTAATTGTAATGTTTGCCTAATCACACTGAAGATTAATCGTATATCATGTACATCAAACATCCCTCCTTAAAATTATTGATGATTACTGAATAAAAATGTCCCTAATTTTGGTAGCACTATTTATATACAAACGTAATTTTTATGAAATATTATATAGGGTGAAGTGGGGGCAATTATGGCAGGTAAACGTAAACCTTAACCTTAACTGCTCATATTAAAAAATATTATACATTTTTTTCATTTTGACAAATACCATAGCAATTCTATGTTATTTCTTTATTATTTGTGTGAATTAAGAAGAAAATTTCTAACTTCTGTAAGAGGAGTTAGAGAACATTTTTTTGAACACCCAGCTGCCAGAATTGCCCCAACCCTGGGGCAATTATAGCAAAGTCCCTTAGTTTCGCCTGCATTTATATTAGGCTTATCCTATAGCAATCATGGTATAAGCCTCTTTTAACTGTTTAAAAGGATGTTTTAAAATGTTTTCTAGCTCCATTTATAAGGAAGTTATGAATAAAAATGCCAGACAGTACAAAGCCAGTATTCTTGAAAATTTATGAAATTCAAGCAATGTTTTTAACTACCTATTTTAACCCCCCACCCTCCATATTATAAATGTTTACAAAGACATAAATTGAGCTGACCTCAAAATAGATCTTAATAAGTATTATTTTGAAAAATTTATTCTTCAGATTTTATATTCTTGAAAAAGAGAATGCTGTTATAATTGCCCTAGAGCATAATAAAATGGGGGCAATTATAGCACCCTTTGTAATTCACATTAATTATTGTAATAACAAATTTTATTTTTTTTATTGTGCTTTAGATCAAGGCAAAAAACACCTACATCAATTTTTTTTTTTTTTTTTTTATAATTCCTTTGCTAAAAAATTAATACCCGCCATTGGCGGGTGGAAGCAGTTTTTTTTAAATTGCTTATAACAGCTTCTAAATTCAATGTTTTTTAAAAATTATGCTTGTATTGTATAGATGTTATGCTAAAATAAGACATTCCACACAATTTTGCTATAAGACTGAAATACATAGAAATTATAGCCCATTGCCATAATTGCCCCAAGTCACCCTAGATGGATTATTCATTGTACAGATAAAAATATTTAGACCAGGGTTTTAAATTATAAACCTGCCATTAGTTTTTTTCTTTTTAGTATTTTGCTAAAATATGTTGGTAAGAATTTTGCTAATGAACAAAAACCAGATAAATTCTTAAAATATTTCTATGTAATTAATCTTTAATTTTTATTCAAATATTCATGATTAAAATTACAAAACCACTGAAAATATTAAGAATAATTTTTTATTTAGTATATTTTGATTTAATTTCAATTTTTAATGGTTTAATTTAGATGCATAGTATGTCAGAATTCAGAATTTGTTTCATGGAAATATTCTCAACACTAGTATTGGTACAATAATCTACCCCTACAAATCAGGGTTGGGTTTTTGATGTCAAAATGGACAAGGGTTTAAATCATCAGAAACTTCTACCGTCAAAAACCTGTATTGTCAAAACTCAATCTATAAATGAGCTAGAATCTGGTTAGAAATAGGATTTAGTAATATTTGCCATATACAAGTGAATATCTAAATATTACGCTGTTTATAAATTAACAAATCTTAAAACAATTTGTAGATAATTTATAAAAATTTAGGTAAATATACTGGTTTATAACCTAAGAAATATATACAAAGTATGCATAGACATATTTTGTATGTTTATGTTTATTAATATTTATAAATACTAAAATTCCAAAGTTACTTATGAATTTTAACATAAGCCATGAAAACACAGGAATACTAATTTTTTTTCCTTTAAGTAAAACATAATATATGAGGGCAGTAAATTAATATGAATTTGAAAATAATATAATTATAATCTATATTCATTACACTTATCATTTTTTAATAAATTTTTATCTATTTATTATTATTATTATTGATTGTATAAATATTTGTACCTGTTTATAGCTTGGATTACCAGTGTCTGGTGTTTTGGTAGTAAGGCTGTTTGACTACTCTAGGGTCTTGGAGGTCCTTCTAAAGGGTCCTAGCCTGTATTTATGCAAGTTTTGGAGAAAACCACCAAATCCCTGAATGGCTAGGCTGACGAGCGCGCCCTGGTATCGAAAAAGGGAAACTCGCATTTACCAGCTTTGAGTGTAGAACCGCTTGGCCGCTGGTGGACCCTTTAGCTTAGAATAATATATATATATATATATATATATATTTTTAATCTGTATGAGTAAATATTAAATGGACATTCATATGTCTCTTGTTTCACAGTAATTATAAGAATTTCAGACAATTCAACATTCAGAATTATTGCTTTTTCTTAAAAACTTACAATATCAGCAGTCATAAAAAAAAAGAGTTATATTTTTCTATAAAATATTTAAATGCAAAATATTAGGCTATGCATTTTTATTTTACTGGTTAAATGCATAATATACTAAAAAAAATGAACTATACAATGTTGCATTGCAAATAAAGTGATTTATAAATCGAAATGATCTATCAATGATTTATAAATCATGAATGTTTAGAAGCCTAAAGTTTTGTTTTTATATTAATCAAAATGTTAATAATAATGTTTCTCCAAAAATATTAATATGTTTACCTTTTAAAACATACTTATAAATAATATCTTATTAAAATAAACCATATTTTAAAAGTATCACATATACAATATTAAGCATAGTTACAATACAATCAAATTCCGTAGTAATATATAAAAGTATCACAGTATATTTTGAATGAACATAAAAATAATTCATAATAAAATTTTAAAAGCCTAATGTTTTTTTTTTTTTTTTTTTAATATTAATCAAATTTTGTAACAATGTGTTTTTCAAAGAACATCAATTTATTTACTTTTCAAAAAATCTTTATAAACTACATTTTGTTAAACTAAGTTTTTATATGACAATTAAATTATAAATACAAGTTTTTGACACGATGGTTTTAACCGTCAAAAACTGTCATGTGTCAAAAACCTGCCAACCCTGCTACAAAATAATTCCCTTTTAAATATCTTTTTCATTTTGCATATATTATATAGCTATTCAATGTTTTACAGTATTTTTTAAGCTGATTTATCACAAATACTGTAATTTTAATTTATGACACATTTCTTGCAATGGAGTGAAACATTTAAAACGTTTATTTTTAAATAAACTAACACAGTAATTATTTGATGCACAAAAATATTAAATGTGTCTTACTATAAGTGCTTGAAGAACGACCCTGGGTACTGGATGATACAGTCGTTTCATTATGGCTTTTAAACATATTTTTGCTCCACTATCATAATTAATGGCATTATCACAAATATGCATTATCAATGCCCAGTCTTCAGAAATATTATTTTCATCAGTAGCTTTTGCTGGAAAAGTAATATATATATATATATATGAATAAAAAGGAAAAGAGATATTATACATCAGGGGCTGATCCAGATTTTAATGTTTTAGAGAAAAAAAAAAAGAAATAAAACCTTTCATTTTAACAATCATTCTATATGACATTCAATATCAAGTTAATAGTGTTTCGTTGAACAAATTAAATTAAAAATAGCACTGAAGACATGGAATCATTTTATGAAAGGTTCACTTATCTTGTCAAGGGGCTCATTTAATAGGTTTAAATTTTGTGAAGGGCCCTTTTCCATGATGTGGAATTTTGAGAAGAAGCAACAATAAAGACCCAATTTTTGCCTGGATCGACCCCTGTATAAATATGAGTAATATTTTATAGGGTTCACACTCAATTATTAAAACAAAATCAGAAATTCCCCGATGGGGGGACACCACCTCCCCGACAGGGGGCACTACATAAAGAGAGTTTATTATCAAAAAGTGCAATACTGTTAATAAGATTACTGTTAATATTTGTACCATTCCATTTGTTAGTGCTCCTCGTGGTTGTGGAGATTGTGTCACAGACATTTTCTAAAAATATCGTTGTGAAAACGTGTTCTGGACCTCTCAAAACGTGTATATTCATGGAAAACTGGAAGCTGAAAATTTTTACGAATCCAATACTTTCTTCTATTGAATATAGAATGAAAAAACTGGAATGCTCCAAATTTGTAAAAGGAAAGAAAAATGCTGCTAAAAGCAGAAAAACTGAAAATTTTGTATTCCCCCCCCCCCTCCTGCCCGAGAGATTTTAGGAGTATGCCCCAATGGGGGGGAGGGGGTCACAGACTCCTCGATGAGGGGGCCTGTGCCCCCCAGCTGGCACCACCCCTGAACATATGATTGTTATTTTAATTATTAGTACTTTTTTTATTCCATTATTAACTGCATGTCCCTGATTAGGTTGCCATTATGAACTGAAGTAAAGTAACAATGAATTAGTTTGAAAATACTTTTTAGAACTACAGTTCTGCATTCAGTTTATGACAACATATTTTTATTCTATTGCAACTCCTATATTACAGCGATTTTTGTTAACCTTAACTCTTAACATGTGATTAATAGGACATATACATTTCTGTTATACTTTCTCGCAAAATCATATACTTACAAGGAAACATTCAAAAGGTGTCGTCTTCAAAAAATATTGAAAAAAAATATATGTGATTCTACTTTTCATAAAGCACCAGAAAGTGAAAAAATTATCGGCTGAAATGAATTAGAGCGACCACAAAAAATTATCAAAATTAAGCATTTTTGGCGCTTTAGCGCTGTTAGATGATGAGTTCGCTGGCACCGAGATTGCCGTGTACGAACAGAACCGTGTTTTGCTTCTCCACCAAGTACTCAAAATCAATCGTCTAACAGTGTAAAATCGCCAAATATGCTTAATTTTGATAATTTTTTGTGGTCGTTGTAATTAATTTCAGCCGATAATTTTTTCCCTTTCTTGTGTTTTATGAAGAGTAGAATCACATATATTTTTTTCAATTTTTTTTTTTTGGAGACGGCACCTTTTGAATGTTTCCTTGTTAGTACCAAAAACAGTGCAACATAGCATTGGGAAGGAACTGCAGCTTGTTTCAGGGTCTACAAATTAATTTTAACAGCTCAAAAAGAAATGCTAGGCTTAAAAATACGAATAAAAGTTCTGTATTAAACGTCTCTAGATTATTGTGCTTGTTATATATTCATAATTATTTTCTTTGGTAATATTGACAGTACAAATTTTATGAATTGCTAATGCTAAATGCTAATACTTCTTGTGATACTAGACTTCGTCTGCCCAGCATTCCAGGACTGAAGATAAATTTTGTTTTGCTACAGACAGATACACAGTGTTAGAAATAAGAATTTTGAAACAAGGTGTCAAAATGACGCCTGTATTAAATTTTTTGGGCATCAAAATGAAAAATCTAGGTGCCATCTATAATTAAATATGTATATTAAAAAAAATAATAAAAATAATAATAAAGCATCAACTTGTAAATAATATATGTAAGATTATATAAAAAATATTTATGTAATGAATGTAATTACATTGACAATATTACACGTACATACTTAAAATCCCAAATTTATTTTTCGCCCGGAAGATACATCATTCCACCACAATTTAATAGCATTTTCTGGGCAATCTTCCAATTTAGGGCCGATTAATTTAAACATTAACAAATCATCAACTACTTTCATAGACATATTTCTTAAATCTGTTTTTATTAGGTTCAATTGACTGAAATAGACTTGTTTAGTCTGATGGGATTGGGAAAATTATTAGGTATGATGTGGAAAAAATCCAGGCATCAAATATGGCACCTATGATTGGAATTCTAGGTGTCAAAATGAAAAAACTGGTTGCAAAATGCGACTAACGACCGCTTATTTCTAACCCTGCATACAGGAAATTCTACCACCAGAAGAAGCCACGATGTTTTATCGATTGAATCAAGCAACACAAGAAAATATAAGGTGTGAGAAAAGAAACTTTTGATTTTCTAGATTTTACAATAAATTTGTTACTTTCACAATCACATGCCATTATATAAAAGTAAAAATGAAGTATATTGTCTACAGTTTTATCTAGGGTTGCTATACAAATCAAGAGGAGAAAAAAGTTCCTTGAGTTTTCCATGCCTCTTTTAAAAGTAAAATAGATGACCTGCAATCACCAGCATTAGAATCTAATTTGTTTATATGTATTAATTTTATTAGCTTACTATAGTTGAGGAAGAAGAAGAAAAAAAAAAAACTACTTCTTTATTATAATGGACTAAAATTTTAAAAACAATTCTATTCTGAAAAGATAATTTCAAAATTCTCAGAACTTTCTCTGTTTTTGCAATAAATTTTGAAATTCCCTTAGTTTTCGCTGTTTTTTAATAGTTTTACAAATTTCCTGAATTCTAAGTACCGTAGCAACCCTGTTACCACATTGTTTATAGTAATTTAAAAAAATCATTTTTTATATAAAGTTTAATATAGAGGCGGCTAATTGTTGGCATGCAATTAATACAAAAGTATCACATTTTTCCAGAATTTTATTAGACATTTTAGTTGGAAAGGAATTTGGGTATTGCTTGGTGCTGAAATTTAGCTGATAACATTTCACATCTTGTTAGCAGTAACTCTAGATTAATTTGGTAGGGTACAGCATTTGATGGCCTTTTAACACATTTTTTGCAACCAATGGCCCTTTAAAAAAGTTTAGCATCTGATGGCCTTTTAACACATTTTTAGCAACCAATAGCCCTTTAAAAAAAGTTTAGCATCTAATAGCTTTTTCCAACTTTTAAGTGTCCAAAAGTTTAATAATGCATTTTCCTCTTGACATGCAATTCTATGGAATAGTTTTAGAAGATTCCTACCACAACAAATGCATATGGCCTACATATATATATATATATATATATATATATATATAAGTAAAAGTTGTAATTGACTTTTGTCAAATACAAAAATCATAATGTAAAGAGAAGAAATATGATAATACCCATTTTGAAAACAAATTCCCTTAGGCAGCTTTTTTATTCAGAAATCAGCACTACTTATTTATTTCATGTATAGGGCTTGGCTTAGCATAACTAGAGCAGATACGCCATTGGGAGCCACTTACATTTGTTAACTTAAACTTAGAATCAAAAATGGGCACATTGAAATTACTTTTACGTTTGATTTGATTGAGCCGATTTTAGAAAAAAAAAAAAAAAAAAAGAGCCAATGGGGGAACTCAATAAAAAGGGCAGTATTTGCTTAATTTATTGCCCTTCAGGTTCATGTTGCGATTTTTCATACCTGATAATAGTAAATTATTACTTTTACTTGTATATATGTTGGCTATATGCATTTGTTCTTACAAAAATGCTCTAAAACTATCTGCAAAAAGCTGCATGTAAGGAATAAAGATACCTAAAATAAAGGCGTTAAGGCACTTAAAAGGCTGGAAAAGATCACGGGATGCTAAAATGTCAAAAAAAGGCCACTGTGTGCTGCGTCCTGCCAAATTAGTCTAGAGTCAGCACTATTTAGATTTAGGGCCCTAATTAAACATGGAAGATGCCTTGGCGTTTATTTTATCTCATTTCCTGGAGGATTGCAACAAGATAGAATATTGTGTCAAGTTCGCAATTTTTCTAAAGATATGCTAAGCAGTGCCCTAAATGACATCGCTATTAGTATTCTTTTTTTCTTCAAGATAATATAATCAGCTTAAAGCAAAACTTTAATATGCGATTCTCTTGGTGACTTTAAATATTTTTAGCCGTTTTGGTGATGAATCAAAACGGCTATTGCAACTGCGTAAGTAAAGACTTCAACGAAAATGACAGAGTTACTTTGGTAATAAATTTCGCCAATGGAGGGGGGGGGCATACTAAAGCGGTGTTCAACATAACATAGTACTGTATTCGTTAAACGAAGGATGCAGTAAACTGAAACTGATCAGACCAAGAAGTTTGGCATACAACATCTCCTTATATTATTAAAATCTGTGCGCGTTTGTCTGTCTGTCTGTCTGTCTGTCTGTCTGTGAGAAATGCCTTGTCATAGCTAAAGCTCCGGCGCTAATGGTCGCAGCGCTTCGAAACCGGTGTCGACAGACGCAGAATTTCTTCATCTCGACATCGCGATATTTCGCTAAGCGATGCGACCCTAATTAGCGGAGATATTAATTAAAATGTCCACCCATGTCTACCGAAAAATGACCCAGAATTCATGATTAAATGCTTAAAAAGCGACATTTTTACGGAAAAAGTAGAAAATAAATTAGAAATATCAGTCGTATTGTTACAAACAAGATACCATTGGAAAGGGCTTTTTTTTCTCAATCCGATGGTGTAAACGGCTTATTGATCGGACAATTAGATTTTTTTAAATTAACTAAACTAAACAAAAATGGTGGCAACAAATCACAAGCATTTTAACTTGGCAGACGATCTTGAACGGAAAGAAAAAACATCTGGTGTTTTAATGAGGTCATGTATTTTTGTACTGGGATTAAAAATTACAATTTTCTATTTTTTTCAATTTTTCAAAATTCGCACATTTGAATTAGTATACAATCTTAACACCACAAAACTAACTTCCTGTTAAAATTTCATCGATTTTCGTCAATAAACAAAAGATTTGCATTTTAATTGCAAATTAAATTTTATCTTTAATCGAATCACATTTTATCTGTCGAAAGAGGATGCGAGTTTCAAAACGACACAAATAAACTTAAGGTAAAAATATTTCTTTTTCTATTTACTTCCATTAACCGACAACCGTAGATAATGGAATTCGAAATTTCACCTGACTTACACGTTTTGAGGTGTCATGGCGCTGTAATAATTTAAAATTTCAATATTTAAAATTCTAATTATGTTTAACTTTTTTATATTTTTTTAATATGTCATTCGATACACATTTTAAAGTACGGTTACATTATCGAAAGGGGAATTCGAGATTCCACCCGATTTACACGTTTTGAGGTCTCCTGATTAGGTTTTCTTTTGCATCGCAATAGTGGAATTCGAGATTTCAGCTTATTTACACGTTTCGAGGTCTCCTGAATGGGTTTTCTTTTGTATCTCAGCTACTAATTAAAGTGTCGAAAGTGGAATTAGAGATTTCACCTGATTTACACGTTTTGAGGTGTTCTGAATGGGTTTTCTTTTGTATCTCAACTGCTAATTAAAATAATTTCATAAGTAATACATCATTTGAAAGCTTTGTTAATTTGGAATTGAATAGTAGATTACAGAAATTCGATATTTCGACATTTCTCCTGATTTAAACGTTTTGAGGTGTCCTGAATGGGTTTCTCTTTTGTCTCAGATACTAATTAAAAAAATTTCATAAGTAATGCATCATTTGAAAGCTTTGTTGAGTTGGAATCGAACAGTAGATTACAGACATTTCTACCGCCAGATGGCGCTGTAATATTTTTAAATTACAATATTTCTAATCATGATTATTATTTTTTTTTAATGCGTCATTCGATACACATTTTAAAGTACTTTTACATTATCGAAAATTAATTCAAGATTTCAATAGATTTACACGTTTTGAGGTCTCCTGAATCAGTTTTCTTTTGTATCTCAACTACTAATTAAAATAATTTTATAAGTAATACATCATTAGAAAGCTTTGTTGATTTGGGATCGAACAGTGGAATACAGAAATTTCTACCGCCAGATGGCGCTGTAATATTTTCAAATTTCCATATTTCAATTTCTAATCATGATTAAATTATTTTTAATACATCATTCGAAAGATATTTTAAAGTTCTTTTATATTATCGAAATCAGCAGATTTACACGTTTTGAGGCGTCCTGATTAGGTGTTCTTTTGCATCTCAGCTAATTGAGTAAGACCGTTCGAAACTGGTATACGTAGGTTTATTAGAAGGGGCTGAAAGGGTGGGGATGAAATAGGCGTGCACCGCGCGCGTACCCCCTAACTTGTGCGTGCGCAGCGCGCACGGGACTGCGCTGACCCAGTCCGACTTTTTAACCGATGAGAAATAATTTTTTTAATTTTCTTTTCTTAAGAATAAAAATTTGATTCGAGAAGCAATACGTGTGCGCAGCGTGCGTATACCCTCACACGTGCGCGCTTCTGCGCTGCCAAAGGCAGTGGGGACCCGGTGTGATTTTTTTCCCGATCAGAAATGATTTTATTAGGAGGCACGAAGTGTCAGGGAAGGAATGCGGGCGTGCAGCGCGTATATTCTTTAACTGGTGCGCGCGCAGCGCGCACGGGACTACGCTGCCGAAGGCAGTGGGGACCCGGGCCGACTTTTGTTAATAGTAAACCTATAGTTTCCCGTTTTTTCTTATCGTTATGCTAATTAAATATATTAAAAATTAATCACTCTTAAAATAAAGCTTAAAGAAAAAAAAACGTTAGTTGAAAAAAAAATTAAACATTTATTAAAAATCCTAATTTCCTTTTAATATATTTTCTACTTACCAGGAAAATAAATATATCGTTCAATGAAATGCTATATTAAAGAGCTTTCAAATTTAAATCATCCATTTGAATTTTTCAAACGCGAAACGTAAACAATAGCTAACCTTCCGGAAGTTCCGACTGAGCCGAGTTTCAAAAATTTGCATAAAACATCTCTAAGAGCAATAGCCGAAGTCTACGCACGCGCCGCGTCGGCGCATGCAGCGACGTACGTCCGGAAGATCACTTCGTTTCTCCCGCGAAACTATAAATAGCGAACGGCGATGGTAGTGGGTGTTCGTGGTTGCCTTTGCGGTTGCTCTTGCCCCTGCCATTGTTCATTTTTCGCCGATGCCGGCTTCATAAGATATCGCCGTAATATGTGGCGTTTATTTTTTATATTCAAATAAAATCTTTTCATTTTTAGTTAGTTATAACTCACGTTAATCCTTTTTGTGAGTTCGAAATTTAAATGAAATTTATAGGTGTTCATATCGCGACAATAACAAGTGGAAACAAGAACGTCACGTCTTCTACATAAGTGTCACCAGCTTCTTTCTAATGGCACTTAGTAGTCTTTTCTGCAACCTATATGGGAAATAAAAGGATGTTAAATATTGTCTTCGTACTCACCTTGTTTGTCATCCAGCATCTGCTTTGGTATGTTTGTTATATATAAAAAGTATTTGTCTACTTCAATTATCTTATTGTTATTCATATAAACTTATTGTTATATTTATATAAACTTTTTTTGAATTTATTGTTTCAATTAAAATACAAATTAAATTAAAATTTGTTATGGTCATTTATTTAACAATTTCTACATATTTATCTTTCAGCATATTTACTTACTCTAGCTTCCATGTATCTAATTCATTTAATTAACTTTAAATGTTGTTACGCTGGTGTTTACGTCTAGAGTAGGCTCCTCTGCTAATTCACTTAGCCTTGGATCTACTTCACACCAGCTAACAAGAGAAATAAAAAGTGGTTATGGGCTTTTCCTTTTTCAGCATGTAAATATGCTGGCCCTTTCATAAATTAATGTTTTTCTGTTTTGTTTGAAAAATAAATTGAAAGTTAAATTTTTTTTGCATTTATAGTAAATTTTTGAAACAAGAAATTGTTTAAATTTAGATTAAAAGTTGTTTAATGTTAATAAATGAAAATCTTGAATGTTTTGTTTAATTTAAGTAATAATGACCATTTTTTTGCATATTGTTGAGGGAATATTGTAAATTTTTTTTCAGTAAAGTAGAAAAAAAAAACTTTTGAAATTTCATATATATATATTTGAATAAATTTTCAAGTCATAAATGAATTTACCGAATGTTTAATTCGGGGGGGCAAAGGTTTTTATAAGAAAAATTGTGATATTTTTGATATATTATATTTTTAAATTGTTTGAACCATAATTATACAATTTTTTTTTTACTCAAAAATGGCTGTCAACAATTTACATTCTATTCCCAAACTGAATGCGATTAATTTCGAGGAATGGAGGAGTGACATTAAATTTGTTCTTCTTGACCGGGGACTCTGGGACATAGTTGTTGGTACGGAAACAGCCCCAGTTTTGGCTGATGACAGAAGCAATGCTTCTGCTGTTAATAAATTTAAGTCTAGAGCAAATACTGCTTTAGCTGTCTTATACTTAAATATAGAATCTGAGTATAGGAAAATTGTAGAAAACGAGGATGACCCCGTAAAGGCATGGAATTTAATTAACAAAAGTTTTGTTCCAGATACTCGTGCACAGCACATGAGTTTATTTTCTGAGCTGTGTGATTGCAAAATATTGCCTGGTGAGGGTGTAAATGTCTTTGCGTCCCGGGTCATGAGGATATTTAAACAAATAGAAAATTCTAAGGGGGGACTGACGGAAATTTTTGCATCTTATCAATTGTTACGTTATCTCCCATCATATTTCGACGGTATCGTTCAAAACATACTGAGATGGGAAGATGATAAATTTACATTCAATGAAATTGTAACTTGCTTGGTAGCCGAGGAAACTAGGCTAAATTTAAGAAATAAAGATAATGAATTAAGTAAAGCTAAAATTTCTGCTCAGTTTTCTCATCTAAATGATATAGGTAAAAATAAGCTTCTAAAACAAAAATTAATTTGTACATTTTGTCATAAGAATGGCCATGCTAGACAAAATTGTTTTTCTCTCAATAGAAGTAAAAATGTTGACTTTAAACCCTCTTTTCAAAACCAAAACTTACCTTCTCAGAATTTCAGTCCTAAGAAATCCTTCCAATCAAGAGGTAGACAGGGTCGAAAAAAATCTTCATATCAATCTAGATCAAAGTCTAAGACCCGTAATAGTAGTAGGGATTCAAATTCATCTTACTACATTACTGAGGCCAGTTTAGCTCAGCAAACAAATGAGTCAGATTGGGTATTCGATTCTGCCGCGTCTCATCATTTCAGTAAAGACCGTGAACTTTTCACATCATTTAAACCTCAACAAAATGAAGAAATGGCTGTAGCCATGGAAGGCATCACTTTGCCAATCGAAGGAAAAGGAGACATTAAATTACGTTTTGGCCAAAGAAATTTTACTTTAAAGGGAGTGATGTATTCATCAAAGCTTAGGAGAAACCTTATATCAGGGCCACAACTTGACAAAGAAGGTCTACAGTTTATTGGGGGAAGAGGCGAAGTCAAAATTACGTCCAATGATAATATAATGTTCAGAGCAAAATTAAAAAGTGGTGTTTATCGTGTCCAAGCAAAAATCCCAAAATCTATAAAACAACATGTAACTTTTGAAGCCTCCACAACATCTTCAAAAGAACAGGAAGTTCTAAACCTGTGGCATAAGAGATGCGCTCATGTAAATCCTCAAACTTTGACGCATACAAGTAATAAGAGGGGTGCAAAGGGATTACCATTCTTAAAGGGACATACAGAATTTTTTTGTGAAGATTGCAGGTTGAATAAATTTAAACGCACTTCATTTAAATACAGAAACTTTGTTCGATCCAAGAGACCCTTAGAACTGTTATATACAGATGTTTGGGGACCATGTCAAGTAAGAGGCAAACATGGAGAACGATATTTTCTATCAATCATGGACGATTATTCCCGTAAAGTATTCATTTATCCTATAGTCCAAAAATCTGAAGTAGCTGAAACCTTAATTAATCACATCAAAAGGGCAGAAAGATTTATAGGTAAACCTTTAATAGCTATCCGCTCAGATAATGGAACAGAGTTTGTCAACAAAGAATTTTCAACATTTTGTCAGGAAAAAGGCATCAAACATGAACTAACAAACACGTTCACTCCAGAACAAAATGGTGCTATTGAACGTTATAACCAAACTGTTATTAATGGAGCCCGTACATCATTATATGAAAGTGGTTTAGACTTTTGTTTTTGGCCAGAAGCCGTTTCACATTTCAATTATGCCTGGAACAGACTATGCCATAAAGATTTTGAAAAATCACCATTCGAATTGTACGGTGGAAGAAAACCATCAATCAGACATCTTAAACCATTTGGATGTGTAGCTTATGTAGGACTGGCAAAACAAAGAAGACAGAAACTGGATCCAAAAGCTGTGAAAGGTTATCTAGTTGGATATGCACACCATACAAGAGGATACCGTATTTGGATCCCAGAGCAAAATAAAATAGTAGAATCTTTAAATGTGACATTTAAAGAAGATCGTTTGTTCAAAACAGAAGCAAGTGGAGCAGTGCTGGGCACCATCAACCAGCATTACACAATTCAAGATGTATTTCCAAAGGATAGTGACGATGATTCTGATGAAGAGGCTGTTGACGAAACTCCTGAAATAGAGTCCAGCGTACCGTCTGAATTATCTGACACTGAGGAATCCTCAGATGATGAAAAACCTACTCAATCATTAAAGAACATAAAGTTTGAAAGAAAACAAGTTTTAAGAGGTGATAAATCCAGAACAGACGTATACTACTATCCCGAAAATACAAGAACAAGATTAAGATCCCATAGAGACGTTAGAAAATATTGCCAAAAAAACAAAATCAAGTATGACCCCACTAAATTTTCATTCACTCCAATAGAAGAATCTGACTCAGACACAAGTGCCAATTTTTGTCATAATTCCTCTTGACTAGAATTAATTATACCAAGAACTTTCAAACAAGCCCAAAAATCAGACCAGTTTCAAGAATGGCTAGAAGCAATGAAAACCGAAATAAAAACCATCCAAGAACGAAAGGTTTGGCATCTTGTAAAACCTCCTCAAAATAAGCAAATAATTGGATGTCGCTGGGTATATGCTATAAAACGAGATGAAGAAGGTCGAATTGCTAAATTCAAGGCAAGGCTTGTAGCTCAAGGTTACGCTCAAGTAAAAGGCGAGAGTTACGAAGAAACTTTTAGTCCTGTTATAAACTTCGATCTAATTCGTTTTTTCTTTTCACTTTTGGTAGTGCAGCACAAGTGGAATCACGTACAATGTGATGTCACTGGCGCATACCTATATGCTCCGCTAGAAGATGAAATATACATGCAGCAACCACCTGGTTTTATTAAACAAGGAGAAGAGAAGTTAGTTTGCAAGCTCGACAAAGCTCTCTATGGCCTTCACCAAAGTGGACGAGCATGGTTTTACGAAATTGACAGAGTTTTATCAAATATCGGTTTTATTAAATTTACTTCTTGCAACTGTGTTTATACATTCAAATTTCAAGTTATCCTATTATTATATGTTGATGACATGGTTTTATTTGGTAAAAGTAAAATGTTTTTAGAGGAAGCCATTAATGTTTTAAAACAAAAATTCAAATTAAAAATTTTGGGAAGGACAAAGAAACTACTTGGAGTAGAATTTGTTGAAATTGACTCAAAGCTATTCATTCATCAAGAAAGCTATATTCAAGAAATATGCAGTCGTTTTAATAGTTTTAACCCTCCAATTTCATCCTTACCCATCAGCAAAGGCTGTATTTACTCAAAATCAAGCTGTCCTCAAACCGAAGAAGAAACCAAAGAAATGACAAAGTATCCATATCGCAATATTCTAGGGTGTTTATCATATTTATCTAACAGAACAAGACCTGATATAGCATATGCCGTCAATATCTATAGCCAATTTCAATCGAATCCAGGAATTCATCACTGGAATGGGTTGATCAAACTACTGGGATATGTAAAGAAAACCAGCCAATTAAAATTAAAACTTTCATGTGCTGATTCACAGATCGTAGCCTACACAGACGCCGACTTTGCTTCAAATCGTGATGATCGGACATCCATAGGTGGACAAATAGTATTTCTAGATAGTAGCCCCATCAGTTGGAGGACCTTTAAAGAGAAGGCTGTTAGTTTATCCACTATGGAATCCGAGTTCATTGCCGCTACAGAAGCAGCAAAAGAAATTGTCTGGCTAGATCGAATTCTAGAAGAATGCCAAAACATGAAGATTATAAAAAATAAGAAAATTTCAAAATTACTAATTGACAATATGGCTGCCATAGACTTTATTAAATCTCCTATAGAGAATAATAGAAGCAAACATATAGAGGTCAAACTATATTTTATTAGAGATCTTGTTATCAAAAATATTTTTGAATTAGTTTTCATTCGTAGCAAATTAAATTTGGCTGACATATTTACTAAGCCACAAACTAAATTTGAATTACAAAAATTTGTGAAAAATCTTTTCTTCGAAAATGTTTCAAAAGTTAATCTTAAATTTTCAATTTCAAATTTTTCTATGAATTTATAAAATTTAAAAATGTAAATTTTCTAAAAATTTTTTTTATGAATTCAAATCCTTAATGAATTCAAACTTTTTTTTAGGAATTCAAAATTTATGAATTCAAAAATTTAAACTTTTCTATGAATTCAAATGTTTCCTTGAATTCGGGAAAAAAAAAAAAAAAAAAATTCAAATTTTGCAAGTTAAGCAAAATCTTTCCAGGTTTAGGCTGGAAGTTTTTTTTTTGAGAATTTCAATTCTCATTCTCTTTTGACAGTAAGTCAATTTTTTTTTCCAATTGCTCACAGCAATTTTTTTCTCTCTCTCTCCTCTCCATTCCCGAAATAATCCATTCTGTTCTTTTTGTTAAATATTTGTATGTAATTTATACTTTTATATTGTAAGAAAGAATTGTGTTTATACATATATTTATAATATTGAATGTGATTATACTCATGTTATATTTGTTGTTAAACTTACTATACAAATAATTCATTGTATGAATTTCTTTTCTACAGTTTTTTTAAAAAGAGCATGTTAAAAATCTTTTCAAAACTGGAGGAGAGGTTTGAGTAAACAGGTATATGTTATTTGTGTTTCAAAAACAAATTGTTTTGTAGATCACCTCTATCCAGATATTGATCTCTGTTGCTGTGCAGCTGAAGATTAAACCTAATTGTTTTTTTAGTTCTGAAGAAACTGTTAAACTGATTAGTCACAGTCGTATGATTATGTAATTTGTGCAAAGTTTTGCTGGATGTTTTTTTATTAACTTTCTTAAGCTTAAAAGTGCAAACGATAAGAGGGGGGGCCTTGTTAATAGTAAACCTATAGTTTCCCGTTTTTTCTTATCGTTATGCTAATTAAATATATTAAAAATTAATCACTCTTAAAATAAAGCTTAAAGAAAAAAAAACGTTAGTTGAAAAAAAAATTAAACATTTATTAAAAATCCTAATTTCCTTTTAATATATTTTCTACTTACCAGGAAAATAAATATATCGTTCAATGAAATGCTATATTAAAGAGCTTTCAAATTTAAATCATCCATTTGAATTTTTCAAACGCGAAACGTAAACAATAGCTAACCTTCCGGAAGTTCCGACTGAGCCGAGTTTCAAAAATTTGCATAAAACATCTCTAAGAGCAATAGCCGAAGTCTACGCACGCGCCGCGTCGGCGCATGCAGCGACGTACGTCCGGAAGATCACTTCGTTTCTCCCGCGAAACTATAAATAGCGAACGGCGATGGTAGTGGGTGTTCGTGGTTGCCTTTGCGGTTGCTCTTGCCCCTGCCATTGTTCATTTTTCGCCGATGCCGGCTTCATAAGATATCGCCGTAATATGTGGCGTTTATTTTTTATATTCAAATAAAATCTTTTCATTTTTAGTTAGTTATAACTCACGTTAATCCTTTTTGTGAGTTCGAAATTTAAATGAAATTTATAGGTGTTCATATCGCGACAATAACAAGTGGAAACAAGAACGTCACGTCTTCTACATAAGTGTCACCAGCTTCTTTCTAATGGCACTTAGTAGTCTTTTCTGCAACCTATATGGGAAATAAAAGGATGTTAAATATTGTCTTCGTACTCACCTTGTTTGTCATCCAGCATCTGCTTTGGTATGTTTGTTATATATAAAAAGTATTTGTCTACTTCAATTATCTTATTGTTATTCATATAAACTTATTGTTATATTTATATAAACTTTTTTTGAATTTATTGTTTCAATTAAAATACAAATTAAATTAAAATTTGTTATGGTCATTTATTTAACAATTTCTACATATTTATCTTTCAGCATATTTACTTACTCTAGCTTCCATGTATCTAATTCATTTAATTAACTTTAAATGTTGTTACGCTGGTGTTTACGTCTAGAGTAGGCTCCTCTGCTAATTCACTTAGCCTTGGATCTACTTCACACCAGCTAACAACTTTGTACCCCATGAGAAATGATTTTTTTTCTTTTCTTTTCTTAAGAATAAAAATTTAATTTGAGAAGAAATATTTGCGAGCTGCGCACATATACCTTCAAACGTGCGCGCGCAGCGCGCATGGGTCTGCGCTGCCGAAGGCAGTGGGGACCCGGTGTGAGTTTTTACCCGATCAGAAATGATTTTTTTTGGGGGGGGGCACGAAGGGTCAGGGAAGGAATACGCGCGCGCAGCGCGTGTATCCCTTAACTTGTGCACGCGCAGCGCGCACGGGACTGCGCTGCCGAAGGCAGTGGGGACCCAGGACGACACTTTGCCCGATCAGAAATGATTTTTTTTTTTTTATTTATTTTCTTAAGACTAAAAGTTACTGTTAGTGATTCATTAATTATAGTGATTCATTTGAAAATACTGACCCGCTAGCGGGCGAAGCTCGCTAGTACCTATATTATGATCTGATGAAATTTTCTGTTCACTTGGTTCCGATATCGATGACGCTTTACAGAGAAATTTTAAAAATATGACTATCAGTTTAAGTAATGGAAGCACATTTAATAACTGATTTTTAGTAAAAATTTAACTAAATGAGTAGGTATGAGAATCCCGATAAATCTGTGTGATGATTAATTGCGGTTTTACTGTATTTCTCTTAGCTGATATTCATGGTATTTTCACATTAATAAAAATCTCTAAATACGTGAACGTGTTACGTAAAGTATTAGGTTGTGATTTGTGGCAACAGTTTTGTAATAGCTGGAAATAAACAAGAATAGAATTCCATGTTGGTGTAAGAGTTTAAGATTCTCTTTATCCTTTATTTAAAGTATTTTAAGATTATACAACAATATACGAAACATGGTGGCAGACGGAAATTTATAAAGTAGTACTGTGAAGCTGTGAACTGTGATTTTTTTTTCTCAGAGAAGAAAAATACTCCTGATACGATGAGTACCGATGCTAAGCCTATCGCAGTCAAACCGCCAGAACCTTTGGTGTTCGATAATAATCTGTGTACGAACTGGAAATTGTTCAAACAAAAGTGGGCAAACTATGCTATTCTAACCAACTTAGAGAAACAAGATGTAAAATATCAAGTTGCTTTACTATTGCATACTCTTGGTGACGCTGCGTTGCAAAGGTATAACGGATTTTCGTTTTCTACAGCAGAAGATGCAAGAGCAACTACGGATATAATTGATACGTTCGAGCAATATGTAGTAGGTGAAATTAATGAAACGTATGAACGCTTTATGTTCAATAATAGAAAGCAACAAGAAAACGAAACGTTTGATGAATTTTTATCTGCCATAAGAGTGCTAATTAAAACATGCAGCTACTGTACGGATTGCATTGACTCGTTACTTCGAGATAGAATTATTTTGGGTTTGAAAGATAACCAATTGCAAGAACTGCTCCTGAGAGAGAGAAAGTTAACATTAGAAAAATGCATTGACACATGTAGAGCTGCAGAATATGCACAAATTAAAAGAAAAGAATTTCGTCCAGAGATTGTGAACAAAATTAAAATTCATCATAACAAGAAATCTTTTGAAACGAAGAAAGAAGATGGCAAGAAAGAAAAATCATGTAAATATTGTGGAAAAAAGCACAAATTTACCAAAGAACTCTGTCCAGCATGGGGAAAAACATGTTCTAAATGCAAAAAAAGAAATCACTTTGCAATCAAGTGTTCATCATTCAAAATAAAGAAAGAAGATAGTATACATCAGCTGAATTCAGATGAAGAAGAATGGGTGAACAAAATAGGAGATCTAGGCAAGGATATAAAGGGTGTGATGATAATTAATGGAAAAGAGGTAACTTTTCAACTTGATACTGGAGCAACGGTTAATATCTTACCAAAACAGTATGCAACTGGTATAGAGCCATGCAAGAAAGTTTTGAAGATGTGGAACGGCAGCACTTTTGAACCAATAGGACTACATCGGGAACATGTAATCAACCCCCAAAACAATAAAAAATACAATATTGAATTTATTATCGTTGACAAAGAACATATTCAACCACTGCTTGGTTTGAAAGCTGTTCAAGCTATGAAGTTGATTACAATTCAAGAGAAAGAATTCCAATCTGTGAATATTGTCGACTTAACTGATTATAGTGGTGTTTTTGCTGAAGGCATTGGAGAATTGCCTGGTGTCGTTCATCTTCAGACTGACCATGATATACCTCCATCTACTATGCCAGTACACAGAGTGCCTATTGCTTTGAGAGAGAAGCTAAAAGAAGAACTGGATCGACTTGAAAATAAAGGGGTCATCCGAAAAGTAACTGAACCAACTCTGTGGACCAGTAACATAGTGTGTGTAGAAAAACCAAATGGCAAGTTAAGACTGTGTTTGAATCCTCTTGAACTGAATAAAGCTCTTAAAAGACCAAGATATATTATGCCTAATTTAGAAGAAGTACTACATGAATTAAATGGTGCTACAGTATTTAGCAAATTTGATTTACAGAATGGGTATTGGCATATTACACTTGACAAAGAATCGAGTTTACTCACAACGTTTCAAACTAATTTTGGTCGGTATTGCTTCCTACGTCTACCCTTTGGCCTAAATGTGGCTTCTGAAATATTTCAATTGAAGATGAAGCAATCATTTGAAGCTCTTCCTGGACTCATCAATATTGCTGATGATGTAGTAATTTTTGGAAAGGACATAAAAGAACATGATGAAAATGTAAAAATATTTTTACAGAAGTGCAAAGATCTAAAAGTGAAGCTCAATAAAGAAAAAATGGAACTACAATGTCAGGAAATCACTTTTATGGGTCATAAAATATCCAAAGATGGTGTGAAACCAGACTTTAAGAAAATTCAAGCAATTGTAGATTTAAAAGAGCCAAGCAACAAAGAAGAATTAAAAAGGTTCTTGGGAATGTGTAATTATCAAATGAAATTTGTGAAAGACTATGCTACAATTAGTGAGCCATTGTATACTCTTTTAAAGAATGACGTTCCATGGAATTGGACAGCGAGACAAGATGCAGCTCTGAAGAAATTGAAGAATCTACTTACAAAAGCACCGACTTTGAAAATCTTTGATTCTACAAAACCTGTTGAAATAGAGTGTGATTCAAGCAAATTCGGTCTTGGTGCAGTCTTAATGCAAGGTTCTAGCGCAATCGCCTATGCAAGTAGAACACTAAATGCTGCAGAGCGTAACTATGCTCAGATTGAAAAGGAGATGTTAGCTGTCATATGGAGCTTAGAGAAATTTCACCATTATGTATATGGAAGAAAAGTAACAGTGTACAATGACCACAAACCTCTAGAAGCTATAAGAAAAAAACCTTTATATAAAGCACCTAAACGTTTGCAAAATATGTTACTTAGAGCTCAAAGGTATAATTTTGATTTAATCTACAAGCCTGGAACAAAAATTCCTGTTTCAGATACTCTCTCCAGAGCACCATTAGAAACAACAGAACATGACGATAAGGAGATTGATATAGTTTGCAGTATCCATACTTTACCAATTAAAGGTACCTGTTTAGAGAAAATTCAAGATGCATCAATTAAAGATGAGGAAATACTTGCTTTAAAACAGATGATCACAAAAGGATGGCCAAAAGATAGAGTTGATGTTTCTCCGATAATAAGAAGTTATTTTGATTATCGAGATGAATTGGGAATTCAAGATGGTGTTGTAGTAAGAGGAGAAAGAATTGTAATTCCAAAAACAATGAGAAAAGAAATGAAAGATAAAATTCACCTTGGACATCTAGGTATCAATTCATGTTTAAGAAGAGCAAGGGAACTCATATTTTGGCCTGGTATGTCAACAGAAATTAGACAATTCATTAGTGGATGCCATACATGCTTGTCATACAGTGATCATAGACCTCAAGATGCTATAAAGTGGCATGAAGTAGCTGAAAGACCTTGGCAGAAGGTTGGAATTGATTTATTTGTTTTAGAAGGTAGAAATTACTTAGTTACTGTGGACTATTTTAGTCAATTCATAGAAGTAGATTACCTGACAGACACAAAATCTACAACTGTGATAGGAAAAGTCAAACATCATTTTGCAAGGTATGGTATACCAGAAACAGTTGTAACTGGAGGTGATACTCAACTAAGATCTGATGAATTCAACAAATTTTGTGAAGCTTGGGATATTAAACACAAGCAAACCAGTCCTTACAACAGTAAATCAAATGGTCAAGTTGAGTCGGCTGTGAAAATTGTGAAGAAGATTATGAAAAAGAGCCTTTTTGCAAAAGAAGATCCCTACTTAGGTCTTTTAAATTATAGAAATACTCCAATTGAAAATGTTGGGAAAAGTCCAGCGCAACTACTTCTTGGTAAGCGGACAAGAACTCTAGTGCCAACTTCAAGTTCTTTATTCAAGCCGTCTTTCAACTCGTATCCTGAAATCACTCAACGTAAAGAAGATGTAAGACAGAAGAAGTCTGAATGTGATAATAAGAAAAATGCTCTGCCTGAATATAAACAAGGAGATGTAGTATACATGCAACCTCACAAAAGAAGTGAAACCTGGAAGAAAGCTGTAGTTACAAAGACTTTAACACCGAGAAGATTTGAAGTCACTACAGATAATGGACAAACCTATGTGAGAAATAGAATGTTTCTTCGAGGAACGCCTCACCAAAAGAAGATTACAACACATGTACCGGATGTCTCGACTCCAACTAAGACAATTCGAAGGTCAACCAATGAAGTTGTACCAACACCAAATCCAGATGCCGAAGTGAATCAGAAAAATCCTTCTGTACCACAAGAAGTGAACACTGGTGTGATGCAAGAAAGACCTCAATATACCACTAAGTCAGGACGAGTTGTAAAAGTGCCTTCAAGATATAGAGACTAGAACTGTTGACTATTTTTTTATTCTAATATTGGGTTGTATTTTATTTCAGAGATGTTAAAAAAGGGAAAGGGATAAATGTATAATGTGAAAATTTGTATAACTAATGTATGGAAAATTATTAATCTAAATTTCTTAATAAGTAAAAGGGGAAGGATGTTACGTAAAGTATTAGGTTGTGATTTGTGGCAACAGTTTTGTAATAGCTGGAAATAAACAAGAATAGAATTCCATGTTGGTGTAAGAGTTTAAGATTCTCTTTATCCTTTATTTAAAGTATTTTAAGATTATACAACAATATACGAAACAGAACGCAAACTAAGAACAGGATTCGACAAGGATTTATTTAACAAAACCGTATGAAGTGTACTTTTTTTTTACATAGGAATTTTTGCTAGTGTTCGGACACTTTTGTTACCGACTGTAGCCGAAACAGCTCCTGAATGCGAAAACATTATTATTAGTTTTGAAAGAAAAATTTTAAAGAGTTCATTAACTAGATATTCTGGCTATCATAAAAAGGAGAAAAAAGCAATAATAAGAATTTTATAAAATTAAAATTACCTATATCTTCTTCGAAAAAAGAACTTTTGGATTTTAACATTTTAAAATATTAAAATTAGTCAATAAAATTAAAACAAGTCTTGTAAATCTTAAAATCCTACATTACTACACGACTCACAATCTATCAACACAGTTGTAATTTGTAAACAGAAAAAAAAGTTGTATCATGTGCTGCTGATTGATCACACTACTCCACAAAATAATAATAATAATAAAATATATATATTAAAATTAACTATTTTTATTAAAAAAAAAAAAAAAAAAAAATCTGTTTATTTATTCTTAAAAAGTTTTAAAAAAAATATTGTCATTTAATACTTATAATATTTGATATGTTTAAAAAACGCCAGAAATTCTTTGATGTCATAAATTTTTAGTCTGCTGTTTATCTCATAAAGTGAACTTTTAATTGAATTTCATAAACTTTTGAAAAATGAAAAATAAGTAGTAATCGTAAAAATTTTAACTGCAATGACGTCATCAGAACGATATTCACCACAGATCACGTGACGTCCTTCTTCTTCACATTTTCTGCTACCCAGGGGGTAAGACTACTATATAACAGGCTGAATCATTCGCCGCCATTTGTACGTCAAGTCCGTCATTGCTAAACTTAAGAATACTATATAATAGTCTTATATAGTCCCATATAATAATCTTATATGGTAGTTCGTCACTGCCAAACCTAATACTATTATATAATAGTCTTATATAATTTCATATAATAGTCATTTACAATAGTCTTAGTTTTAGCAATGACGGACTTGACGGACAAATGGCGGCGAATGATTCAGCCTGTTATATAGTAGTCTTACCAGGGGGGTGCCATTTCATAGATGCGCGAATTTTTAGCTATTTGAGATTTCTCGCGCACTACGTCATAAGGAGGATGGATCAAATCTTGTTTACATTTGAAATAACTGTGTTTAAATTGCGTTTTTATGATTTAATTTTTTTTCTTTTCTTTTAATCGAATTTGCTTAAATGTACCGTGTGATAATCTTAATCTACGTCTTTTGTTGCTTCCTTGACATACTCCGTATTAGAGCACATAATTTTTTTAAAGAATAGATTATTGAAAGTGATAGAACATTGATGAAAAACTGTGATGTATAATAGCAATAGATAGATTGCTCATAAAATCAAATCATGTAAGTAATATATCATCGTGTTTATTATATCATACATTTTCAAGATCAGAAGTAATAAATCAAAGAGATATTAAATTAGAACTAATCATGTAATAAGTATGTTTGTTAAATGTTTATGCTACTTCCCTTCGATTTTCAAGTATACTCTTTTGAAAGCAGACAGTAGCCAATGCCTGCTGTCTGCTGTCAAAAGTGACCTTTTTTTTAATTCAAATAGGGACATAATTAAGATTTTGTTAAAATTTATTATCTTTATGAAACATGAAATAAATTGTGGTATCTCATAATAAACAAAATGTTTAAGTTATGTAGTTGTTAAAAATGAGTACACACAAAAATATTCCTGCAGTTCAAAATTAAATTTGCAGTTAATACAATTAAAATGAAATAAACTTGTGTGTAGTAAAAAAAAAAATCTTAGGTACTTTTTTTTTTTATTTTAATTTTTTTTTCTTTCTTTAATCCTCTGTAGAAAGCATCTGGATAATTGAAAATTTTATGAAATTGTTTTTATGTAGTAACACATTTCAATGTAGCTTTTGTAATAACATGTCAAAAGTGTCAGTAGTAGCACATGTTTTCCAATGAAAATAGTTTTAAAAATGCCAACATGAGCAAAATGTTTTGAAACTATTTCTGTCATACCATATTTAAACAACGAATATAATTTTTCTTTTGTAAAAAATTGTTGATCATTTCTTAAACATTTTGGAGTATTATATATATATATATATATATATATATAAAACCACAGAACTGAGGTTTAAAAGTAATAAGTACCACCATAAAATGCAAGAGTTCACAATAATTGTTTCAGGTGAAAAGAAAACATGACCCTTCGGCAGCGCTTTCTTGGCAGCACTCTTACCTACTTTATTCGCCTTGTTGAAGTGTTGTGTTTTCTTTTAACCTGAAACAAATGTTGCAAGTTCTTGCATTTTATGGTGTTTATTCGAAGTTTTGTATTTATTAATTTGGAGTATATTTACTGACAGGGTTTAACCTGGCAAAAAAATTACTTTAGCATTTTAGTGAAAATAGGCTAGCACTATTTTAGCTTTTTCGAAAGTTAATTAATTCTTTGGATACCATTGATTTCTTTTACTTACAAGGAACATCACCCAAGTGTCCGTTTCGGATTTCAATGAGTGAGAGACGTTTCTTTTCTAGAGGCGTTTCTTTCATATTTGATATGCTATCAAATTTTACTCAAAAATTTGTATTTATACAGCAAGTGACTACTCAAATGAATAATTCAGTTGAAATAATTTTCAGTACTACTATAAATTTTCATTTGTAACTTAAACATGAAAGCGCAAAATCATTATGCTTTGTTTTTAAACTGTGCTATCATAATGTTAGACCCACCACCACGTATAATTTTTTTTTTTTTTTTTCCTACTGCCCTTCCCTCTTTTTCGGTGCAAGAATGAAAAAAGTGATCATCAGTCCATTCTCATATCAGACTTTTTTGTATATTCATATTGCTTTCCGCTACAGTACAGATTTTCATGCAAGACAAGTTAGCTGTATCCGAAGGTCTTTTTGTTTTCATGTACATGAAGCATATTACTGATTACATAAATACATATATGCATATTATTGATTGCTGCAGTACAAAATTCCATACATTTCTTCTTGAATTCTTCATACACTTGGAATTTAACAACTAAAAATTCGGTAAGTGATTTTAGTACCCTTCTAATTTCTGCTATTAAGGAACCTATTTTATTTATAAACTGATACTAATAATTATTTTGAAATATATTATTATGCTGAAACTTTTTTTAAATGGGGAAATAATAAATTTAATATGAGTTTAAAGTCTGACATAAATATTAAATTCTTCTATTTCCAATATTTAGTTTATTTTTAATATTAAAATTCATAATATTGAAGTATTTAAAAGGTAAACAAACGTATCATAATATTACAGATAACTGAATATATTATGTATTTCTTTTTCAATTGAAAATTATAAGTGTTTTATTTTGAACAAACTATTTTAAAGAATGTATTTTTATTTCATTTTTCCTCATAAAATTAAAATTCATGATTTTACTGAAATATCTGAAATGTAAACAAACAAATCACGCTAGTACAGCAAAATTTATATATTTTAGATTTTTTTAAAACAAATACGTGCGCTTTCTTTTGAGCAAAACATTTAAATAACTGCATTTTTATTTCATTTTTATATAATTTAAATTCATCGTCTTATTGAAGTAATTCATGACAATATTGAAGTATTTAAAAGGTAAACAAACATATCAATATTACAGATAACTTCATATATTGTGTATTTTAAATTGAAAAATATAAGTGTTTTATTTTGAACAAATATTTTAAAAATGTACTTATATTTTATTTTTACTCATAAAACTAAAATTCATAATTTTACTGAAATATCTGAAATGTAAACAAACATATCGCGATCGTACAGTAAAATGTATATATTTTACATTCTTTAAAAAATATATATGTGCTTTCTTTTGAGTAAAACAATTAAATAACTGCATTTTTATTTTATTTCATTTTAATATAATTGCAATTCATCGTTTTATTGAAGTATTATAAATAAATAAATGTAAACAAATGCATAGCAATGTTGCCGAAAACGCGAAAGCTTTATAATTTTTTATGAACTTATATGCATTTAAAATAAATATTTTAACGAATGTACTTTTATTTCATGTAATACCGTGCATGATTTTCATTTTTGGGTAATATTTATACCAGATTATAGGATATATTTTTTAGTAAGTAATAGCTAGCTCTGGGCGAACAGCCGTATATCTTGTATCGTAGTTTGTTTCTATCTTTCGCCACGTGACGTTTCACTTCTGCTTGCTTCTGATTGGCTACTCTTCAAATGGCCCAACCTCATAATAGAAGAACCTTGCTGCTACCTTTTCTCTCCAACGTGTTGTGCGACGAAGGAGTGCTCTCTGCTTGGTGAGTTTTAATCCCTCTTTAATCGGCTAACTTCGGCTTTTTATAAGGAATCTTCAGGTTAATTTAGTATTAAGATCTATTAAGTAAATCATGTTAACTAGTATTTCCGTAACTTCATGTAATATTTTTATTAAATCAACATTTACTTTTAAGCCGGTAACTTGCGCGTGGTAAGTAGTGGGTGGTTTGATAAATTATCAATTGAAATATATCTAAATGCATTTTTACAATAATTTTAATTGAAATTGTTGCGATATTTCTCTCCGATTAGTTTAGTTACTAGATATGTACTAGCAGATAGTAAGAATAATAGGGTCAAAGGTAGCCGGCGCATTTTGGCCGCCATTTTTCTATGATTGAAGTATCGGTATTCTCTAACCCTTCCGCTGCTCTAGATTAAGTTCATACGCGTTAAAACCCCCAATTTTATCGTGTATCTGAATAATTTTGTTAATAATTACTTGGATTTACAAATGTAATTATAGTATTAGTTATATATAATAGTAACAATATGTATACAACTTCACTGCTGAATCTTAATGTGTTTAGTTTGATCTTTCATTTTATAAACTTTTAATATGCTTTACAGGTTATTTATTTAAATTGACGACTAAGGATTAAACATGCCTAAGGAAAAGACTCATATTAACATTGTGGTCATCGGCCACGTAGATTCAGGAAAAAGTACCACTACTGGACATCTTATTTATAAATGTGGTGGTATTGACAAAAGAACTATTGAAAAATTCGAAAAAGAAGCTCAAGAGGTATGTTTGAAATAGTTCTAATAAATTCATTTTTAGAAACTGCATAACTTTTGTTTGTCCGTTTTCATTGTCATGCATGTTGTGTATTTTTAATTTTACGATTTTAAAAAAAATACTAAAATTTTTATGTCAGTTTTTACTTTACCATGTATAATACTAATTTTTTATCCTGAAACAAATCCTTTATTCAATTCACAGAAAATTACGATAATATCGGTACCAGTACTTTTATAGCGGTCCCTATCATACCGCTGTAAAAGGAAAGCACTATAAAGGTACTTGTAAGTGCACTGCTATAAATAGTACCAGTAACTCCATGGGAATTCTATAACATAATAGCTAAAAATAGTGATAGCACGATTTTTTTTTTCCTTAAGGGTATGCTTAAAAAATGTTTAGAATTTTACAATGAATTTTTTTTTTTTTTTTTTTTTTTTTTTTTTAACTAACTTTAAAGCTTAATCACTAAATTTAAATTAATGTATCTTACTTAAGTACATAGTTCAACCCTGTGACTCCTCAATTTGTGGACCAAAATCGCTTCACATTTTTTTTTTTTTTTTTTTTTCATATTTAAATCAATATGACTATAAATATTGGAGAATTGAAATATGCTTTTTTTTTCCTTCTAGAAAAGATTTTGTACATGGATTTTTATAACGAGAAACTAAGCTGTCAGAAAAACAAATTTCAGATGTTATCAAAAAAAAAAAATTACAGTTAATGTCTATTACATAATATAAAAAAGTAAAATGTATAAAACTTGATAATATATAAGGAATCATGATCAAATTCATCGCTGTCTGAGGAGCAGTCCGAAAAATCCATATCACTAATGCTATCGAAATTTAAATCACTTTCAGAATTTGATAAATCATCAGGAATATATACTTTGACAGCTGCTGAACGTCTTCTATCTGGTCACATTAGAAAAAGTAGCAAACATATTGAAGTTAAAGGGGTAAATACGAAGTACCTTCAAATGCCGCAATTTAGTGGACGACTTATCAACATCTGACTCTGTACTCCTGTTATGTAGTACTTAATTGAGATTAAGGATGTCAATTCATTATACCAGTTTATTTTTACGTGTTACGATTGTTTAAGTACATGCTAAAAATGTTTCATTTTTTTTCAGATGGGCAAAGGTTCCTTCAAATATGCTTGGGTATTAGATAAGCTAAAAGCAGAGAGAGAACGTGGTATCACTATTGACATTACTCTTTGGAAATTCGAGACTTCAAAATATTATGTAACTGTTATTGACGCTCCTGGCCACAGAGATTTCATTAAAAACATGATTACTGGAACTTCACAAGTATGTAAAATACTTTCTTTTTTAATCTTTTATAGGCTGCCTATATGTTAACTTATTAATTTTTTTAATATTTCAGGCTGATTGTGCTGTTTTAGTTGTTGCTGCTGGTACTGGTGAATTTGAAGCTGGTATCTCTAAAAATGGACAAACCAGGGAGCATGCCTTACTTGCTTACACGCTTGGAGTAAAACAGATGATTGTCGGTGTAAATAAGATGGATACAACTGAGCCTCCTTTTAGTGAGGTATTTATCTTTAGTCTTCCTTAGCAGTGTTAGAAATAAGCGGTAGTTAGTCGTATTTTGCGACCAGTTTTTTCATTTTGACGCCTAGAATTCCAATCATAGGCGCCATATTTCGCACCTGGATTTTTTCCGCATCATATCTAATTTTCCCAATCCATCAGACAGTAAACAAGTCTATTTCATTCACCTAACCTAATAAAAAAACTAATTTGAGCATAAAAAAAAAATGATTTAAGAAATTATTTCTCTATGAATTAAATGAGATTAATTGTTTAATTTAATTCTAATGAATTAAATTAAACAGCTCTAAATTAGATTTCTGCCCAGAAAATGCTATTAAATTGTGGTGGAATGAGTCTTCTGAGCGAAGAACGAATTTGTGATTTTAAATATGTATGTTTAATATTGTCAATGTAATTGCATTCATTACATAAATATTTTTTATATAATCTTTCATATATCAGGGGTCAATCCAGGCAAAATTTGGGTCCCTTTTGTGGCCCCTTCACAAAATTCCACATAGTAAAAAGGGACCCTTCACAAAATTCAAATTTATAAAATGAGTCCCTTCACATCATTTTGTTTTATAAAAATGATCCTTTTATTAAATGTTTTCATATTTTCAGTATTTTTAATTAATGCCTTAATTTGGCTCAACGAAACTCTATTAACTTGATATTAAACATTACATAAAGTGATTGTAAAAACGGAAAATTTTACACAATATTTTACTTTTTCACAAGAATATTTTATATTTCACAAAAATAAAAATTCGCAAAAATATTTTGTTTTTCACAAAAAAGAAACCCAAAAATTAAAACCTGGATCGACCCCTGTATATTATTTACAAGTTGATGCTTTATTTATTATTTAAATATACATATTTAATTATAGATGGCACCTGGATTTTTAATTTGGACACCCAAAAAATTTAATCCAGGTATTTTAACGCCTAGTTTCAAAATTCTTATTTCTAACCCTGTTCCTTAGAAAGAAATACAGGGTTCGCACTAAGGAAAAAAAATGAGTGGGATTCTCCCACTCTAACAAAAAATTTAAGTGGGATTTTGAAAATTTAAGTGAGATTTTTGAAATTTAAGTCAGTAATTACATTTTACAGAAAAAAATAAGTATTTTCAAGAAATATGCAAATTACAGACAGGTGATTGCTGAAATTAGAAATTAGCTGAAAATTTTTCGCTAATATGATTGATTGGATGATTAGTTGAATATTGATAACATCACTTTCAATAAACTGATGACATAAACATTTATATATATAGTTTTTATCTACATTAAGCATTTTCAGGATTTTTTTCATTAGCGTAAAAAAAAAATCTTCAATATACCTGCAATAAATTTTATATCCACATGAAATCTTATTGAAATTTCACACCAAGAGTAAAACAAATTTTTCACACAAATATAGAATATGATTTTTATGTATGTACATTAATCATTCATATAAAAGTAGCAGTAGCTAATTATTAGTTCCAAACGTGCATAAAACCAACTGAGTATTAATTTTCTTAAATTGATTTGGAAAAAAATTTCTTACCTGAAAAATCTATTCTTCATTTCCCCCATGTTTACAAATTTGGTATAGATATGACACCTCCATAAACATTTAATTTAATTGAGAAAAAATAAATAGATTCATTAAGTTCAGCACTAAAGGTCTAAAAATAATTACGTATGTCAGAAATATTGAGCACTTCTATTGCTTTATTGTTTCTAGAATTGATCATTGACCACAATCCGTATTCCGGAGATGGGAAAGGGGGGGGGGGGAGGGGGAGGAATAAAAAAAATAATTACAGAGTAAGAACTATTAAACTCTTTCAATTCTACTTCTAGAATCTAATAAAGCAAGTTTAAAATTAATATTATAAATATAATTTATGTTGCAGATGGGTAAAGATTGGGAAACAAGACTTCTGCAGAACATTTCATTGCTGATCGCTAGATGGAGATAAATAAAGTGGGAGGTGGGCAAAAAATAATTACATGAGAAAGAAATATTTAACAATTGCATTTCTTTACAGGTTCTAGAATCTCATAAAGCAAGTTTGAAATGGATATTGATATTTATGTTGTGGATGGAGAAAGATTAGGAATCAGAAGCTTTTGTAGAATATTTGATCACCCATTGTTCCATTTTTATTTATTTATTTATTTTTTAACGAACGATATCCGCGATTTTTTTTAAAAACGGAAAAAATAAATTCGCGGAGTTCAGTGAATTAGATAAAAAAAAAAAAAAAAAGATCGCGGGAAAACAAGTGCGGGAAAATCGCGCATATGAAATTTTTTTAAGTGGGATTTATTTTAATATTGCGCGATTCCCGCGCTCTAGCGCGAACCCTGAAATACATCAAGAGACACTGTGTACAGAAAAAAATTTATAAAATGGAGACACATGCTAGCTAACAAGAATGATTGCCAACTTTTTAAAAAAATAAATAAAAGAATTTAAGAAACCTTGGGCAGAGGACCACATTTCATTTATTTGAAGATATAATCTTCGAAATTTTAATTTTCTAAGAAGACAAACTGAAATGAATCTGCAGATTAAATTTGTTCTTAAATTAAAATTATTTCGAATATTGAGTCCTTCAAAACTTCTTAAATTTCATTACTCTTAAGACTGTTAATCCTTATTTTTAAATCAGTCTTTAAATATGGCTGACTTTTAAAAAAATGTCCATGTTTAAAAAAGGAAGGTAGCTTAACACATTGAGCACCACACGAATTCTTAAGGAAATCCTCGGGCCACGTGTGCTACTTAAAAGCACATTATGTTTACTGTGTTTCAATAAAATCCATTTAAAAAATACCTTAATTATATCCTGTAATAATAATAAAAAAAGTTTTATATCACATTTTACACTGTCAGCCACTGGTGGTTAACGGCGTCTTTATGTTAGGGATGCACAGTATATTCAGTATTCAGCCATACTACCGAATATTTAATTTGGCCGAATCTAACCTGGAGCTGCATTTTATTGAAGAACAGAAAAAGAAAATTAATTGGACATTTCCTAAAAGAGAAAATATTCTACATTGAAAGTGTAGATATAGCACTTGAACTCTGGCTGAGTTATTAAGGTTTCAAATTGTAGAAAAAGTAATAAATAAGTATAAAACTAATGTTCTTAAATACACAGGGTTGCTACGGTACTTGGGAAATAAAGATTTTTTGGAAAAACATTGGAAAATTTTTTTAATAATCAAATGTTTTTAAAATTTTAGTGCTTCTCCCCCCCTTAACTATAGTAAGTTAATAAAATTAATATATCTTCTTAGTTATATTCATTTGACATGCAAACATGTTAGATTCTAATGCTGCGCGATTGTGTGTTAGCTGTTTTACTTCTGAAGGGGACAGGGAATTTTTTCTACTGATTTGTGTAGCAACCCTGTAGACAGAATTATGTTATGAAAAGTCTCTATTCTGGGGATCTGTCCAGACTTTTCAGACAGGGTCCTGTTTTTGTGAAAATCAAATTTTTGAAACTTTTCGACTAGGGTCCTCTTTTTGTGAATTAGTGAAAAATCTAATTTTGTAAAATAAAACTAGAATAAGATTTCATTTTTAAAAGGACTGTTCTTTTATAAAGCTCAGCTGAGACATACGCATAGAAAGCTTTTACAGGTTAGAAGCTGGATATCAGCTTTTCAGAGAAATACAGCAAAGCACGTTGTATTATTCATAGGCAGCCTGTTCGTTCTATGGACAATCGGTTACGGGGGAAATTTTATGAAGGGTCTCTATTTACGATAAACAACTTTGTGAAGGGTCCTTTAACAGACCTAGATTTTCCTCTGGACAGACCTTTTTTTAAAGCCAAGCTTAACTGTGTAAAAGCAAATGAATGATTAAGATATACCAAAATAAACTTAGTTGCATGTGTTAGCTTTATACTAGATTAAATGATTAATGTGTCTAATTCAAAGTTTATCTGTTTCTAGTCTCGTTTTGAAGAAATCAAAAAAGAAGTATCAGCTTACATTAAAAAGATTGGTTACAACCCTGCAACAGTACCATTTGTTCCAATTTCTGGATGGAACGGTGATAACATGTTAGAGCCAAGCACAAACATGGGCTGGTACAAGGGCTGGTCTATTGAACGCAAGTCAAACAAGACTGAAGGCAAGACCTTGCTTCAGGCTTTGGATGCAATGGAACCTCCATCAAGACCTTTAGACAAACCTCTTCGTCTGCCTCTTCAGGACGTATACAAAATTGGTGGTATGTATCCTATTTGATTATCTAAAATGATTTTAGGAAAGTTGTTTCTGCACATCATTCAGTTTTGTTTTTCATGAATTTTCTCTATGCAGAATGAGATTTTTCAGCTTTTTCTTTTTTGTCCTCTCAACATTTTTTGTGATTTTTGATGTGCATTTGTTACATCAGCTAATCTAAACTTGAATGAATGCTTAATGAAGAATAAAAACTTATTATTATTACTTTAATAATAATAGATTTTGTCATAAAAGTTCTAGTACTTCATTTCCTTTGCGTACAAATTCAGCTTTTTTGTCTTTTTGCTAATCTCATCCCTGTCTACGGTCATGTCTTCCTTAGCTTAACGAGCATTAATTGAAATTTTTTTCAGCAGTTGAAAACTATTCGTAAGTTTACTTTAAAAATTCCAAAAATTGCCCACAAGGTAAAAGGTGATATGTTCCATGAGTAGAATTCGAAAAACTCATTTTTGAATCAGTTTCTTATGAATAACATGGGAGGAAAATGTAAATCCCACTGTGCAGCTTTCAGCTCATGTTACACAAGGTGACAGTGTAGCAACAATTCAAATAGTAATGTAATAAGAGAACTCTTAATTGTGGAAGTAATACCTAATGGTACTGTATGGGAGGGGGGGATTTTACCCTATTACATACCTGCCAATTCTCCATTATTTCAATGGAGACTCTGTTGTTTTAGAACTGTCTTCCACTCTGTTATTCTCAAACATTTCTCCATTCTGAAGACATACCTGTCAACTCTTATTTATTTGTTACTGTTTTTCACACTCTGATATTCTCAAGATTTTAATGTTATAATTTATTCAAAACTTCAACAAATCTTCATTTTTTTAAAAAAGCGATCCCTGCTCAACAATTAGAGATATTGAAAATACGGCTGTACCACGAGAAAGAGCATTTATTAGTATTACTGATAACTTCACATGTTTTTTCTTCACTGATCTTTTACTGATTGAGGTTGCATGTTTTTTAACTATCTCCCATGCACAAAACTTACTATACACTTTAACATCACAAGACAAACTTGCAGTTCAAATTTCATTGATTTCAGAGAATAAACTAAAAATTTACATTTTAATTACAAATTAAATTTTATTCTAATACGCATATTTCAAATTCTAATTATGATTAAATACATCATTCAAGACATTTTGAAAGTACTTTTAATTAAAGATTTGAGATTTCACCTGATTTACATTTTAAGGTCTCCCGATTAGATTTTCTTTTGTACTAATTAAAATAATTTCGTAAGTAATACATCATTTGAAAGCCTTGTTGATTTGGAATTGAACAGTAAATTACAGAAATTTCTACTGCCAGATGGTGCTGTAATATTTTAAAATTTCAAATTCTAATTATGGTTAAATTATTTTTAATACATCATTCGAAAGATATTTTAAAGTACTTTTATATTATCGAAAGTGGAATTAAAGATGTCACCCGATTTACGTTTCGAGGTGTCCTGATTAGGTTTTCTTTTGTATTTCATTCTCAGCTAATAATTAAAATAATTTCATAAGTAATACATCATTTGAAATCTTTGTTGATTTGGAATTGAACAGTAAATTACAGAAATTTCTACTGCCAGATGGTGCTGTAATAATTTAAAATTTAAAATTCTAATTATGGTTAAATTATTTTTAAACAAAGTGTTAAAGGCAAAAAAAAAAAAAAACAACTTTTCGAAAATAGGTATAACTGGGGTAGTCACTGTCCAGGGAAGTCTAAGAATTGTTATTTGTAATACAAGCCATGTTTTAAACCTTGTTATTGAAATCTCTAAAGTATTTGGTGATGTTGCGATATTTTTATTATTTTTTTGGGGGGGGGGAGGTGGCAAGTCAAGGGGAAAAAACAAAAATTGTCAAAGGATTTGAAAAAGTTCTGTTATTAATCACCCTGATAAATGAGTACAGTGTTGTAACAGGGTTCGAAATTAGCAGTGGTCAACCGTGAATATTACTTCCCTGTAATTTTTAATTTCACTTTCATAACTTTTTTCTTTTAATTCTTAATAGTAAATACATTAAACTTGTTAAACAAAACAAAGTAAGTAGTAAAACAGTTTACAAATGTTTAAATATCTTTAAAAATATAATAGAATGGAAGAACGGAACAGTCAAAGTATGTACAGACCAGTAACTTTTTCTTAATTTCTATGTCTGAGTAGTAATGCATCACTAAATATTACATTATAATATTCTGTACAGATCATGGCATTTCATAATTATTTAATTTGAAAGCAGATAACATTTGCTTATCAAATTAATCTAAAATTTGTGCATCACTCCTTTGTGTAATCATTATTCATTAAAATGTGTAATTTGTTGCTTTTTTATCTTAATCCTTTGTACTCAAGGTGGTTCTTCTGATCACTTGATTTGATACGGTAATGTTTGATATGTTTATGTTATATTTCAAAAGACATTTGTTAAAGTTACATAAAATGGTGAAATAAGCATTAAATTGTTGCAACACTTTATCTATGGTAAGTGATTCACCAAATAATGGAAAGTCTCATGCTGCTGGTTTGCTAGAACTGGTGTTGCCAAATTTGGGGGACTTTAATATTCAATATACTAAATTTTAATTACAGTATGTAATCATTTTTTTATTGAAATTTATTTTTCCGACCGAGTGAAAATAATGCCTGGACCAGGAGTCGAACTCCAGATCTTTGACTTACAAGGTCAAGGCTCTACCAATTGAGCTATCTGCCAAATGGTTGTCTGAGTGAGTAATGTTTACCAGTTGTCGGTCTGGATAGCTCAATTGGTAGAGCCTTGACCTTGTATGTCAAAGATCTGGAGTTCGACTCTCGGTCCAGGTATTATTTTTTACTCAGTCGGAAAAATAAATTTCAATAAAAATGATTTTCTTCCCAATCAGTTTATTGTGTGATTTTAATATATTGTACGGTAATCATTGCCTAATTTCTTGCCTAATGCTTTAGGTGCTACAAAGGGAAGTTCCCCCCCTCCCCCCACAATTTTGAAGTAATATTTAAATTTTGAAAATAACTCACTTAGATTTAAAGTTGAAATGTTCAAAAAGTGAAATTCATAAATTTTTTCCGTATCTTAAAATATAAATCAACAAAGGCCATAAAAATTATATATGAAAGAAATGGTGACTCTGATGTTGTAAGTACTTAATTTTTTTTGTTACAAGTCATTCATTGCAAGTCTTCTTTTCTCCTTAAGGTATTGGAACAGTCCCTGTTGGTAGAGTTGAAACTGGTATTTTGAAACCAGGAATGGTTGTTACATTTGCCCCAGCTAACTTAACTACTGAAGTAAAGTCTGTTGAAATGCATCACGAAGCTCTTACAGAAGCTGTACCTGGTGATAACGTTGGTTTCAATGTAAAGAATGTTTCTGTTAAGGTAAGTTGAAAGTTCAATCTGGGTTTGAAAATAAGCAGCCATTAGTTGTATTTTATATCCTGAAATTTTAAGTTTAAGGGAGGAGATATTTCAGCTGATTTCAGCTTTTTGTAGATTTAGCATTCAACTTTTTTTTTTTCTTTTTGTATTTTTAATGTGAATTTGTTACATCAGCTAATCGAATAAAACTTGAGTTCTAAAGCATAATTACTTTTTCTTTTTATGTAGATTGAAGAATAAAAAACTATTTTATACTTGAATGGAATTTGTCATCAACAGAATTTTAGTATTTCATTTCAACATTTTGCCTTTTCATATAGTTTAAGAATTTGTTTTTGTTAATCTCATCCCTCAAGTTTGACAACCTTATTAAATTTTTCTCACTTTTGATGACTAATAATTTTGACAAATTTTTTCATTGTAATTTACTACATAGTAAATTAAGATTTATTTTGGTGTCTGTATTTATGTAAATATTTGGATTGATATATCCTGTTTTCAAAATTGATTAATCTGCATAATTGATGAACTTTCAAATTTTAAATGAAATTTGTTGAATTAAGTAGTTAAAAAAAATAAGTTATATTAATTAGTGGAAAGAATTAAGTTTTAGGAAAATAACAGGCAATTTAAATTGCGCAAGAACTGAATTTAAAAATATTAGGTTATAATTGGGCAAAATTCCTTATAGAATAACATTGGCTTTTGACGATACACAGTTCCTTTTTAAGAAAAGTATTATTGATACTCCTTTGGCAGAATATTTTTTCTTTTTTGCTTTCAACAAGCCTCATTTGTACAAACCTTCTCTGAAAGATATTTCATGACATATTTTCTACAGGGTTCTGGGGGGGGGGATCTAAAATAATCATGAAATTTGAACATATAAAAGTTGGGGAATTTAAATATTTTTAGCCAGAATCTGGAAAGGTCGGGGAATTTCACGATTGCCAAAATTTTTGCCAGCTTAGGATAATTTTTTTTTTTTTTTTTCAAACAAGACTTTATGGAAATGAAGGTAAGAATGTATGTATGAATATTTTCCAGTGGAAGGCTATCTCTCCTTAGGTCAAAGTAATATGTAACGTTAGTGTTTTCAAGTGGTACTGTAATTATTTTGCCCTAAATACAATGATCTATATATAGTCACACTGGAATTTTCTTAAAACATGCCTGGAAAAGTTAAAATTTTATTCTCAGAGTGTAGTGTTCATGTTATGAGTTTTTTTTTTTTTTTTTAGAGCGCCACACCATGCCCTATTTCATTTTAATGCCAATGTGCCCTGTCCTTTTTGAAGTAAAAAATGTGTCTTGCCCCTTTTTTTCAAGTGAAAATGCACCTTTCAATTTCTCTAAATGAAAATATCGCCCTGTATTTTCCCATCTGCTATATCATTATTTTTTAAAGATATTTTACAGTTTTTGCTGAGAAGCATACATTCATAATATATTTTTATCTGATGCGAAATCAGACTTCGCGTACCTTCGAACAAATGTGATCCGAAAATACTATGTGAAGACACTTCTGGGGTACGATCCATGTGTCATCGGTCTATATTCCGGTGGTTGATGAAAAAAAATGACAGCTGCGGTTTTTGTCGATGTTTTTGTTAACACTGTTGCTCGAAGCCTGCGTATCCAAGAGTAGAAATTATTGTTACGGAACCAATATAATTAAACAAAGAACCACAGAAATTATGCTAAAGTATTAAAATTGACACCCAATTCTCATATGCAGGATTTCAAGTATTCTGCATATTATTTCGTCAACTTTGCGATAAAACTAATTTACTTAAAATGAAATCAGCGAACATAAAACAGACCTTTTGACAAAAGTTTTTTTTCATAATACTTGGACGAGGAAATTACATATTTCGGTAATCGGATGCAAAAATTATGGATATTTTGTCAAATATATGCCAAAAAAAGGTAGGAATTAGGAATCTTGTTTTTTTTTTTTTTTTTTTACCTTATCAGGGTTCACACAGTCCTTGAAAGTTGTTAAGAAGTACTTGAATTTTGTGCGAAGTCCTTCAAAATCCTTGAATTTTCCACTCCAATAGACAGGCTTAGTGCAAATTCTGTCAAGGCTAAACTATCTCAATCTCCACATGCACACGCCGTCTAATATGATTTTGTCATAAAATTCTTATTTCATTGTCTTGCTTTTGCATATAGTTTCAACTTTTTTTTTTTTGCAAGATGTAAAATAATACATTTCAACAATCCACAGCAAGAATATGTTTTTCTGTAGTGAATTGATGCCTTATTTCAGCACATAATTTAAATGATTAAAAGTAAATTTTATTGACAAAACGATCCCGTATTTAGATGATACACTTTCGTATCGCACATTTCTGCAATCATGCATAAAAAGTAATTTTATTATTTGTGAAATAATTGCATATTTTGGTATTGATTTTTTTGAAAAATACACAATTTAAAAATTAGCGGTAAAACAATAGCCTGTGTTAGCAATTAGTTGGAATTACATAAATTTAAAAAAATCAGTAAAATGGTTAATTCCATATTCCGGAAAATTTATTGCATACATCGGTTAATATAGTCTTTGCAAAAAAGTGTGTATTTCATGAATTAATATAGAGATAAAGCCGATTTCGGCAAACAATTAGGATTAAAGTAACCTTATTAAGTAACGGCGATTTGATTACCTGTTTCAACAATCAGCCACAAAACATCGCGAATTTCAGAAATCACCTTTGAAAAGAGTGCAAATCTGATCGATTAATGCCGAAATAATATCATATTTTAGTAATTAATTGCATTTAAACATAACTTTTTGTCAGTTAATAGTGAAATGATCCTATATTTCTGAATTAGGCTGTAAAATGATTGCATATTTCGAGATTCGACTTTTTTAAAAAGCGTACATTTCATCAATTAGTGGCGGAACATTTAATGTCAAACCGTAGAAATTGTATTGATAAGTACCGAAAAAAATTATGCATTCCAGCGATCAATTGTATAAACATTTGTAATTTCGGTATGTTATAACTGTAAATATTTCGAAAAAACTAAGTGCAATCTTTTTTTTTTTTTTATCTGATCGAGCAAAATATCAGAGGCAAATAGATACCTACTATTCTTTATAGAATTATGTGTAATATAATTATTTATAGGAAACAATGCTTAAGGCATTTGCACATTTAGAGCCTGCACTAACTTTTAAAATTATTTAAGTAAAAATTGTTGAATTGTAAATTAAAATTATTTTACTACAAATATTTTACCGGGCCCTAATTATTTTATAGTTTTTATGAAATTTCAGCTCTTTTGGACAGATAAATTTTAAGATAACATCTAAAAAACTATTGCCACCAGGAGACCAGGTTTAAGATTGAAAAATACCAAATTACTTCAAATTTAGTAGTCGAAGATAAAATTTTCTGTAGAACTTGGAAAGTCAAAATTGTGTGTTCATTGAAAATATAAATTTTAACATCTTTGCATGTTTACATCTGTAAATCGCTGCTAAGCTTACAATTTTAATAAATATTTAAATTAAAATAGACATGATGGTACCTGCTGTGTTTTTCCGTTAGTTAGATGAGTGTTCTCCTTTTATTTGTTTATTTTACAGACCTGCCAACTGCTACGAATGTGGGCCGTGAACTACGACGCTACGAAAATCGGCCCAAAATTACGAATTTTTAACCAAAACTGCAACATTTCTGACATTTTGCCTTGCGATTTTCAATCTTTTTCCATCCACGCCATAAATATCAATTTTCATTTTAAACTTGCTTTATTAGCTTCTAGAATGTATAAAGAGATAGAATTGTTAAATATTTCTCATTCGTGTATTTTTGTGTGCGCTCCCCACCCCACCCCCTAACGATTGGCAAACAAACGCCACGCGAAAGCCTTGGAATATCTAATTTTTTTCATCCACAACCAACATAAATGTCAATGTTCTTTTTAAACTTACTTTATTAGATGCTAGAACCTATAAAGAAGTAGAGTTGTTTAATATTTCTCACTCTTTTATTTACCTTACCTTCCCCCCCCCCTCAAATCCATATATTTTTTTAATTATACACATAATTAAACACACGACAAAAAATATTTATTTAATAGGTAGTATTTTTGCTGAATTTTATTGGCTGGTTGAATATAGTGTAAAAACAGGAATTCTGCATCTTGAATAAAATTATTGTCACCATATACAAACCCTATAGATTTTGGTGAATCTAGCACTTAGTTTTTTTACAGGGACACAAAGAAAAATTCTTTATCATTATGGCCTATAGGACCAAAATCTTAAAAGTGCGATAGCATCTAAACGCCTTATTCAATTGAGCAAAACATTTATGCACATGTTATAGGTCAGATACGCAATCTGTATAGATTTTGGAGAATCTAGCACTTATAGTTTTTTACAAACACTCTATTATGGTTTTCTCTCTTTTGTTTGTTTAACAACTCCTCTTTCTTTACTTTATCTACAAAACTGTTAATTACTCAATGTTCGGAAAGTCGAGTGGAGTCTCTCCAGATTTTTTTTTTTTTTGTGCGATGTGTATGTCTGTGAGTGAACACGCTAGTGTCTAAACGCTTTGTTCGAATAAGCTGAAAGTTGGTACGTTTATTGTAAGTCACCATAGTACGAACCCTGTAGACTTTCGTGAATCTAGCAGTTACAGTTTTTTTACAGGGATACAAAGAAAAATTCTTTATCATTATGGCCTATGGGGCCAAATTTTTAAAAGTGTGATAGCATGGGACAAAATTTTTACAAGTGTGATAGCATCTAAACGCCATATTCAATTGAGCTGAAAATTAATACAGGGGCCAGTCCAGGATTTCAAAATTAATACCTATTTTTGTGAAAAATTGCAGCACACTTTTCTTGTTCTCTCTGTGTGTGTATGGGGAGGGGGGAGTTCAAACTAAGTAAAATAATGAAAATAACGCTTAACAGTTGGAGTGAGGCTTAGAAAACACTTGTGTGTAGATTAAAACAAACATTGTGTATGATTCTTGCTTTGTGAATTGCATCAACAGAAATGCACAAATAAGTTACTCTTCTTTGAAAATGTGTTCATTTAAGATGCCAGATTTTGCTGGGATGACTAAGATTTTTGTGAAGGTACCGATTTTGGCTGAATGATTTTTGTGAAGGTGCCTTTTTTGCCAGATTGATTTTTGTGAAGGTACCTTTTTAGCCAGGTTGATTTTTGTGAAAGTGCCCATAAAAGGTAGTAAACTCGACCTGTATTAACCCCTGTAATATGAATATTATAAATCACTGTTGCACTAACTATAAACTATTGGTGAATCTAGCATTTATAGGTTTTTAGTGACACGCCAAAAATTCTTTATCATTATGATCTATGGGCTCAAAGTTCAGTAGCGTTAAATAAAGCATCGTGTTATAGATGGAGAAAAATACTCAAACACTCTATTATGGTTTTCTCTCTTTTGTTTGTTTAACAACTCCTCTTTCTTTACTTTATCTACAAAACTCAATGTTCAGAAAGTCGAGTGGAGTCTCTCCAGTTTTTTTTTTTTTTTTTTTTTTAATGTGAACATTAACAGTTAGTGTTATCCGAAGTTACCTTGGTCCACATTATTTTCAGGTAAACGAGACTATGTTATCACATATAAGTGATTAGATGAGAGATACGTAATGTTAAAAATGAAGTAAAACAGCCTACTGATGATAATCCCAGCTTTCAGAAGAAATGTGTTGAAATTTTGTTCCCTAAAACATATCTGAAGGCTGATTGATTGACACGTAACAAGCAATTTAATGAGTTTTGTATTTATTGTATTATTGATTCATGTTATTAATTTTAATTATTTAATTTTAATATATCAGTAAATTTTTTTTTTCCTTGTTTCTACGTAGTGTTTAGACATACCTGCTGTGTTTTTCCGTTAATTAGATGAGTGTTCTCCTTTTATTTGTATTTATTTTATTTTGTGGACTGTACATTTTATAAACAATTTAGTGAGTGGTGAAGTAAGTGCCCTTTCGTCTATCAATATATGCCCTTTTACTTACAAAAAAAAGTGCCCTTTTCGATAAATCTGCTCTGTTTTTTTTTTTTTTTTTTTTTTTTTTGGAAAAAATATGACCACCATCAGAGTGGACACAGTGTTTCTAATTTACACAATTTATATGTATTTAATTATAGATATAAATATTATTAATATACTTTAGAAGAATATTTAAATATATCAGTTTGTTTTCTACTGAAACTTAGAACTTTAATATTTGAGCCTTTCTGCAAGTGACAATTTCTTTTCTGAGATGTTATTGTGTTGTCTAAGTTCTTCCACAGGGATTGATGACTGCCTTTTGTATTCTGATTTTTATCCTAGTTCAGTATGAGTCGCACCATACAGAAAAGAAAAGAAATTAGTGCTATAAAAACTTATTCATAAAATTTCCATATTTTGATAAATAGGCATGATATTTAAAGCTATGCAATGGAGGTGACAGCATTACCCAATAGCATACGTGCCAACTCTCCCTTATTTCAACGGAGACTGTTATTTTGGGACAGTCTTCCACTCTCAGTTATTTTCAAAGTTATACCTATAATTTAGTTTTCAGTTATACCTATAATTTATTCAAAACTTCAACAAACCTTCATTTTTTTTTAAGCAGGATTTTGCTGAAAAAAATTCTCATGAATCTCTATGTACATTATTTCTAATTACTTAATTTTTATTTAATAATTAAATTTAACTTGCCAATATAACTTTTTGATAATTTAAGCCATGGATTAAACTATTAAAATACTGTCATGTCAAACACATCAGTGTTTTCTAGGCCTGAAAATGCCGCTTATAATATCTCCGTTATTCTGACTCTTCAATGTTGGCAGGTATGCAATAGCATTGACTACTGTGGCATCTGCTTTTGTTTTATAAAGTTTGATTCATTTTGTTTTTAAAATAATCTTGTTTTTTGTGCATATTTAAAAATTTGTAGGCTCCCAGTATAGTTCTAACAGTGTGAACTTATCTTGGTTTAGGAATTGCGTCGTGGTTACGTATGTGGTGACAGCAAGGATACTCCTCCCAAGAGTACTGAAGAATTCACTGCTCAGGTCATTGTATTGAATCATCCTGGTCAAATCTCCAATGGTTATACACCAGTTTTGGATTGCCACACTGCTCACATTGCATGCAAGTTCAGGGAAATCAAGGAGAAATGCGATCGTCGTACTGGCAAGAAACTTGAAGGTATATTTTATTTATTAAAACTCAGTTCTTAACTAATAGCAGCAGAAATTTCTGTATCTGCAGCAAAACAAAATTTATCAGTGAAACAAATCTGGTATCAGCAGGGGCGAAACTTTTCATGGTTTTTTAATTTTTGCTGTCTCTGAATTTCATGTTAAATTATTTTGTTTTTATAGAAATTTGTTATTTTGATTGTTTAATTTGCCTTAGAGAATGGCAATTATGTTTGGCAATTTTTAGACTTAGCATTTCTTTTTGAGCTATTAATCTGCAGAGCTTTAAACAGTCTGTAGCATTAGCTGCCGTGCTGCACAGTTTCTGCTAGTGGGCTCATAGCTATTGAATTATTCAATTTGACTATATTCACTAATCCTGAATCTTCTCGGTACATTCTTAAAATGTCTTGGGAAGGTGTGCTGGACAAAAAATAACAAATATTAACATATTTATTACAATATTAAACATTTCAAATGGCAGCAGCTACAAGTCCACTGATTCTGCTTGACCACAGTATCCTTAATTTCATGTAAGGCTACTGAATGAGGGCTTTAATTTCGTTGTTAGTTGTAAGACGCCATTATGACTGACGTCATCGCACTACGTGAAAAATAAGGCATTGTGAAATGGCAATCAAAATCGATTTTGATGTTTCCCATTAAGCAACATATTGTTCAAAGCAAGAAAGCAAGATACACATCACACATTTCACAATGCCTTATTAGGTAGATTCCTTATAGATCTACCTATTGCAATGGTTCTCATGACAAGACTTCTGGAAAATTTCTTCATATCTTCACCGGTCATGACCCCTAGAACCCAAAACCACTCTCCGTTCCAAAGTTTATATCGCTTTTTCCCATGTTAAGTTGTGAACACGATAGCAGGAGTAATTTTTATTTAAATTTAACCAGCTGGGGATATGTTGTCAGGACAGTAAAAATCTCGGTCAAGTTCGTAGATGGGATATCCAGCTCAAAGGGGATGGAAATAATGCGGGTGGAAATTTTCATTTGCCCATAATTTCTTTAATATTGAAAATAAGAAAATACTTCAAATTGGGCGAATTAACACCTTAACCTAAAGAAAAATTTTTGTATTTAAACTTTTTCGATAACTTCAATTGCTTAAAAGTTAAAAAATGATTTAAACTTTTTAAACATGATGTAAAAAAAAGTCATTATTTAAAAAATATTATGTGGACTGATGTTAAATAATTAATATGAACTGGTATGAAAGCTGGACAAGCAAGAGATCATAAATTTGGAAATATGTTCTTTTCCAAATAATGTGAAAAGTAAACAGAAATGGATCTCTTCATTTATTTTATCTGTTAAATTTAGATGTAATTAAATTACGGCATTTTATTTACGAAGTTGTTTAATCATTCAGAGATTACAAAATAATGTTAGTGGCAGTTCATTATTACTGAATCTCTTAATCTTCTCTTGAAATTATGTTCCTATATTTGTATGAAGAAATTCCTATATTTTCTTATTTGATTGCTTTGACCCCTGTACAGGACACTTACCAATTTTCCTGAACTAACCAGTAATTCTACACCCCCCCCCCCCCTTTCTCCTGCTGATTGACCGGCCATCAAATCCTTAAGATTCCCAATCTTTCTACATCTGCAACATAAATGTCAAAGTTTATATGTGTGTCTTTGTTAGATTCAAAAACCTATAAAGAAGTAGAATTGTCCAATAGCTCTACTCGCGTAATCTTTTACCTCACCCCCTCCTCCCGCTATTGACAATCAAATGATCACAAGAAGCTTTGTCATTTCTAATCTTTCATTATCCTCAACATAAATCAGTGATAATTTTAAACTTGCTTTATTAGATTCTAGAATATATAAGGGGTAGAATTGTTAAATATCTCATGTAAAGTTCCTGAAATAGTACTTTATTTGAATTTTTTTTATAATTTCAACTAGGGCTGGATTATTTATCAATATATCCCCAAGTATCGATATTTTTTAAATATCCCGATAACAATATTTAAGAGTTTGCTCTGCTAATATGTCCCTTTAACGATATTCCGCGCGATCAATTAATTGATATGCCGATAAGTACATTTAAACGCCAACGACGGATTAATAGAATTGTGCTTCCGCGCAAGCGCGCATCACGAATGAAACCCGAATTCCCGAATGAAACCCGAGCGAACGAACATTCCGAGCGAGCGAACGATCCCATCAGCGAACGGAAACCCGAACAAAAACAGCGCGCAATATCTTAAACTAATACCCATTCTCTTATTTTTCTCCCATCCCTCACTGATAAAATAAAAAAATATAACCCCACCCCCAAACGATCACTGCACTCCCACAATGCATATATTTCCCCTTCCTTTATTCCTGCATGAGAAACCTCACATCTAAATTATCACTGCTTTAATAAGTCCACCGCATAATAAAAAAATAAACAGTATTTATTGAAAGCCATCTGCTTTTCCCGCAGTATATTGACTTATTTATTACTGACTCTAAACGATAATATGAAATAATTTATACTACCGTTAGTATTTGATAATATTCCACATCACCACTTATGGATCGTAGGTGTAATACCAAATACCACAGTAACCAAACCACAGACAGGGCGATATGAAAACAAACGCTTATTATGACGAAAGTATACAATATCTTTTGTTTTAGCTCATTTCCTGCTATTGGTTCATTGATAATAAGATGCGACGTTCAATGTGTTTAACTCGCTTTGGGCTCAGTGATGCCAGAGTGGGGATTTTTGAAGCTTCTGGGGACAATTTTGGGGAATTCTAAAATGTTTGGGGACAAATCTGGGGAGTTCAACTTTCTGTCAATGTTGGCAACGTAATGATTTATCCCTACGACTAGAAACTTTCAATAGCTTTATTGTTATTTGGGGATTTTTTTCAAAAATTGAGTTCATTTGGGGAAAAATCTGAGCTCAAATCAGAAAAATCTGCTTGATATTCTTTTTTTGAAAAAAAATTGTTTTTTTTCCTCTTTTCAGTGAAAAACCTGTTGGAGATTTTTTCGAAAAAAAACCCTTGATTTGGGGAAATTTAGGACCTGTTTGGGGAAATAATTTTCGATCATCTGGCATCACTGTTTGAGCTCCCTTTCTCCTTTCCCATGTTATCCAATAGGATTTTCGTTGCTTCGTTTTATAAAAATATCTCATTCAAAAATGAAGTTTTTCGAATTCTGTTTTTTGAATATTACTCTTTGAACAGGTCGCCTTTTAACTTGATGAACAATTTTTCGAAAAAATTAGTTTAAATATTTTATTTCAATAAGTAAATTATGGACTCTAAGTAAAATATTTAAATTTATTTTTTCGAAAAATTGCTCACTAAGCTAAAAGACGACCTGTTCAAAGAGTAATATTCAATAAACAGAATTTAAGCTAAAAGACGACCTGTTCAAAGAGTAATATTCAAAAAACAGAATTCGAAAAAGTTCATTTTTTAATAAAATATTTTTATAAAACAACGCGACAAAAATCCCATTGGATAACATGGGAAGGGAGAAAGGGTGCTATCTGACTGATGTAAAATAAAGTTTTATCTTCAGTAATTTTACAGTGACAGTTTCTTTATAGAAATATATAATATTGGATAGTTTATTACTTTTTTTGTGTAGCGTTTATTTTTTCTCCTTCCTTTTCCTTCTTTCTTTCTTTCTTTTTTAATTTCTTTTTTTTTTTTTTTTTTTTTTTAAGCCGTACATGTTAAATAAAATTGGTTTAAATGCAAAATGAGTTACTTTAAGTAACAAAATGAAACTTTAACATAATATTGTTTAAATAATATAATTTTTATACTGACAATGTATACATATATACATAATGTATACATATATATAATATATATATAATTCAATTTTCAATTGTTGTGAAACTATTATGAATGTGAATTGAACACATATACATTTAAAAAATATTGTAATGATTTGGTAAGCAGAAACAAAAATAAAAATGACAAGTAACTGACATTTAGGATGCATATAAGAGTTTTAAGTAAAAAATATTACTCTCTACGACCAAAAAAGGTGTATCCAATTCCAATGGCATTTCTTAACTATTTAAAATGATTTTCCTTTTTATTTAATACCTACATCTTAAGACAAATTTTCTTAAGCTTTATTTTTACTAGAATTATGAATTTTGATATACTTGGTACAAATAAAACACAGATCACATATTAGCTGTGTTAAAATATGATTTTAAAATAATTAAAGCTTAAAATGGGAAGAATAGAGGATAAACTATACAGAGGTATACTAAAAAGCAATAGTATAAGTTATAAGAAACACAAAATATTGATTCACTTTTTTTTTTTTTTTTTTTTAATGATAAAGTTATGGTAGTAATATACCAGAAAATACATGGAGAACACTCTATACTTGTATACTTTAAAATTCGTGTGCATATGTCTTTAAAAAATAACAAATGTCTATTTTTTCCTATCTTGAAAGAAATATCGCAATATATCACTAATATCGATATTAACTTGGTGATATATCGCGATATTTAATTTCTGATATCGTCCAGCACTAATTTCAACAGTTTACTTTTTGTTTTTATCTCTTAACCCATTAAGCACCACTATATGAATCCCACTGAAAAATTTTCTGTTTTGGGTTTCAATGTGCAGCATCATTAATCATACATAGTTTTAAATAATTTTTAAAAATTTTTGATAGAAGATAGAACTACAAAGTGGGAGATGTATACCTAATGCGGGTAGAAAAGATGTTAACGGCAAAACTCCTTTTTAAATTAGTGTTCTTTGATCCCTCTGTGTAATAATTTAAGAAAAGAACTTTTAATTTCATATCCTTTGTGTTAAACCCCTGCATCCAAATGAGTTGTTAGTGATTTTTTTTCCTTATGCAGTAAAAATGCACCTATTTTTGTATTTTTCAAAACACTCAATCAATATATAAGAAAATAAATGTAGAGAAAATTCTTAATTAAATGTTCCTGCAGCGGGAGCTTTAGCACCTTATTGGTTAATGAGTGGCTAGCAGTTATAATTTAGCAAATTTGTTATTTTATGTAAACAAGCCATTGTTGAAAGTTTACTAATGCATTAATTTGCAGGCATGAGAATTTTCCGTGATTTTTTTGAGATTTTCGTAATTTTGTGGTTTTTTATTTTGTTAAAATCAATAACGATCGGTGTTCAAACGCTCCACGAAAAACTTTAGATTCTCGATCTTTTTCCATCCAAAATATAAATGTCAATATTCATTTTAAACATGCTTTATCAAATTCTATAACATATCAAAGAACAGAACTATTCAAAATTTCTCATTCATATAATTTTGCCCCCCTCCCCCCCTTTTTTTTTTTTTTTTTTTTTTTTTTTCTTTCTCTCCATCTCTAACCATTGACAATCAAATATTCTGCGGGAAGCCTTTTATTTTTGAATATTTATCCATCCACAATATTAAACATGTTTGTGTTGATGTGTATCATTCTTTTAGTTTAATTTGTCACTTTAAAAATATTTTGTATAGTTTTTTCCTGTGAGCATTATTTTTCATTTGAAATAGTGTTTTAATGTGGATAATCAATGTTCTTATACCCCCTTTTTTTTTCTCCCCAGACAACCCCAAATTCATCAAATCTGGCGATGCTGCTATTGTTGAGTTGGTTCCGAGCAAACCCATGTGCGTCGAGACCTTCACAGATTTTCCTCCTCTTGGACGTTTTGCTGTCCGTGACATGAGACAAACTGTTGCTGTCGGAGTAATCAAAGCAGTAAAGGCCAAGGAGGCTTCCGGTGGTAAGGTCACCAAAGCTGCTGAGAAAGCTCAAAAGAAGAAATAACTATCCGTGGGTGGCACAACAGACCGTATGCTGCCACAACCACGGTATGAACTTTTTGACATTCATTCAGTTACATTGGTTTATTATAAGATTAAATTTAATCTTAAGTTGCATTTTCAGTTAGTTCTAAATGCAAGCATTATTCTGTCTCGTGTCATACTATTATTCCTTAGCCCTTGGTTGCTTTGTCATATGTGTCATCGAAAAGAATTTCGGAGGAAAAGAATGTAATAATTTTTATTATCTTAAATGTATTGATGTTGCTAATATAATTAAATGAATGTACTATTAAAAATTTTGTTTTTGTGTTTCATTCTGCTTTTTTTTATCTTGTGTTTATTTATTAGTGTCTAATCAGGATGACTTTCTAATGCCAAATTACTTGACTCTTTGACACAGATGGGATATCGGTGTCCCTTTTGCTTATTTATTTTTTGACGCTCTTATTACAAATATTATTATGAGTTTTTTATTATAAGAGTAATAGTTACTATAAAAAATCTATTCGATTATCAGAGTAATTCTTTTACTAAAATAAAAATGTTAAATAAAAGTAGTTTGAAAAAAATTTTATCAACCTAAATTTTATAATTTAAAAAAGATCAGTAATGAATTATTGCTACTCCTATATCTAAGTAATTGTAAATAAGTGCAATTTGTAAAAATATTTATTCATGGGACACCTGTGTCCCATGATGAATTTACCTTTAACGCAGAAAGGGACACTGGTGACCCACTCTGTATTTTAGAGCCAAAATTTTAAATGTAACATTTTCCACTTATTTAGATCTAAAATAACTAAAACACTATAAAAAAAAAGTGTAAAGATTATGTTTGAGAAATCTGCTTCGAAGGGTTAACTCATATGTCTGTTAGTTAAATTAAAAATAGATAACAGGGTTTTTACAGTATATGGAATTAAAAAAAAAAAAAAAAAAAAAAAAAAAAAAAAAATTGCTGTAAAAACAGGAAAATTTAAATAAAATTAATGTCATAGATATATTCAGTTGACTTGTAAACATGTTTTAATCATGTATGATTGTGCATAATCTATTTTACTTATAAAACTAAAGGAGGATAGCTTTTTTTTTTTCATATAAATTTAATGAAAAGCAAACTAATTTTATTTCATTTAAAATATACCTTATATAGGCTTTTCAATTTTGGCTGATCAATTTCGATCACAATCGTGATCATCTTCAGAGCCACTTGCTACGTCTTCGTCCTTCGTTTTATAGTTTCGTGGTTTGTTGTCAGAGTTCCTTCGCTTCACTTCGGATTCTTGTAAGAGGTGTTGCCATGCAGCTGGGATAATGGAATGTTCTCTATTGTTTACTGTGTTGGGGTTAGTGATAATTTCAAGGGCCTCCCGTTTTAGAGCGTAGTTATGGTTATTGTAGGGAGCAATTTTTTGGATGTTAATAGAGTTAATGCTTATTGGGTTATTATTATGGGTAGTGGAGAAAGCGGTAGAGGTTTTTCCTAGTTTAAGATCTGCACGGTGTTCTTTTTCACGATCGGCTATTTTTCGTTTAGTCATCCCGATGTAGCAGGCTTTTTTACTATTGATATGTTCGAAGTTTATTTTATAAATTCCGGAGGTGTGGTTTTGTGGGATGGGGTCTTTTTCGTTCCGGATGTGTTGAAAGATATTTTTGTCAGGTTTTATTGGAATGTTTACGTTATTATTTTTAGCTTCATTTTTTATTTTAATGCTGGCGCCGTTACAAAAAGGGATTGCGGTGGTAAAATTAGGTTTAGGTTTCTGGGCGTTATTGATTTTGTTAAGAGATTTTAGGCGTTTTTTGTATAATTTATTTATTTATAACAATATCAAAAAAATCGCCGCAAAAGCTAACTACTCTAAAAATCTTATAAATAAATTATACAAAAAACGCCTAAAATCTCTTAACAAAATCAATAACGCCCAGAAACCTAAACCTAATTTTACCACCGCAATCCCTTTTTGTAACGGCGCCAGCATTAAAATAAAAAATGAAGCTAAAAATAATAACGTAAACATTCCAATAAAACCTGACAAAAATATCTTTCAACACATCCGGAACGAAAAAGACCCCATCCCACAAAACCACACCTCCGGAATTTATAAAATAAACTTCGAACATATCAATAGTAAAAAAGCCTGCTACATCGGGATGACTAAACGAAAAATAGCCGATCGTGAAAAAGAACACTGTGCAGATCTTAAACTAGGAAAAACCTCTACCGCTTTCTCCACTACCCATAATAATAACCCAATAAGCATTAACTCTATTAACATCCAAAAAATTGCTCCCTACAATAACCATAACTACGCTCTAAAACGGGAGGCCCTTGAAATTATCACTAACCCCAACACAGTAAACAATAGAGAACATTCCATTATCCCAGCTGCATGGCAACACCTCTTACAAGGATCCGAAGTGAAGCGAAGGAACTCTGACAACAAACCGCGAAACTATAAAACGAAGGACGAAGACGTAGCAAGTGGCTCTGAGGAGGATAGCTTTTTTTTTTTTTTTTTTTTTTTTTTTTAAGCTGTTTTGTCGGTCAGTTTGTCATAAATTTAAAAAACGAACTAAGCATTGGTTTATTCTTGACATGTAAAAGTTCCATTTAATCTAAAAATACAGGTTCCCCATTAAAGTCTGTTTCCGCTTTTTAACTGATGAATGACTATGGAGCAGAATTAATGTTCTCTCTAGGCAGTTTTAAGAGGGTGCTACACTCCACCTGCCTTATGGTTGAAGATGTGGCCATTTTTCTTGTATGTTTTTGTCATTTAAATGCTGTATTTCAGCATTTTGCAGTTTCAGCTTTTTAAAATTAATCTCATCCCTGTACATTAACAACTAACAAAACTAGGCCAGCCACACACTGACAAAGGTGAAGCCAGTACTCTGAAATAAATTAAAAATGTTACCAGGTATGCATGAGACTGTTTTATGACATGCAACATACTTTAAATAGAATTTCGACAAGTTGTCTCATTCTTATCGCAGACGTGCTTTATGAGAGTGTTGCATAGTACACTGATCATTTTCGTGTCCATAGACCATACTGATAACATCTGCTAAGCGCGTATTTGCATCCATAGTCTATATTAATGACTTTCGCTGGACGTATATGTGCGTCCATAGCACTCAAAGGGTTACTTTACTTGAATACTGTATTCAAATAATTCTGTATTATACAGAAATTAAAATTCAAAGTAAGAAAATAAAATACTAGTTAGGACTGGATTATTCATCAGGAAACACCTGTTTAACATTTTCAAACCAGTTTTATTTCCTCTTAAACTGATACACTGCTGGCATCGACACATTATCACACTGGTGCAACAATTCATCACTGGGCCACAAAGCAGGCTAACAGCAATGTAAACTGCATCGATTCAACACTGGTCTCCTAATATCACTTACTATAGGTAGCTATATCATATATCATTAATAAATCTTGCCGAATAGCAATACATGGCATTTAAGGTTTAAACCTAACTTGTAGAGCATAGCTAAAGACACCTTGAAATAAATGTTAAAATAAAGTTTAAAACGTGCATTTGTTTCTTTTCAGTTTCCCGCACTGCAGAAGCGATCTTAAAAAGACTACTATTCATCACCATATACCTTTTTAAATTTCTGTACATGAACTGCATTGCAGATTTGGACAGTTGTTTGAACTGTACATTGTATGCATAGCTAATCAGATGCAGCATTTGAGAATTAATGTATTCACTAACAACTGACATAACTGCCTCAGCTGGATAATTAAGATATAAAAAATTTGTGCACAATTGAGGGCACGTCATACATATTTTTCAATGACTGAAAAAAACTTATAATTTAACAGGTCTGGACTAAAATTTTTATTTTGGCCAATCTTCGTTTTTGGTATGTGAAACAAGCCACTCAAAATTTTACATCATTCATAAAAATTAGCAAATTTAGATTCTTCACAGAAGTTGAATGATTTTAAATTTTCTGAAAACTTGACTAAGAAAATTACATATTTTGGTGACTAGCTGCAAAATAAGTTTCGACAATGAAACACCAGAAAATCTGAAATTCGGTAAATCTTATATTGAAGGTATGTTTCATAAATTTTCAGTGCAATATCCGTCTTATTTCAGTAATCGGTAGTGAAAACAAGAAATAATTAAAGAATTAAACTAATTATACCAATTAGCTGTATAATTAGACATCATTAGCAGCTTATATTAATCTACGATTTTTTTTTTTTTTTTTTTTTAATAGTATTTTTCTATTTTTGCATTCTTTTTAGAAATCTCACTTTTTTTCTGAATAAGGGCAAGAATTTCTCACCCAGTTTTTACCTCTGACAATTCTGATAGGAACTTGCTAGAAACTACCAAATATGAAGAATTCAGCATACTATAAAACAGATGAATCGATAAAAATTATTTAAATTTTGTAAAAATTTTTTTTTTTTAATTTTGTGTTAAATAGTTTAAAAAATTAATTTTAAGTATTGAATAAAAATGTTAATTGAAAATTTACACCTCACTTCTAACTTTTGCAAAACATTGCAGATAACACATACCTGCCAACATTTGAAAATGACAATTAGTAGCACACCAATTTTAAAAATAGATTGGATGGTTGATTGGTTCATTTTTATCATGCAACACACAAATCCTGAACAAATAAATGTATGTATATTACTGTATTTTCTTGCGTATAATCCGCGGGGTACTATTTTCAGCCCTGATGAAAAATTTTCCACAGATAATATGCATTGCTGGATGCCAGATATCCGGCTTTATTTGCCACCGAAATCCGGCCACATTATGTTTAATGTCCCCCCCCACCTCAGATTAAACATAAAAAAAAAGTTATTAATTTTACCTTAATAATTTGCATTAGTGATTAGTGTTCATATATAATGAAAAACTGTTTGAGAAACAAATGATTTATGAAACCAGGTATAAAATAATTTTATTCAAAATGCAAAATTCCTGTTTTTACACTATATTCAACCAGCCATTAAAATTCAGCAAAAATACTACCTATTAAATAAATATTTTTTGTCGTGTGTTTAATTTATGTGTATAATTTTAAAAATTAAAAATTATAATGATTGCAAAAAATTCTAATCTTAGTATAGGGGATAATTGTTTTAAAAATATTAAACACATTCAACGGTTTCCGTAGGCATTTGATCATGGATTGGTAAGGGAGGGGGGGGGGGGTAACAAAAAAGAGTGAGATATATTGAACAACTCTACTTCCTTATAGGTTCTAGCATCTAATAAAGTAAGTTTAAAAAGAACATTGACATTTATGTTGCGGATGGAAAAAGATTAGAAATCCCAAGGCTTTTGTAAGGCGTTTGTTTGCCGATCGTTAGGGGTGGGTGGGGAGCGAGGAGGGCACAAAAAAATACACGAATGAGAAATATTTAACAATTCTATCTCTTTATACATTCTAGAAGCTAATAAAGCAAGTTTTAAATGAAAATTGACATTTATGGCGTGGATGGAAAAAGATTGAGAATCGCAAGGCAAAACGTCAGAAATGTTGCAGTTTTGGTGCTAGATGAAAATTCGTAATTTTGTACCGATTTTCGTAGCGTCGTAGTTTACGGCCCAAATTCGTAGCAATTACGAATTATTCGTAGCAGTTGGCAGGTCTGATAACAATTGAGATTTAGCAAGTGGGTGGCTAAGTTCATGAGGCATGAGATTCTTCCGCGATTTTCTGCTTTTGTGTGATTTCTGTTAATTCCCCGTTTTTGTTTGTTTGTTTGTTTAAATCAAACTCCAATAACAATCAGTGTTCAAACGCGCCATGAAAGACTTTAGATTCTCAGTCTTTCTCCATCTAAAATATAAATGTCAATATTCATTTTAAATGTGCTTTATCAGATTCTATGACAAAAAAGAACAGAATTATTCGATATTTCTCACTCATGTATTTTTTTTTGTCCTGCTCCCTCCGCTCTTTTTCCCCCCCATCTTTAACCATCGTCGATCAAAGAAGCCTTTTATTTTTGAATATTTATCCATCCACAACAAAAATGTTAATATTTATTTTAAACTTACTTTATGATATTCTAGAACCCATAAAGTATTGTGTTTAATATTTCTCACTCATAATGTACTCCCCCCCCCCCCCCCCCTTTCTCATTTTCCACCACCAATCAATGATTAAACGTTGATTGTTAGCTTTTTTTTCTTTTTACACATGAAGGTTTTATAAAATAAACTATGGCCCTGGAAAAAAGTATAAGGTCACAAAATATATAACAACAAAGTATAAAACATTGTTAAGGGCCCGCTTCAATCACCACCACCGAAACTGATATTCTATGGGAAATTTTTCTTTACAAAAATAACTTAACTATAATGCATATTTTTAAATTCTGTTTTCACATTCTGAAAATTCCTAGCTGTTAAATTGACGGACCTTCTTTAAAAAAATATTTTTTTTAATTGTATATATTTTATTTTGAAGCTGCAAAATAAGAATTTTCAATATGTGCAATTACTTAATTTTGCAATTTCAAAATAAAATATTAAAAATTAAGAAAATACATTTTTAAAAAAAGGTCCATTTTAACATCTGGGAATTTACTGAATGTGAAAACAGAATTTAAAAATATGTATTAGTTAATAAGTTATTTGTAAAGAAAATTTCCCCATAGAATAACATTGGCTCGGGCTTCCGGCAACGGTAAGCAAAGAAGGCCGTTAAACATGAAACATTTAATATTGCTCTTTCTTAGGAATGAAATTAAAAACAAAAACGTAGATTTCAGGGTTTACCCCTGATTTCAGGGTTTTTACTCTAACCCATGTATATATTTTATTTCCTATGAAGTTTTTTTTTTTCATTTGTCATCCAGGTGATATGTGAATTTTCATTCACATATTGAGGGCTTCTGGCCTAAATAGTTTTGAGTATAATTTGATTTTTTGGGTTTTTACCTTTGAGTCACAATCCACCCCTGCATATGTAACATATAATGAAAGCATTAAAGGACCATTTAGCGATCTGATGGCACTTCATCTTGGAAATAATTATAAGGTAGTGGAGTTGTGAATGGGAAATATAAAGTCACTACCATACAAATTCACCCCTTTTTTTGTACTACTTTTATCACTTGATCATGTATAGTTGAGAATAAGTTTTATGACATGCAACATACTTTAAATAGAATTTCTTCTGGAGATGTTTAGAGCATATGTCTTGCTTATCTATTCAAACTGCCTCATGTCCAGCAAAATTTTTTGGTAGTCAGTTAAAAAAAAAAAAAACTGCCCCCCCCCCCCCTTTTAAAAAAAAAAAAAAACTTGAATACTGTATTCAAATAATTCTGTATTATACAGAAATTAAAATTCAAAGTAAAAAAATAAAATACTAGTTAAGACTGGATTATTTATCAGGAAACACCTGTTTAAATTTAACATTTTCAAACCAGTTTTATTTCCTTCTAAACTGATACTGACAATTCAGCACTGGGTCGCAAAGCAACCTAACGACAGCAATGTAAACTGCATAGATTCAACACTGGTCTCCTGATATCACTTATTATAGGTAGCTATATCATTAATAAATCTCTCCTATCTGCACTCAAGCAGCAATTTTCAGGGTTTCTGCATGTTAGTTTCACTCCTGTTATAGGTATATTGATTCAACATTGTCTTGTATCCATACCTAACATGATTCTAAATGTAAAGTGCACTACTCTAAAGAACTTCTCTTTATTAGCAGCACTTTGCCCTTTTTTAACCCTTAAATGTGTGTTTTTAATAAATTTTAAAATGTTTTATATTTCAAAAAATCATACTTTAACTATGGCTTACAACTAAAAAGCAATTTGTTGCCAATTGGCAAACATGAGGCATTAAAGCTTCAATATTATTCTAATAATACTTTAAAAGACAAAAATTGGTATGTTGCTGAATAGCAACACTTGGTATTTAAGGGTTAAACCTAAGTAAAACTGGCATTAAATCTCCTAGCTCCTAGCAGTAAAAGATAGGGAGGTGGGATTGTAAATTACGAAGTTGTAGAGCATAGCTAAGACTACACCTTGCAATGAATGTTAAAATCCAGTTTAAAACGTGCATTTGTTTCTTTTCAGTTTCCCACACTGCAGAAGCGATCCTAAAAGACTACTGAAACTATTCATCACCATATACCTTTTTTATTTTCAATTTCTGTACATGAGCTGCATTGCATATTTGGACAGTTGTTTGAACTGTACATTGTATGCATATCTAATCAGATGCAGCATTTGAAAAGAATGTATTCACTAACAACTGATATAACTACCTCAGTTGGATGATTAGGATGTAACAATTTTGTGCACATTGAGGGCACTTCATACATATTTTTCAATGACTGAAAAAAAAGCTATAATTTAACAGGTCTGCACTAAAATTTTTTATTTTGGCTAATTTTTGGTTTGTGAAACAAGCCACTCAAAATTTTACATGATTCATAAAAATTAGCAAATTTAGATCTTCACAGAAGTTGAATGATTTTAAATTTTCTGAAAACTTGGCTAAGAAAATTACATATTTTGGTGACTAGCTGCAAAATACGTATTTCGTCAGTGAAATACCAGAAAATCTGAAATTTGGTAAATCTTGCATTTGAGCTTTTACATTGGAAATTTTACTATCTTTTGCTAAAAGATTAAAAATTTTTGCTGAACATCCTTAAGTTATGATATTCATATTACTTCTGTCTGTGTTTTTAAACTCGTTTCACATTTTTGCAACAGAGGCAGCATTGTCTGTTACGAAGCTTCCAACACGATAATAGCGTTTCTCTACTCTATTTATGGCATCAGTTGCAATCTCACAAAGATAATTAAAATTATGAGGATGACCAGATGTATCAATGGAATCCACTAAATAAGATTTGCCTTTACAAAATACTGTAATTCCAACATTCGGCTCATTGTGAATATTACTCCATCCATCAAGAGCAACACAAACAGTCTGACCTCTTAAATCATCTTCATACGTCTGCATCACAGATTCATGCACTTTGTTAAGTAATATGCCTCCTATTACATGGCGATGTGGTGGTTTGTAGCCAGGTCTTATATTTGACATCTTTGTAAATTCTGGATGATCCACACATGAAGATAGTGTATTTGTTGCATAAAGCAGACAACTTGAATATAAAAAAGGTCTATTATTTAATTTAGGAATTTATTCATCAACCTTGAAAGTTCATTTCAGAAAATTTTGGAGTGGAAGACTGATTTTTTATAACAACTGTGTGAAAAATACCAGAGCCGGGAATCGAACCCGGCCCTTCCGCTTTAGGTGTGGATGTTCAAACCATTGAACTACCCTGGCTGATTACCATGTAAGAAATGCCTAGCTTGTAATAAGCCAGGGTAGTTCAATGGTTTGACCATCCACACATAAAGCAGAAGGTCCGGGTTTGATTCTCAGCTCTGGTATTTTTCATAGTTGGTATAAAAAAAAAAATCAGCTTACCACTCCAAAATTTTCTGAAATGTTCTTTATCATACTTGAAACATTTTATCCATGAAGCAATTTAATTTACAAAACCATTAAGATATATAACATTTTACTTATCTTCATGTTACATCTTTGGTAGACTAGTTTCATCTGGGGCGCCCCAGCTTGGTCACTACCTTGCTTTGGTGTTCGAAACTGTGGTCTTCCTGTTTTCTTGTTCTTTTAAAGACTTTACGCCATTGGCGGTTAAGGATAGCACCCTCGTTGCCATTACAACTGTCAGAATTAGCTAAAATTTCAACAGACTCCCTGATCTCTGCGTATCCGTGGTTGTTGTAGTTGGCCAACTTTTTTACTTCATCAAATTTGATATTAATTTCTTCGTTTTTGTTTACTTGGGTTAAGGCTGTGGTTAATTTACCTGTTTTTATATCGTGTTTATGTTCTTTAATACGAGTTTTTATTTTTCTCTTTGTTTTTCCTATATAACATTTTTCTTTATTTTGTTCGTTATTGTATGGTATTCTATATATTCCTGCAGTTTCTAAAGGTTTAGTTTTATCTTTGTCGCTTCTTATTAATTGAAAAATGTTAGGGTTAGGTTTTATGGGTACATTAATATTATGTTTTGCTGCAATTTTCTTGATTTTATTAGATATTCCACGGTCATAAGGTATGGAGGTAGTATATTTAAGCTTTGGTTTTTGAAAATTGTTAATTTCATTAAGAGTTTTTAATCTTTTTCTAAATAATTTATCTATTAATTTGTTAGAGTATCCTGCTTTTTGTGTGAATTGTTTTATATTTTTTATTTCATTTTTTAAAATTTTATTGTCTTTACAAATTACTATTGCACGGTTGATGTGGGATTGGATAGCATTGATCTTATATTTAAAAGGGGTTTTACTATTTTTATGGATTATTTCATTACTGCTATTGGGTTTTCTATAAACTTGTGTGGTTATTCTATTAGCATGGCGACTGATATTGACATCTAGAAAATTTAGCTGTTTATTGTTCTCTTCTTCTAAGGTGAATTTAATATTTGGATCTATTTTATTTAAAATGTTTAGAATTTCTATGGGATCTGTTTTTTGGTCTATTACTGCAAAAACGTCATCAACAAAACGAAACCAATAAAAAATTTTTTCTTTAAGTTTTTTATCAAAATTATTTTCTATTTTACGTAGTTTAAATTCAGCAAGAAAACCCGATATGGGAGACCCCATTGGGACTCCTTTGATCTGTTTGTAATATTTTTCATTAAAAGTAAAGTAATTTTCATTCAACAAAAAGTTGGTTGCTATGTTTAAAGTTTGGGCTATTGATGGGTTTGTATAATGTTCATCTATTTTTTCTTTTATTAATTCAGTAACATTTTTTATATCTATTGACGGATAAAGGTTTACTACATCAAAACTTACAAATTTAAAATTTTCCTGTATTTCAATATCATAAATTTTACTTATAAAATCTTCGGTGGAGTTTAGGCTATGTTGTGAGGGGGGAAGTAAGTTTTTATAAATTTCAGCCATATATTTTTCCATTGTGTATGTGGGTCCTTCGCTTTTGTTAACAACTGGTCTAATTTTGGGGGGGTTCTTGTGATCTTTATATCTTCCAAAAATTCTTGGTGTATTTGGTGCAAAATTATTTATTGTAGGTGGTTTGTTATTAGGCCAGGTTCCTTCTTTTATTATTTTTTGTGTTTTTTTCAACTATTTTGTTAATGGGGTCTTTTTTTATTTTTTCTGCACCTATTTCATTTATGGTTTCTTCCATTTTATTTATGTATTCCTGTCTATTTAATATTGCTATTTTTCTGGTTTTATCTGTTAATGTACAAGCTATTTTTTCATTTTTCTTTAGATTATTAAGTGTTTTAATGTCTTCCTGATTAATTTTGTTGTTTTTGATAGTTTTGCTGATTTCTTTAATTGCTACGTTTCTGATGTCTATTTGGGCTTCTTCTGGGATATTTTCTATGGCTGATTCTATTTTTGCTATACTGTCTTTAATTTTGATAGGTTGGTCTAAAATAAACTTTTGTCCCATTTTTAATAGGCTATCTTGGTGGCTATTTAATTTTAGGTCTGATAAATTAATGTATGGGTAATCATTTTGAGTGAGGGGTTTAATATTGTTTTTACGTATCCAATTGTACAGTTTATTATTTTGTCTTTTGATGGTTGAATTTCTTTCTATTTCATTGTATATTTTAATTTTTTCTGATAAAATAGTCCATTCCTCTTCTCTCAGAAAAAATTAAAATATACAATGAAATAGAAAGAAATTCAACCATCAAAAGACAAAATAATAAACTGTACAATTGGATACGTAAGAACAATATTAAACCCCTCACTCAAAATGATTACCCATACATTAATTTATCAGACCTAAAATTAAATAGCCACCAAGATAGCCTATTAAAAATGGGACAAAAGTTTATTTTAGACCAACCTATCAAAATTAAAGACAGTATAGCAAAAATAGAATCAGCCATAGAAAATATCCCAGAAGAAGCCCAAATAGACATCAGAAACGTAGCAATTAAAGAAATCAGCAAAACTATCAAAAACAACAAAATTAATCAGGAAGACATTAAAACACTTAATAATCTAAAGAAAAATGAAAAAATAGCTTGTACATTAACAGATAAAACCAGAAAAATAGCAATATTAAATAGACAGGAATACATAAATAAAATGGAAGAAACCATAAATGAAATAGGTGCAGAAAAAATAAAAAAAGACCCCATTAACAAAATAGTTGAAAAAAACACAAAAAATAATAAAAGAAGGAACCTGGCCTAATAACAAACCACCTACAATAAATAATTTTGCACCAAATACACCAAGAATTTTTGGAAGATATAAAGATCACAAGAACCCCCCCAAAATTAGACCAGTTGTTAACAAAAGCGAAGGACCCACATACACAATGGAAAAATATATGGCTGAAATTTATAAAAACTTACTTCCCCCCTCACAACATAGCCTAAACTCCACCGAAGATTTTATAAGTAAAATTTATGATATTGAAATACAGGAAAATTTTAAATTTGTAAGTTTTGATGTAGTAAACCTTTATCCGTCAATAGATATAAAAAATGTTACTGAATTAATAAAAGAAAAAATAGATGAACATTATACAAACCCATCAATAGCCCAAACTTTAAACATAGCAACCAACTTTTTGTTGAATGAAAATTACTTTACTTTTAATGAAAAATATTACAAACAGATCAAAGGAGTCCCAATGGGGTCTCCCATATCGGGTTTTCTTGCTGAATTTAAACTACGTAAAATAGAAAATAATTTTGATAAAAAACTTAAAGAAAAAATTTTTTATTGGTTTCGTTTTGTTGATGACGTTTTTGCAGTAATAGACCAAAAAACAGATCCCATAGAAATTCTAAACATTTTAAATAAAATAGATCCAAATATTAAATTCACCTTAGAAGAAGAGAACAATAAACAGCTAAATTTTCTAGATGTCAATATCAGTCGCCATGCTAATAGAATAACCACACAAGTTTATAGAAAACCCAATAGCAGTAATGAAATAATCCATAAAAATAGTAAAACCCCTTTTAAATATAAGATCAATGCTATCCAATCCCACATCAACCGTGCAATAGTAATTTATAAAGACAATAAAATTTTAAAAAATGAAATAAAAAATATAAAACAATTCACACAAAAAGCAGGATACTCTAACAAATTAATAGATAAATTATTTAGAAAAAGATTAAAAACTCTTAATGAAATTAACAATTTTCAAAAACCAAAGCTTAAATATACTACCTCCATACCTTATGACCGTGGAATATCTAATAAAATCAAGAAAATTGCAGCAAAACATAATATTAATGTACCCATAAAACCTAACCCTAACATTTTTCAATTAATAAGAAGCGACAAAGATAAAACTAAACCTTTAGAAACTGCAGGAATATATAGAATACCATACAATAACGAACAAAATAAAGAAAAATGTTATATAGGAAAAACAAAGAGAAAAATAAAAACTCGTATTAAAGAACATAAACACGATATAAAAACAGGTAAATTAACCACAGCCTTAACCCAAGTAAACAAAAACGAAGAAATTAATATCAAATTTGATGAAGTAAAAAAGTTGGCCAACTACAACAACCACGGATACGCAGAGATCAGGGAGTCTGTTGAAATTTTAGCTAATTCTGACAGTTGTAATGGCAACGAGGGTGCTATCCTTAACCGCCAATGGCGTAAAGTCTTTAAAAGAACAAGAAAACAGGAAGACCACAGTTTCGAACACCAAAGCAAGGTAGTGACCAAGCTGGGGCGCCCCAGATGAAACTAGTCTACCAAAGATGTAACATGAAGATAAGTAAAAGGTTATATATCTTAATGGTTTTGTTCTTTATCATGTTTGGAAGTTTTCACAATAAAGTTGCTTAAATTTGCAGTTGTTGCATGTCTGACATTATTGATTGGATCAGCCTGTCGTTTTCCCATTTCTGCAACCTTCTCTAGTTTATTACTTACAAACTTTGAATAAACACCATAAAATGCAATAAACTCGCAACAATTGTTTCGGGTCGAAAAAACACACGACCCTTCATCAGGCGAATAAAGTAAGCACGAGTGCTGCAGTCAAAGCGGCAACGCACAAAACCGTTTGAAATGAAAAGAAAAACTTTATAAAGTAGAAAATAAATAGAGCTACTGGTGTGAGTAGAATTGTACAAGAAACAAGAAAATAAATAAATGAGTGAGATTAAATATAAGGATAACAAAAATTAAACGAAAATCTAAGTTACGTGAGTAATTTCCAAGCATCAGAGAAGAAAGGAGTGGAAGAAATATCATTAACAAGATTTTTCGAATTTTTAAATATGTAAAATGCTTCATGAATATCCAAATGGGAGGAACAGACAGGAGATGAGATTATGTTAGTTTTGGAAAAATCAAAACGATGACCTTGAGACCAGCAGTGGGAAGCAACAGAAGATTTGGTAATCTCTTCATTACGAACATTCCGACGGTGCTCATTTATTCTGTATTTCAAACGCCTCCTAGTTTGACCAATATAACTTAAGTTGCAGGACGAACACGGAATTAAATAAATTCCAGAACGGTTTTCGGTGGGAATGGGATCCTTAAGAGAAGATAATTTAATTTTATTGACGGGTTTGTAAATAACTTTGAAACCAAACGGTGAAAGAATTTTAGAGATTTTAAAAGAAAGTGAAGAATAAAAAGGTAAAACAACTGGGATGAGACTGCGATCGTTTAATTTGGGAGCAGAACGTTTAGGATTCTTAAATTTATGTAGAGCTTTATCGATGATAGATGGGTTATAGCCACGAGAGAGAGCAAGAGATTTTAAATAATTAATTTCTTTCGAAAGATTAGACGGATCAGAACAAATGTGTAAGGCCCGATAAACATAAGTGTAAAAAGCAGACATTTTTTGTTGAGGGGCGTGGTTAGAGAGAGCATGCGGAGGCAAGGAGACTGAGAATGGTTTTCTAAAAACAGTAGTTGAGAAACAATCCTTTTCTTTATTCACAAGAACGTCAAGGAAAGGCAAAGAGCAATCCTGTTCAACCTCAAAAGTGAATTGAATGCATGGGTCAATCGAATTGACCAAAGAAAGCAAATTGGACAAATCTACATCAGGGGAGACAAGAACGAAAGTGTCATCCACATACCTAAACCAGTGAGGAAATTTATATACACCGAAGAGTTTTTCTTCAAAATAGTGCATATAAATGTCGCAAAGTAAAGGAGAGAGAGGACTACCCATGGCCATACCATCATTTTGGGAATAATAAGTACCATTAAAAATGAAGGCAGTTTGCCTGATACACAAATGAACTAAATTTACAAGTTCCTCAATTTCAATAGAAGAATAATGGAATTCACGTAGTCTTCTCTCTAAACAAACCAGAGCACCTTGAACCGGAACATGTTCAAGGTGCTCTGGTTTGTTTAGAGAGAAGACTACGTGAATTCCATTATTCTTCTATTGAAATTGAGGAACTTGTAAATTTAGTTCATTTGTGTATCAGGCAAACTGCCTTCATTTTTAATGGTACTTATTATTCCCAAAATGATGGTATGGCCATGGGTAGTCCTCTCTCTCCTTTACTTTGCGACATTTATATGCACTATTTTGAAGAAAAACTCTTCGGTGTATATAAATTTCCTCACTGGTTTAGGTATGTGGATGACACTTTCGTTCTTGTCTCCCCTGATGTAGATTTGTCCAATTTGCTTTCTTTGGTCAATTCGATTGACCCATGCATTCAATTCACTTTTGAGGTTGAACAGGATTGCTCTTTGCCTTTCCTTGACGTTCTTGTGAATAAAGAAAAGGATTGTTTCTCAACTACTGTTTTCAGAAAACCATTCTCAGTCTCCTTGCCTCCGCATGCTCTCTCTAACCACGCCCCTCAACAAAAAATGTCTGCTTTTTACACTTATGTTTATCGGGCCTTACACATTTGTTCTGATCCGTCTAATCTTTCGAAAGAAATTAATTATTTAAAATCTCTTGCTCTCTCTCGTGGCTATAACCCATCTATCATCGATAAAGCTCTACATAAATTTAAGAATCCTAAACGTTCTGCTCCCAAATTAAACGATCGCAGTCTCATCCCAGTTGTTTTACCTTTTTATTCTTCACTTTCTTTTAAAATCTCTAAAATTCTTTCACCGTTTGGTTTCAAAGTTATTTACAAACCCGTCAATAAAATTAAATTATCTTCTCTTAAGGATCCCATTCCCACCGAAAACCGTTCTGGAATTTATTTAATTCCGTGTTCGTCCTGCAACTTAAGTTATATTGGTCAAACTAGGAGGCGTTTGAAATACAGAATAAATGAGCACCGTCGGAATGTTCGTAATGAAGAGATTACCAAATCTTCTGTTGCTTCCCACTGCTGGTCTCAAGGTCATCGTTTTGATTTTTCCAAAACTAACATAATCTCATCTCCTGTCTGTTCCTCCCATTTGGATATTCATGAAGCATTTTACATATTTAAAAATTCGAAAAATCTTGTTAATGATATTTCTTCCACTCCTTTCTTCTCTGATGCTTGGAAATTACTCACGTAACTTAGATTTTCGTTTAATTTTTGTTATCCTTATATTTAATCTCACTCATTTATTTATTTTCTTGTTTCTTGTACAATTCTACTCACACCAGTAGCTCTATTTATTTTCTACTTTATAAAGTTTTTCTTTTCATTTCAAACGGTTTTGTGCGTTGCCGCTTTGACTGCAGCACTCGTGCTTACTTTATTCGCCTGATGAAGGGTCGTGTGTTTTTTCGACCCGAAACAATTGTTGCGAGTTTATTGCATTTTATGGTGTTTATTCAAAGTTTGTAAGTAATAATTTTACAACGCCAGTTTATTGATGCTTCCTTATTAAACTTCTCTAGTTTAGGTGAATGATTTTTTATCATCTTCCTGAGAATGAGATCCAACATCTAAAATACAGCTGTTAAAGTGAGCTTTCATTCTTGCCACTAGTCCTGCCATTTCCTTTTTGCATTCAGCTCTAAAACCCACATTACCAGGTATTTCTTTTTGTTCAAAGGAGTCCCATATCAAATCTTTCTTCCTTCCAGTAGTCATAATTTAAAATAACTCGGTTATAAATAAGTTAAGTTTTTTTTTTTTTTTTTTTCGAAAAAGAACTGTGGTTATATATTGAACTAAATCACATGGAATAACAATGCAAAACAAAAACAAAGAGAATTATCTTAACTTCATTTCCCTTGCAATGTAGAAAATTAACAAGTCTATTTTTATTATTATTATTAAAAAGAAAATAAATCCCAAACGATTGAGATACTTCAGTACTTTTGAAGTGCCAACAAATGACACAAGTAAAAGTATTTTTAAAATATCTTCTCAAACATTTCCCCCCCCCCTCCTTTGTCTATAATTTTAAGTCAATTCTAACAAAAATTCATTAAATTACTTTCTTGAAAATCAATCTATGGAATCGCACTGAAAACCAAAGTAAGTAAATAGGTAGGTAGGTGAAATCAAAAGTGAAGTAGATAAGTTTTCTCCACTTCAGTTCATTTTCACAATATTAAAAAGAAAATAGTAAGCAAACTAGAAATAAAAAAAAATTAATTTTAAGTTTATTCAGCCAAAATACATTGAAATCAGTTCAATTCAATTATAATTGTAATAAAGAAGAGCGAGAGAAAAAAGTATTAAACAGAAATGTAATGTTGTAGCACCATCTGTTGATGGAAGAATAAATTGCTATGTAATAAAATTGTTTTAAACGTAACAACTCTGCCAGCAACTGAATCCTATGTATAGCAGGGATGGCATTTTTTCATTGAACGGCAACATTTCCGCTTTTTATAAATTTTGTCTGTCCTCTCTCACCTTAAACTAACGATTGACGATCAGACAGGCCATCGAAGTCATGCAGTTTTCAATCTTTCTCCATCCACAATAAAAAGTCAATATGCATACTAAACTTGTTTCATGAAATTCTAGAACCTTTAAAAAGGTAGAATTGCTATTGAAGTTATACTTTATATATCGATTATTTTTATTGTATACTAGCCGCCTTCAGCGACCAGCTGGTTCGCAATCCTCGAAAAATCTGACTTTATGAAACTCCCGCTTGGTGGCGCCTTTTTCCCGTTTCAGGTCTTACAACATTGACATATAGTGAAAATAGCTTTATTGAAAAATTTAATTGCAGTAAATTCCCGCTCGGTGGCACCATCCGTTTTAGAACTTACACCTTCCTCACTCATTAGAATTTAAAATATTACAGCACCATCTGGCGGTAGAAATTTCTGTAATCTACTGTTCGATTCTAAATCAACAAAGCTTTCAAATGATGTATTACTTATGAAATTATTTTAATTATAGTAGCTGAGATACAAAAGAAAACTTAATCAGGGCACCTCAAAACATGTAAATAAGGTGAAATCTCGAATTCCACTTTCGATAATATAAAAGAACTTTAAAATATCCTTTGAATGATGTATTAATAAAAAATAATTTAATCATAATTAAAATTTGAAATACGTATTAGAATAAAATTTAATTTGCAATTAAAATGTAAATATTTTGTTTATTCTCTAAAATCGATGAAATTTGAACTACAACTTTGTCTTGTGATGAAAACTCTATATAGTAAGTTTCGTGTGCAACAAAGGAAAATTGAAGAATTTCAAAATTTACTTGCAATTTTTAATTGCAGTCCAAAAACAAGTGACCTCAATCAGTAAAAAGATCTTTCTCTGTTGCTCTACTTTCGAAATATTGTCTGCGAAAGAGAGTTTCCATGGTAACCAAAATACCAACTGTTGTTCGAATGCAAGTGCTAGAATTTCAGAAACACTGATTCAGAATGTCATCAAAAACTGCAGGCATATAGAAAATTTAAAAATTTGTAACGGATTCAGTTTTTGAAAAAAATCTCAATCTTTAGAAATATGATTTGTCTAATCGAGGTCTATGTACAAAAAAGAAATGATTTATCTCTAAAAGATTTTGAGTTATAAAATGTTTTGTGAAAAAATCGATGTTTCGTAAAATCTAAAAATGTGGATCGCTAATCTGTATTTTGTTAAAATGTTTATATGGTTCGAAAGAGGATTAAATGACCTTTCCAAATATACCAATTGTTAACCCGTTAGTAGTCGCAATAGACAGTGCCACCTATTACAGATTGCGTACTTTTTATTTAACTCTCACCAATAATCTTAAGAAGTGATGTGATCGACGTTCCTTCGATTTTATTCGCGTTTTATGTATATCAAATGCTACTTCTGAAAATTTTTGGTGGCTATTGAATAAAAAAAATCCGGCAACACTGAAGGATGGGCGGCAAATTGACCAACTAGCGACTACTAACGGGTTAAGAAATGGGACAATTACTCTTTTGTACAGGGCGAGTCCAAAAAGGCAATCGAGAAAAAAAGAAATTTTGGACCCTTTTTGAAACTACTTTTTTAAATATTATAAAAAATCCGTGTTTAAAAAAAAAAATTTGTACCGTAAGAGTTGGTAATAAATGCTCTTTCTCGTGGTACAGGTGTATTTTCAATATCTCTAACAGGTGAGCAGCGATCGCATCTCCGGATTTAATTACAATTTTTTAATTCTTTTTGCACTATGCACTCGGGAAGGCTTCTGGGCACCCGCATGTCTGTACTTCTGCGTTCAGTAGGAGCTGAACGTATAGGTGCACAGACAGCTTCTTTTATTATTATAGATTAATTCGCAGAATTCACGTATAAATATACGAAAAATGTCAGAAATTTTAATTCATGCGTGATTTCCTCTTTTTGAAAATTTTTGAGTGGCATCCATGGTATAGGGAAAATTGTTGTGAGAATTAATGATTTTTTTTTTTTTTTTTTTAATTCTATTTCCATTGTCAAAAAATAAGTTTTTGAAAAACAAGAATAATTTTCATAATTGTGAATTTTCTGAAAGTAAGCACAGAATAAAAAAAAAAGATACAATAAGTAATTTTTATAACAAATTTCTCCATAGAATAATATGGGGTTTGGCTGACAATAGCACAGAAATTGTACAAGGTATGGCTTGGACCATGCAAAGGTTCATTTCATTAAAATTCGATTTTACTTTTTTCTATTTGTTCTATTTTTAAGCATAACTTGCGAACACACAAAATCATATTTTTTAACAGTTGATAATATTAGATGGTGAATGTAATCCTCTATTCAAAAAAATTAATCTGGAAGTTTGAGAAGATTTTCTTTTTCTTTATTTTTATTTTTTTAATTTAAATTTAACACCTACTATGAGATTTTTAAAGTTCAATTCAATTTTAGGTATTTTAAGCAAATAAAGAAATATTGAGTTGTTTCAACTGGACCTCCAGTACAAGTTATGACGTCATTCATTTTATCTATTAGACTTCCTTAAATTTTATTCAAAATTGAGCTCTTTATTTATTTAGGCAATTAATTGTATTTCCTGTTGCTTGCATAAAAAGTGATTTTAAAAAATAAAATTATGTTTTTATACATAAGATTTTTCTCTAAAATTTTCAAGAATGCCAATTTTGTGATTAAAGTTATTTATTTATTTTTTTAAAGTTTTGCTTTTTTTTTGTCATAAACTTCATTAAATATTCAATAAATGTTCTAACTTTTGAAGTACTGAATTAATTCAAAACAAATTTTGACAGTGGTCTTATCTTACAAATATATTGAATTAATTCACTGGGAAGCTTGCTCAGTTTGTTTTAAAATGGCAGCCACTTGAAAACTTACATTTAATGTTTATTAACCCCTTAACCTACAATGACGGGCATAGCCCACGTACGATGGTCGGGCCAGAAGTGAATATTACGGGCATAGCCCGCGTACGATGGTCGGGCCAGAAGTGAATATTACGGGCATAGCCCGCGTACGGTGATCGGGCCAGAAGTGAATATTACGTGGAATATTTGATACGCAATTACAGTCTGATGCAATAATTGTTTATTACAAAATGTTTATTTATACAAAAATCCAAAATCCAAAATTAGTAATCTGTAACGGTATGATATAGTTCAAAACATTCTGGTACATGTAACGGAACTTTACACTTTTTACACTCCCATGTTGTTTCCTTACGTTTTTTATTTTTGTGACAAACTGTACAACGTTTTGACGGTCTTGATTTAGAGGGTGTTGGATCAATGTGCTTTGGAAAATTAGCCCAGTCCTTCGCGTACAGTCTGTCTGGCGCATCTCCGACAGATGATACGCCTCGTTCTCTATAAATCGGTTTTGGCATATTCTTCAATAGAGATTCGGCTATATTGATCCTATAGTCGACATAGCATTGTTTCTTTCCATCAATCAGGTTTTTCCATAAAATGTAGGAGTTAAAAAGACCAATATCAAACAGATAAAAAAAACAAATTTTGTATCCTTTCATGTATTTCCGCATTACTGGAAAACATGCCAATATTTGATCTTGGAGATCAATTCCGTTCATTCCGTGGTTGTACTCTGCAATACAACTCGGTTTTAGGGTGTGGTTGGATCCTTGTGAAATAATTTCGACTGCTTCATGTTTTGTCGACATCATATATACATCTTGCTTATCTTTCCATTTTATAACGAGTATTCGGTTGCAGCTTCTTATTACGTATTCCCTCCTTTTTAATTTTACACTGCACAAATCTTTTGGCATATTCTTCCTATTCGAACGTACTGTGCCAATTACATTTGTTTTATATTTATGTGATAACGTCATAAATAATTTTGGGGAAGAATACCAATTGTCCATGTATAAAGTGTGACCCCTGTGCAGCACTGACTCAGCAAGCTCTTTGACAACATATTCCGAAGCGCTGTCATCACAGTTTATTTTATCGTTGCCGGTATAAATTTTAAATTGATAACAATAGCCTGACTCAGACTCACATAATTTATAAATTTTGACGCCAAACCTTGCCCTTTTGGATGGATTGAATTGCTTATACGATAGACGCCCCCTGAATTTCATAAGCGATTCATCAATAGAAATGTCTTTTTTCATTATATACGCTTCTTTAAATTTTTGGTTCAAAAAATTAATAACAGGTTTAATCTTGCTCATTTTATCGGTATTGGCAACTAGATTATTGTTTGAGAAATGCAAAAACCTTGTAATTTGTAGATATCTCTTCAAAGGCATTGATTTTCTAAATATGGGCGTTTCGATAACAGCCCTCTTCGACCAATTCATTTGGATTCTTGGTTTTATTACCTGTGACATTATAATGGTCAAGGCGAAATATCTTTTCATTTCGGTAGAGTCTACAGGAAACCAAGCGTTGTTGATTTTTCGTGTTCTATGTGGATTTTCTCGTATTTGATCTGCATACTGGTTAGTTTCGGTCACAATATTGTTCCAAAATATGTCATCAAATATTAGATTAAATATATCAAATTCTCCTCCACTTCCTCCTAATTGACATAAGGCTCCCTCTGTAAGGCCAGGAGTCATCGTATAGTCCCAGATTTTTGGACTATTTCTTATTTCCTTCGAAGGCCAGGACTCTGGTAGTTGATCGTCATCGGATGTATCATCAATAACTTATCGCCTACACTTTCTTCGAACTCGACATATATCGTCACTACTGTCACTTTCGTTAGCAAAATTATCAGCACAATTCTCACTGCTTTCATCACGCAATCTCTTTCTTGAGAACATCTTCTGGGGTTGCTTTTCTAGAATTTACGAACGTAAATTTCGACGTGCGAATGTGACCAAGAACACTTGACACTGATCACGATCCGAAGAGATAACAGAAATACCTACATCACGAGCCTTGTCTGTGATATCTGCAAACCGCGATCGTCCTACCACTGGCGATGCCCGTGGTATTTTACGATTGGCCCAATCAGCGTGTTACACAAGTTGTGCGAATTACCCGAACGCTGCGCGAGCTTGTATACGATTTCGGCCCAACATCTTCGAATCTAAATCGTAGGTTAAGGGGTTAACCTATTTGATTTGCCATCTTGTTTCGAAGTGGCATCCATGTGGAAATTTTTAAATTAACATAAAGGTATTTATGAATTGATTTGCTTAAAACTCCATATATGTACGTACACATCAATATCTCAACCAAGTTCATTAATATATTTTATCTGCCATCTTATTTCCAAGATGGAGACCACTTGATAAATAAAATGAAATCAACTTATTCTTCGAAAAAGCCAGACGGACTTTCTTCTTGCTGATCTCCTCAGTATTTTATTGTAAAAACTGATAGTAAAAAAGAAAAAAAAAATGAAATTTCAAACCACAAAAATATACACAATTGTGAAATTTAATTTTCCCAATTTAATCTACTGTGAAGCAAGTGTTTGCACTAATAAAACTATGACACATACAGTTCTGAAATTCATAGCTGCCAATGTTATATTTTCTTTACAGCTTTCTACATAACATCTAGTAATCATTGCTTGCCAATAAAAATTGTTTATATTCAAAACAATCTAACATTTAAAGGGAAATATAAATTTTAAAAAGAAGCAAAAATCATGTGGTATGCATTCATTATTAACACACTTTTGAACTGTACGTAATCTCTCCATCGTTTAACATTCAATATTCTTTGCTTATGTTATCACACAACAGACAAACAGAAGCAGATAAAGGCATACAGACTAACTCATTTCATAATTACTCTTAAACATTGTTGGAGTGCATCAAAAAAATTTAACATAAATGTAATTGCAATTCCAGCAGTTCTTAATATGTCTGAATATTTTAGTGTAGCCTTTTAAATCTGAAATCTAAGCATATCATATTTTAATTCAAACATTATGTTAGCATATTAATAAAAAAAATGTCAATTTCATTACGAATTTTGCGGTAGAAAGTTATTTAAATGTGATTTTTAAAAAAGTCTCTCTTAAACCACAATGCATTAGCATTTTTAAGGTGCCCATGTACACTAACCAGCTGTACAGAGCCTATTAATGCCATTTTAAATAGGGAGCATTAAGAACTTGAATAACATAAGGAGGCGGTCAAACGGACAGATAGAGACACGGAGATGCATTCATTCAAATTCTATTCACACTTAAAAATTGCTTAAAAGTGTTAAAAACGCTTAATGTAAATGAAAATGCAGTTGCAGCAAATTTCCAATATTAGACCTTAATGTAATTGAATATTTTTGTATGACCCTGTAAATTTTAAAGCTGATCATACTATGTTCTATAGAAAACATTCTTTTGTGCTTATAAATACGATATTTAATTTTTACTAAGACCTGTGCAAAATAAAGTTATTAAACAGGGTTCCCTCGGTCCTTGAAAGTCCTTAAAAAGTACTTGAATTTCATTTTCTTTTTCAAGGGCCCTTGAAAGTACTTGAATTTTGTGCAAATTCCTTGAAAATCCTTGAATTTTCCTTTCCAATAGATGGGCTTAGCACGAATTCTGTCAAAGCTAAACTATCTCCATCTCCACATGCGCATGCCATTGTCTAATATAATGATTTTGTGATAAAATTCTTATTTCATTGTCTGGCTTTTGCATATAGTTTCAACTTATTTACTTTTTTTTTTTTTTTTTGCCAGTCTCATACCTGTTTGATGGACTGGTCATTAATTTTGAGCAGAAAGTGACTAGACCAGGACTCAAACCTAAAAACTGTGGGATAATCATAATGATTCCAAATCTTGAACTAATCGTTTTTTGACTCTTTTAAAAGTTAATTTGGTCAATCCATCAAGAATGCATTGTGAAAACAGGCAAAGTTATTCTAATTATAAAAAAAAATATTACTAATGAAAGTAGTTACTAAAGTTTTGTGTATATGCCTAGCATTCTGCGATTTTCCCCTAGTCCTTGAAAAATTTCAAATAGGCCTTGAAAAGTCCTTTTTTCTTTTTTAAGAGTGGGAACCCTGTTAAAATATGGTTTATTTATCGGAATACCTCCCATAGAACGCAATGCTTTGAAATAATTCTGGATGTCACTGTATACAAATCAGTGGTTGTATTTGCTTCATTTTCAAAAGGGAGTATTTAATAATGAACTTTAATAACATATTTCGATTTCATTAAGATTTGTGTAAAGTAAAGACATTAAAATACGTTTTTGAAAATACTTTTCATAGAAAGTAATGCGTTGGAATACTTTCAGGGTTCCCTGTACACAAACCATTAGCAGTATTCACTCCATTTTCAACACACGATCAGTCAGACAGACAGATAAAATTGAGAATTAAAAATTAATGTGCAAGTGCCTATTGGGGAACATTGACAATTTTTGAAAGAAATACCATGTTAAACTGATGTGCAAAAATTCACTTACAAGGAAACATTCAAAAGGTGTCGTCTTCAAAAAATATTGAAAAAAAATATATATGTGATTTTACTCTTCATAAAACACCATGAAGTGAAAAAATTATCGGCTGAAATGAATTTTAGCAACCACAAAAAATTATCAAAATTAAGCATATTTGACGATTTAGCACTGTTAGGCGTTCAGCTCGCTAACACCGAGATTACCGTGTATGAACAGAACCGTGTTTGTACTAAAAATCAATCGCCAAATATGCTTAATTTTGATAATTTTTTGTGGTCGCTGTAATTCATTTCAGTCAATAATTTTTTCACTTTCTGGTGTTTTAGGAGAGTAGAATCACATATTTTTTTCAATATTTTTTGAAGACGACACCTTTTGAATGTTTCCTTCTTAGTTGCGGGACTTGGCAAACAAACCTGAACGATAGCAGCTCTCGCCTCACGGACTACTTCCCTTGCTGAATTATCTAGACTAACTGCAGAATTGGGATGGTTTCTTTTTTACTATCTTGCCAATGATGGTGTTTTACACAGTGTGCAGGTGTAACAAACCACCTGGCTTTGAAATGCCCATTTCAATTACTTTACATGAAGACTATGCGTGAAGACAAAATTATAAAACACACAATCAGAAATACAAAATTTGATTTAGAAATTAATTACATTAACAAAAACAAGATCTTCCGGCTTATTCGGGGGTAGGTTGATTTCTTTCTCCTTATCAAGTAACCGCTATTTTGAAACAAAATGGTGGCTACAAATTATTAATGGACTGGTAGAAATATTGATGTAGACTAAGTTTAAGCAAATTGGTTCATAAATACCTTTTTATGCGAATTTAAAATTTTCAAGTGGCCGGCACTTGGAAATAATATAATGGAGCAAGTTGCCCAGCAAACTCATCCAAGATATTTGAAGCATAAGTTCACTGTCCAACACTGGTTCGAATCAGTGGAGTGGAGTATTTCAAAAGTTATTGTTATGACAATTTTTCAAGTGGCAGTGTAAGTGGCTGCAACTTGGAAACAAAATGGCGAAGCAACTTTCCCAGTGAAATCATCCAAAATACGTATTTGTATGATGAGTTCATTGTCCACCTTTAGTTCAAACCAAATCAGTATTTTAAAAATTATTGTAATAAAAAATTTTCAAGTGGCACCGTGATTTCAAGTGACCACCACTTGTAAGAAAAAAAAAAAAAAGGAGGAGTGAGATGCCCAGCGAACTTATCTGAGACATTTGAATGATAAATCCAATACCCAAATTTGGTGCGAATTGATTCAACATTACAAAAGTTATCCTAATGGCAAATTTTCAAGTGGCCACCACTTGGAAATAAAGTTGTGTATCAAATTCCTAAGCGAACATATCCAAGATATTTGAACTATAAATTCACTATCAAACTTTTTTTTGAATCAGTTTAGCATTTTAAAAGTTATCATGATGGTACATTTTCAAGTGGCAGCATGATTTCAAGTTGTCACAACTTGGAAACAAGATGTCAGAACAAGTTGCCCTGTGAACTCATCCAAGATAATTATATGATAAGATCACTGTCCAACTTCGATTCGAATTCAATCAGATTTTAAAAAGTTATGTCAATAAATTTTCTTTGAATTGTAATTTATTATTTTTGAATAGGCAACACTGCTCTTATAAATGCCATGTTATGTTTTAACATTTATAATGCTGTATCACATGCAACATTTGACCCAATACAACACAGCAGCGTATGGAACAGTTTCAAGATCATCAGGTAATAAACTTTTTTGATCATCACTTGGAAAATTTTAGGTTGTGATTAGTAAAAAGTTGGAGGAAATATATCGTGTGATATGGCCATAACTCTGGAATCCTTTCTATAAAACACATCTGTTCATTTAAAGTTTGGGAGATTATCCTTTTTATTGACAACTGTGTCACCTATCTTAATATTTTTTTGTATCATCCATTTGTGTTGTTTTTGCAGAGTACTTAAATAGTTATTCTGCCATCTTTTCCAAATTATTTAATAGTTTCTACCAAAGAGCTAGCCTGTTGTCAACAGTATGGGTTAAATTACATACTGGGATTGCTGTGAGATGTCGACCAACAAAGTGAGCTGGGCACATGCAAGGCATCACTCTCATCAGATAATGGAGTCAAGGGAAGGGAATTCAAAATGCCCTCAGTCTGACAAATTAGGGTTAACAATTCCTCAAAAGTCAATTTAGAACTGCCTGCAATGTGTTTGAAGTGGTATTTAAAATATTTGACAGCAGCCTCCCACGGGCCACCAAAGTTAGATGCTCTAAGGAGAAGGAATTTCCATTCAACACATTCAGAAGATAGAAAATTTGCAAAATTATTAACAGGTTTATTGGGTAAATTAAATTTTTTGCACTTTGCCTTTAAACAGTTTTTGAGATTTTCCTCGCCTACAGAAAAAGCGTTTTAAGGTAGCGATAAATGCTTCAGATGTAAGATTACAAACAAGTTCTAAATGAACCACCTTAGTGACCATGCAGACAAAAGTACAAATGAAAAAATCACTATCTCTGATTCCCATATTTTATAAAAAAACGGGCAATAAAAATAATACAGGTACAATTAAAGGGGAAATAAAAATTGACCCTTTCCTTTGCCAGATCTCCCATTATTTGTTCAGCTGTTGTAGGTTTTGCCTTAAAACAGGTAATGCAATTATGTACAATCCTTTTGCAAGTTGTTCTTCTCGTCAAGGGCCAAAATTCCCTATGAATGTAAATTCTGAGGACCAATGTGGAAATACTTTTTATGAAAATGTCCAAGTATCATGTCAGTTTATGCTTAGCAGGCAATACAATGGGATGAGTTTGATTATCACTAACATTACAATTACTTTTTCGACATCCCACTCTTACTACATTAAATTAAAATCATCTAAAAATAGATTTAAATTTCTAACAGGTAAAACTGCTGGAATACCCTTTTTTAGATTTTGAATGTCTTCTTGAAAATCCCTTTTCTGCATAATTTTCATACGAATTAACTTGTTTTTATTAAGTTCTTCTGCATTTATAGGAGCCAGAGTTTTATTGGAAGGATTTCTGGCATTATTAGAGAACCTGAAAATAAAACTCACAATACTAATTAATTTGCAAAAGTTATTAGCAGTACAAGGAAAAAAAAAAATGTTTTGTAAACAGCCATTAGAGTAATTTCTGCATTTGCTTTTACTTCCGTCAAAAAGTAATCATTAATGACACTGTTAGATTCAATATCAAGTTCAAGAGGTTCCAGTTGAAGGAACTTGTGATCATAGAACCAGTAACTATTGCCAAAAAGTTGATCAGGATTCATATCTCGTGAAACGAGGTGAAATGGATTATCAACAGTAACAAGTTTAACGTCTCCAACAAAAGTTCTTTGATGCAAGAAATTCCATTAGAGACAATAACTTGCATTATGTGTGGAGAAGAGTTGAGACCTTGCTAAAACGATGGTCAAATACACAACTAATTTCTAAATTTAAGGATGTCAGTACCTTGGACACAAGCTTAGAAAGCTTAGCTGCACAGACCTTCAGCCGTGGAATTGTCAGTACTTTGAGTGGAGACACTTTATATTTACTACAAAGCAGACTTATTCGTATCGTATATCATTTGAACTGGTGAAAACATATAGATACACTACCGCACCATATGAGTCTTTCAAAACATATTCAAGTTCTGGTAAGGCATTTCGAAACCTTATCCATGCTTTTTTCTCCTTTTTTGGTGGAAGTTCTTTATACCAGTCAATTTTCAAAAGACATAATTTTTTGAAGAACTATTTTGGCTTGTACTATTACTGATCCAAGAAGACCCAGTGGGTCAAAAACTTTTACAATTTCTTTCAGAACACCATGTTCGGTAATTGAGTTGAAACAATCAGCTACCATAAAACTAAAATTATCCTCTGTAGAGTTCCATTTTAACCCAAGAGTCTTAAGATATTTTATCACTTTCTTCAAAGTGATACTATGGCTCTCCATAAGGAACCTTTTGTACTAATTCCTTAATGTTTGAAGCCCATTTATGTGACTCTAGCCCGCCAGATTTTAACATCGATATTAATTGATGCTAATATGACATATTATCAGTTCCTGTCAATACACCATCTATATAAGTCTTTTAGGGTTGCGACAGAAGCTAATGCTATTTAACCCTTTCATCTATGGCTATTTGTTTTAATACTCGAGTAGCCAAATAAGAATAAGGTGCACATTTTGTACCGTGAGTGGTGTTAGGAGTTAATAATTTTGGGGGTTTTCTTTATGGGATTTCTATTCTAAAGAGCACATTGCTAGTTACAATGTTCGGGATTGACCCAAATCTGCCTATACATCTTTTTCACATCAGCAATAAAAACAGTTTTAAGAGTATGAAATCTTTAGAGGACTGAGCGCAGGTTATCTTGCACTACACCATCATATAAACCAGGCCTGTCCAACCCAAAACATTTGGTGGGCCGCATTGGAAATCTATTTTATTAATTCGGGCCGCAACGTATGTAAAGTAAAAAAAAAAAGTCCCCCCCCCCCACTTCTTTCCCTACTAATTTCGCCGTAAATTAGTATAGAGACATTCGGCTAGTGCCGATTGTTTAGTAATAAGGCTTATTTAGAACAGTTTAGTTAGATTTTGCTTAAGGAGGTGTCTAAATATTAAAACTAGAATCAACTTCATTTTTTCAAAGGCAACCCCCAATTTCGACATGCTTTTTGGATTATTTGGATCAAATCAGCCCAGAAGATGGTATAGTTTACACTTTTTTTTCAATTTTTCACATAATTTGTTTAAATATGGAGATGCTAAATGCAAGTAATAATCATTAATTCACGTTTTTCATTTTCATTTACAATAAGCTAACAATAGAATCGTGAAAAATTGAGGACTATATATTAAAACTATAATAGAAAGAATGAATAATGAATCTAATAATATTTCATTACAACAGGTTTTTAGCTACCATAATCGCTGAAAGATATTCGAAAAGTTGAAAGATATTCGAATGATCGTTGAAAGATATTCGAAAAGTCTAGACGTATTTATTAATTTTTGATCCGTTAACCAAAGTTGTCACACTAAATATTGTTAGCCTCCTCGGGGGCCGCAAGAAACTACGTGGTGGGCCGCATGCGGGCCGCGGGTTGGCCACCCCTGATATAAACCATTAGTGGTAGCATAACTAGCATTAAACATAACTCTTAATTTTGTAGTGCTGTTATTTGGTTTAAGCACCCGGTGATACGGTATGAAATATTTAACTGAATTTAATTCACTGTTTTTAAATTCTCGTAAATTAATATAGAGACATTCGGCTAGTGCCGATTGTTTAGTAATAAGGCTTATTTAGAACAGTTTAGTTAGATTTTGCTTAAGGAGGTGTCTAAATATTAAAACTAGAATCAACTTCATTTTTTCAAAGGCAACCCCCAATTTCGACATGCTTTTTGGATTATTTGGATCAAATCAGCCCAGAAGATGGTATATACACTTTTTTTTCAATTTTTCACATAATTTGTTTAAATATGGAGATGCTAAATGCAAGTAATAATCATTAATTCACGTTTTTCATTTTCATTTACAATAAGCTAACAATAGAATCGTGAAAAATTGAGGACTATATATTAAAACTATAATAGAAAGAATGAATAATGAATCTAATAATATTTCATTACAACAGGTTTTTAGCTACCATAATCGCTGAAAGATATTCGAAAAGTTGAAAGATATTCGAATGATCGTTGAAAGATATTCGAAAAGTCTAGACGTATTTATTAATTTTTGATCCGTTAACCAAAGTTGTCACACTAAATATTGTTAGCCTCCTCGGGGGCCGCAAGAAACTACGTGGTGGGCCGCATGCGGGCCGCGGGTTGGCCACCCCTGATATAAACCATTAGTGGTAGCATAACTAGAATTAAACACAACTCTTAATTTTGTAGTGCTGTTATTTGGTTTAAGCACCCGGTGATAAGGTATGAAATATTTAACTGAATTTAATTCACTGTTTTTAAATTCTTGCATATGGCGTGACTGTTCATTTAAAAAATTAACATAAAAGCCAGACAAATTTCGATGTATATTTAATTGTTTGTGTAAACTATGTAACTTCTGTTAAGAATGAAAAGAATCCCCCAACTCTCTCTCTCTCTCTCTATATATATATATATATTTAAGAAAAATTCACTATGTATTTCCCATTTTCATCTCTACGATGTGTTTATATGAATTGTTTTTTTATATTTCAATTGTTTTTTATTTTTTAAACTGGTTAATCTAACACACTCTTAATTTTCAATGGTTTTTAAATTGCCTGTATTAAAATGAGAAACAAAGCTACAATAAATTTTTTTGGGGCACTTTCAATAGCTCCACTAGGAACATAATCAAAAACCCTTTCCGTTAAAAGAGTGTCAGTTTGTGCAATTTTAATTTTATTGTTTAATAATAAATCAAATATTATTACCTCTCTGATAAATAAATCAATGATTTTTTTTTTTTTTTTTTTTTTTTTTTTTAATAGGGTTGAATTAGCTAATTTAATGTGTGTAGGAATATTTAATTTTGAAATGCCAGAATATTTCATTTTAAATGTCAGAATAATTCTGGCAGTGTATTAGTAATTTTGGGTGTAATTAAAAAAATCAAAGTTAGCTGAAATGATTTATCCTCATTAGTGATTAAAGCATGTGTTTTTGTTTTCATATTAATAATTTAGAACACCAGACAATGCAAGAGTAGCCGTCACAAGACAAAACACTGACACCAGTACTTTCAATCAAAAATTTCTATCATATTTAATTGCAATAAATGATTTTACAAATATGATAGACATCATTGATTAAAAAAAAAAAAAAAAAAAAAAAAATACTGGTGTAAGAGTTTTGTATTGAGGCGGAAATTCTCGCAGTCTTGGACAAACTTGATACTGGTACGTTCATTTTATCTCTTTTTAATTCCAGCGTATTCGTAAAATTTGCTGTCATGAAGGTGGCACATCGATTCCCAGTCTAAAACAATTTTTACTTTCCGAACACTATAGTGAGGAAAGTATTGTAATCATGTCAGAAATCCGAATATGAGATTTTCATGTTTCTATACGTTTCGAGGTCCACTAAGTCCGTTTTCACTATTTTTACGATGATATATGTATGTATGTGTGTGTGTATGTCTGTGAATGAACACGCTAGCGTCTAAACGCTTTGTTCGAATAAGCTGAACTTTGGTACGCATATTGTAAGTCACCATACTACGAACCCTATTGATTTTGGTGAATCTAGCACTTATAGTTTTTTTTACAGGGACACCAGGAAAAATTCTTTATCATTATGGCCTATGGGGCCAAATTTTTAAAAGTGCGATAGCGTCTAAACGCTTTATTAATTTGAGCAAAAAATTCGTAAACATGTTATTGGTCACAGTTGCACGAACTGTATAGATTTTGGTGAATTAGAGATTTTTTTTTACTTAGAGTTTTTTTTTACAGGGGCACAAAGAAAAATTCTTTATACTTATGGCCGATGGGGCCAAATTTTTAAAAGTGTGATAGCGTCTAAACGCCTTATTAATCTCAACAAAAAATTTGTACACATGTTATAGGTCACAGTTGCACCAACTGTATAGATTTTGGTGGATCTAGCACTTACAGTTTTTTTACAGGGACACAAAGAAAAATTCTTTATCATTATGGCCTATGGGACCAAATTTTTAAAAGTGCGATAGCATCTAAACGCCTTATTCAATTGAGCTGAAAATTTATATGAATATTATAAATCACTGTTGCGCTAACTATAAGCATTTTGGTGAATCTAGCATTTATAGGTTTTTATAGGGACACAACGAAAAATTCTTTATCGTTATGATCTATGGGCTCAAAGTTCAGTAGCGTTAAAAAAAAAAAAACATCGTGTAATATATGGAGAAAAATATTCAAACACTCTATTATTTTTTTCTCTCTTTTGTTTGTTTAACAATTTCTCTTTCTTTAGTTTATCTACAAAACTGTTAATTACTCAATGATAGGAAAGTCGAGTGGAGTCACTCCAAATTTTTTGTTTTGCAATAAACTCTCTTTTCATAATGAAGACAATTTCCAGTAGCTAGAATTACTCTTTTTTTTTTTTTTTTTTTTTGGACATGAAATAAGAACTAATACTGGATTGATTATTTTTTCAATATCTGCTTACTCTAGCTCGGCGGCGTGATTTTCAGAGGAGGGAGGGGGGGTGATGAATTTTTATCCTCAAACAGGAAGGGATGAGTTATTTCTATGGATCAACGAATGTTGTCTCCCTTTGCATTTAAAACATATTTGTATGTTTAGAATTACACACTGTAATTTATATCATTAATCCTTTGTTCTCATACCGCTGCTCTAAAGCCTTGAGAAGTGAATCGTAGGTATCATCTATGGTCTCTATGTTATTTTTAGCTTCGCCCTTTAAAGTTGCGTGTAGATATTAAGAGTTTCCGATTTTCTGTTAGACTTTCATTGTCGTAAATTAGAGTCTGAAATTGAGTTTTAAATAAACTCCATTCCTCTAATTTTACCAAAAGGAAAAAAAAAAAAAAAAAAAAAAAATCTGGAGTGACTCCACTCGACTTTCCGAACATTGAGTAATTAACAGTTTTGTAGATAAAGTGAAGAAAGAGGAGTTGTTAAACAAACAAAAGAGACAAAACCATAATAAAGTGTTTGAGTATTTTTCTCCATATATTACACGATGTTTTATTTAACGCTACTGAACTTTGAGCCCATAGATCATAATGATAAATAATTTTCGTTGTGTCCCTGTAAAAAACCTATAAATGCTAGATTCACCAAAATGCTTATAGTTAGTGCAACAGTGATTTATAATATTCATATAAATTTTCAGCTCAATTGAATAAGGCGTTTAGATGCTATCGCACTTTTAACTAGTATGTTGTTGTGGTGTTACTTACCTGCTCTTGAATAGAGACTAATCATAAAAATATTTTATTTTGGATAGAGGCTGTTTTTAATCCAAAACAGAAGATATATTAAAAATAGTGATCGTTTAAAATAATGATGAGTGAACCCTAGGCTTCGATCTGATCATACATGGGTACATACCAAGCATAAGATAAATTCAATTTTTTATTTTTTAAGATATTTTAAAATTCAGAATTAAGATTTAAAGACAAACATACCCAGTCTTGAAAAAAGAAAGGCAGCATTCAATTGCACAAAATTAGAAGTCTTTATTAATTGGTTTCTTCATTTTCAGGAATGTTGAATCTGTACATGTACTCATATTACAAATACCAAATCTATGATAACATAGCCATTTTCTTTAAAAGAAATGCAAGATACTTCACAAAATATTAAAAAAAAAATCATCTCCGGTCATTTTCACAATTTAGTTTGAAGTCATAATAACCGTTAATAATAAAAATCTTTCGATGGAAATTTTTTTAAAAATGTATCAGGGTGTGGGACCGCATATAAAAAATAACGGTAAAATATAACGCACGGACGCAAGCGCCCGACCATTCTTCTCTGGACCAAGGTGGAACACAAACTGAACTGATTTTTAAATTTTAAAAATCGCTTCTAAAGAAAAAACAGGTCCGCACACCTAAAATCACGGATACGCGATTTTGATTCGTTAATCGGACCGCAAAGGTAACCAATGAACACTTCGCGCACGCAAGAGAAACAATCGCGGATTCTCCCGTTGACAAGTGTCGCGGGAAGCAAACTTTACAGGGTGCGTTGAGCCAGGAACGAACGGCTGCAATGAGATGCCTGCAAAACGATGTATTTTGGCATAGGAATTAAACAAGAGGTGATGTATTTACATCACATAGGTGATGTATTTACATCACAGTTGTCGCCACCACATGACTTTCTTCTATATTTTCCTATACAAATTCACTCAGTAAAAATAATTTATTAAAATTATTATTTAAAAAAATTATCTTCCACGATAATGCAGATGATTTCCATATTAGAGAAGTAGTATAACACTAAATATCCAAAAAAAGTCAATTTTATTGTCAATATTACATTAAAAAAATATATATGTATATATATATATATATATATATATATATATATATATTTAAAAAAAAAAAAAAATCGATAACTTCATTTTAAATTATCGCAGATCTATGGTTCAACCATTCGTTTTAAAGGTACTGACGAGCTCTTTTGAAAGATACCCATCATGAAAATTTACTCCCCTCGGGGGGGGAATTCCCCCCCCCCCAGAGATGGGGGAGAAGGCGAGGCTCCTACACATACAAAAATTTTTTCCCAGTTGACTATCTCTATTATAAATAATTCTGGTAAATTTCATAATGATTATTAAAAAATAATTCTCTTTATGCACATTTATACAAAATTTTGTACTATACCACCATGTTAAAAATTTAGAAAAAGCGGGATGGCAACGCAACCTGTTAGACAATTTTTACCAAAAGTTGATAGGCACTAATTTATGTCAAGGTGCAACTACATGCCAATTTGTATGAAATTCTGTGAAGTTGTTCCTGAGATACAGTTGCCACAAAAGTTTGTCACACACAAACACAGAGACTGACAGACAAACAGACAGACATTTTCTAAAAATGGCCGAATCGTGTTCTACAGCTCTCAAAACGTGTAAATCCATCAAAAACCCGAGGTCGAAAATTTTTACGAATCCAATACTTTCTTCTATTGAATATAGAAGAAAGTAAAAATTTGGTCCCACAGGCCATAATGATAAAGAATTTTTCTTTGTGTCCCTGTAAAAAAACTGTAAGTGCTAAATTCACCAAAATCTATACAGTTCGTGCAACTGTGACCTATAACATGTGTACAAATTTTTTGTTCAGATTAAATAAGCGTTTAGACGCTATCGCACTTTTGAAAATTTAGCCCCATAGGCCATAATGGTAAAGAATTTTTCTTTGTGCCCCTGTAAAAAACGGTAAGTGCCAGATTCTCCAAACTCTGTACAGATTGATTAACTGTGACCTATAATATGTGTATAAATTTTTTGCTCAATTGAATAAGGCGTTTAGATGCTTTCGCACTTTTAAGATTTTGGTCCCATAGACCATAATGATAAAGAATTTTTCTTTGTGTCCCTGTAAAACTAGTATGTTGTGGCCACCACAAGACTTTCTTCTATATTTTCCTATACAAATTCACGCAGTAACAATATTTAAAAAAAAAAAAAAAAAAAAAAAAAAAAAAAACGATTTTTTTTCATTTTTTTTTTTTTTTTTGTTAAAAGTAAAAAAAATTGATAAATTTGTTTTAAATTACCACATATTTATAGTTCAACCATTCGTTTTAAAGGTATTGACGAGACCTTTCGAAAGATACCGATCTTGAAAATTTACACCCCCCCCCCAGGGGGGGGGGGTACTTCCCCCTAGGGGGGGGGAAGCGATGCCCCAAATTTTTTCCCTAATTAACTACTACTATTATCAATAATTCATATTAATTTCACAATCACAGGTTAAGAATAACTCTCATTATGTACATTTATACGAAATTTTTTCCTATACTGCCATGTTAAAAATTTAGAAAAAATACGATCACAGCGCCACTTGTTGAGCGATTGATCCCCAAATCTAATCAGCCTCAGTTTATGTCAGGGGCCAACTAAATACCAAGTCTGGTTAAATTTCGTTAAAAAAAAAAAAAAAAAAAAAAAAAAACGATTTTTTTCTAATTTTTTTTTTCGTTAAAAGTAAAAAAAATCGATAACTTTGTTTTAAATTATCACAGATTTATAGTTCAACCATTCGTTTTAAAGGTATTGACGAGACCTTTCGAAAGATACCCATCTTGAAAATTTACTCCCCTCGAGGGGGGACTTCCCCCCACGGGGGGTAGCGAGGCTCCTACGCATACAAAATTTTTTTCCCAGTTGACTATCTCTATTTTAAATAATTCTTGTAAATTTCATAATGATTACTAAAAAATAATTCTCTTTATGCACATTTATACAAAATTTTGTTCTATATCACCATGTTAAAAATTTAGAAAAAGCGGGATGGCAACACAACCTGTAAGACAATTTTTACCAAAAGTTGATAGGCACTAATTTATGTCAAGGTACAACTACATACCAATTTGTATGAAATTCTGTGCAGTAGTTCTTGAGATACAGTTGCCACAAAATTTTGTCACACACACACACACAGACAGACAGACATTTTCTAAAAATGGTCAAATCGTGTTCTACAGCTCTCAAAACGTGTAAATTCATAAAAAACCCGAGGTCGAAAATTTTTACGAATCCAATACTTTTTCTATATTACATATAGAAGAAAGTAAAAATTATAAGTGCTAGATTCACCAAAATCTATAGGGTTCGTACAATATACGCACCAACTTTCAGCTTATTCGAACAGCTAGCTTGTTCACTCACAGACACACACACACATACATACATCACCGTAAAAATAGTGAAAACGGACTCAGGGCACCCCAAAACATATAGAAACATCAAAATCTCGAATTCGGATTTTTGACATGATTACAATACTTTCCTCACTATAGTGTTCGAAAAGTAAAAAAAAAAAAAAGCGAATAGAATCTGGTAGTTTTGCACTGCTATTAGCAACTATATTTCGTACTGTTCCTAATGAGCTATTATTCATACTTGTATTATTTAAATTGTTATTGGAATTTATCAATAACGATAAGGTATTAACGAAAAGATTAGGTTAAGAAGAGGTTAGATTTAAAAATCTTACCTCTAATCCCTATGGCAGAAATTTATTATGCTTTCTGCGACAAGCTTCATCAACACCAAAATCTTTCTGCAGGAATAGTTTGTGAAGTTAACATTTGTGAATTCAAAATAAATTAATTATTTTTAATATTCAGTATAACCAATGTATTTAAATTTTAACTAGGCACAAATGCACATATCTGCACTATTGCAAAAAAAAAAAACTTCAAGAAAGGGAAAATAAATCTATTGATGTTAATTGCTTCAGATTTTTTGTTCACATTAATATACAATATTGTTTATAAAATATTCAATGAATTCAAACCATATAATGCAGTAAGACATCAAAAGTAATCTGCAAATTTTTTTTAAGAATTTAAATCATGAAATGTCTGAATTAAACAAATATTACAAATACTTTTAAACTTTCATTACTTTCTTTTATATTAAATATATATATTTAAATACACAAATGCACTTATTTAATAAGGTGCAAACCAAACAACATAAAATATAATACAGAACTCAAAATTAAAATACAACAAATTAAAAGTAAAAATTAATATAGAATACTGAATATTATAATGATATATAAATAATTTACAACATTTATAGTTTTTGAAATTATTAGAAAGATGTAAGATAGCATTCTAACAGGGTTCACACGGCCTGATTTTTCTCAAGGACTCTTCTACCAGAATTACCTAAAAATAAATGTCTTCTTAAATGTACACTGTACATTTAAGAATAAATTTATTTTAAGATTATTCTGGTGGAAGAGTCCTTGAAAAAAGGCGTGGCCGTGGGAACCCTGTTTAATACACAAGATTCATTTTTATATTATATACAAATAACATAAAGATGTGTATTTGAAATCTAAAAAATGTGATTTGACATTAAAGAAATCAGATTGTATAATTATACCATCATTTAAATACATAAAGTAAAACAGGATACAAGATCTAAGTAACAAAATTATGGACAAAGCATAGTCGAAATATTTTCATAAAGATTGAGGCAAGTGAAATATTTAATTTTTAAGGAAATGTGGAAATGGGAAATATAACAGATTTCATGGATAAAATCTATAATAGAAAATAATGATTACAAATGAATGAAAAAAATAGAAATCAATTAAAAGTAATATTTGATATTGATATCTATAAGAATAAGTAAATAAAAATAAATAAATAAAAGCATTTGCTGTTTAATTAGTATTTATTCAAAACAACTACTATTAGATAAAATTCCTTTTGCTCATATATATATATATATATATATATATTCAACAAAACCTTTGGTTTGACTTTTATTCAAAATAACTATTTAATTTGCAATATTTCAATTTAAAAAAAATAAATATTTTTTAAAAATTCAAATGTTTAAAAAATGAAATGAACATGCTGTAGAAACTAATGATAAGAGATTTTTTGTAAAATAAATTGATAATTTTTTTAACGACTTCATATGCTTAAACAACAAAATTTAAAGCTAAGAATTTTAATCACAATTAAAATAATTAATGTTTAGTAAAGAAAAAAAAATTAGAAAAGCTATCAATTTTCTAACTTAAGATACCCATTAATATTTATTGCTAAGATCTTTTACTACATATAAAATGCTAAAAATCAATAAGGTATTTTTAAGATTAATTTCTTAATTTTCTAATTTTTGAAGCAAGCTTTGAAGCTTCATTTTTTATTTTGCGTATAACTACAGACGTTACAAATTTCCCATAGTTTTATTTCTGTATATATTTGTGAAATGTATTGCATGGTTTGAACTAAACATTAAAAGTAATGCAGCTTTTAAAAATTTACGTGTATTTACAGTCTGTAACAAAAGTGTCCGAACACTAGCAAAAATTTCTATGTAAAAAGTACACTTCCTACGGTTTTGTTAAATAAATCCTTGTCGCTTCCTGTCTTAGTCAGTGTAAGAACATGATTCTATAAGGATTTATTTAACAAAACCGTAGGAAGTGCACTTTTTTTATATAGGAATTTTTGCTAGTGTTCGGACACTTTTGCTACCAACTATACTACCACGCACGTATGCACGCTTCGCATACATTAAAGAAAAAAAAATCACTAGATATAGAACTAATTTGTCATACGTAAATCAGAAAATGTATGAAAATCGGTACAGCAGCAATCAAGCACTTATTAAAAAAAAAAAAAAAAAAAATCACTGGATGCAGCTATTTTGTTATGCATGAATTTGAAAATGCATGAAATATGAAGTTTGGAAAATGGTCGCAAAGCCACATTCTTTCGAAAAAACATCTTTTTGCAATATAATAAATACACACGACACGAGCGGCAGGCGCGGCGCGAAAACAAAGTTTGGAGACACGAAAATGAAGTTCCGATGTGAAGAGGTTACCAGTGAAAAGTGTCGATACACCGAATCATATCACGAATCGCTAATACATGACGTATCAGAGCTAACCCAAGTGAGTTACATCCGCTCTATCTCCTCTCCTTATTCAGGATTGAGGCGATCGTATCTGCAGAAACGAAAATTTATTCTGCAGAACAGTTTATAAACCATTCTTTGAGTTTCTTTCTCTCTCTCTCTCTCTCTCTTTTTTAACAAAATTTATTTGACTTAAGTAAAATCTTTCTGCAAGAACATTTCTGTTTCTGCGACATTGTAGCCGTGTCGCCGTGTTTCTGCCACGGGGCCTCTAATAATTGAAATTCTGAATCCATGTAGCTCAATTCCTGTTCTATAGCAGGAAATTCTTCATCTAAGGCAACTTGATAATCTTCTGATTTTATATCTACAAATTTATTTTGTGATTTTTTCTAAAATAGATATGTATGATGAAGTAACCGCTTTTGTATTCAGATCTTCGCTAGTAATTTTCAATAACTTTCTCATTTGGGATTTAATATTACCCTCTTTTTACTTTCCAAACATACATATGTAAGGAAAGTAATCTAATCATGGCAAAAATACGACTTGAAGATTTTGGTGTATCTATACGTTTTTTGAGGTCCTTTAAGTTCATTTTTGCATTTTTTATGGCGATGTATGCATGTGAGTGAACACGATAATGTCTAAACGCTTTGTTCAACTGAGCTGAAAGTTGGAACATATGTTATAGGTCACCATAGCATGAACCCTATTGATTTTGGTCAATCTGGCACTTCTACTGTTTTTACAGGGACACGAAGAAATTTTTTTTATCATTATGGCCTATGGACTCAAAATCTATAAAGTGCGTTGGCGTCTAAATGCCTTATTCGATTGAGCTGAATATTTATATACGTGTTATAGGTCATGGTCTGAAGAACTGTAAGATTTTAGTGAATATAGTACTTACAGTTTTTTACAGGGCTACAAAGAAAATTCTTTATAATTATGGCCTATAGGCTCAAATTATGTAAAGTGCGATAGCGTCTAAACACCTTATTCAATTGAAAATTTATACACAGGTTAGAGGTCACGGTAGCACAATCCATGTAGATTTTGGTGAATATACACTTTTAGTTTTTTTTTTTTTTTTTACAAGGACACAAAGAAAAATTCTTTATCGTTATAGCTGATGGGCTCAAATTATTTAAAGTGTGATATCCTTTTAAACCCCTTATTAGATTGAGTTGACAATTTATATACATGTTATAAGTTACTGTCTCACGAACAATATAGATTTTGGAGAATGTAGCATTTATAGATTTTTTACAGGGACATAACGAAAAAATTTTTATCATTATGACTTATACACAGGTACCAACATTTCCAATTTTGGCGAAAGACTGCTGATTTTAGTTCCCTATCATACCATAGGTATGGGGAACTTAGGTAATCGTGAAAATTTTCGACCCCGGTTTTTTGACTTTTTTACACGTTTTCAGGTGTGAGGAATCCGAAAATGGCAAAATTTGTATGGTGTCTGTCTGTAGGGTGTCTGTTAGTGTGTTAGTCCGTTAGTTTGTTAGTCTGTGTACACGATATCTCAAGAACAAATTGTCACAGAGAGGTCAAATCAGTTTTAAAATATTACTTTCGACACTGGCAAGAACCCTATTCATTTGCAACATTCGAATTAAAAAACTTCGTAAGTTATTAGAAATTTACGATTTTCTTAACATGGGAGAATAGGACAAAAATTCACTTAAACGTGCATTAAATGGAAGCTTTTTATTGTAAAAATGTCAGACCAGTTCTAAAATATCCGTTTTGATGCCGGAATGAACACCAGTAACTATAAATATGCTATTTTGAAAATTTCGAAAGTTATTGGAAATTTACGAATTTCTTAACATGGCAGTATAGGGCAAAATTTCACATAAACTTCAATTTTTAGAGATATTTTCATCGTAAAGATGTCAGACTACTTTTGAAATATTATTTAGGACACGGGCATGAATATTAATGACTATGAATTTTCCAATATAAAAATTTCGTAAGTTAAGAAATGTGTGTTAAGAAATGTTAAGAAATGTTTCCATGTTAAGAAATTTACGAATTTCTTAACATGGCAGAATAGAGCAAAATTTCACATAAACGTCAATCTTGAGGGATATTTTCATCGTAAAGATGTCAAACCACTTTCTAAATATTATTTAGGATACTGGCATGAATATCATAGGCTATGGTTTTTCCAATTAAAAAAATTCGTAAGTTATTTGGAATTTACGCTTTACTTAACATGTCAGTATAAGGCAAAATTGATCATAAACTTCCATTCTGAGGCTCATAAATACATTAGACAACTTCAAAATTACATTTATGATATTTGTTTGAACATGATTGAATACAAATATTCTAATAGGAAAATTTCGTAAATTATTCGTAATTTACGATTTTATCAAGATAGCGAAATTGTAAATTTTTCATATAAATCTGAATTTTGAGGATTATTGCATTGGAAATAGTAGCATGAAAACTAAACAACGGAATTGACCCTGATAAAATAAATTAATAGATTAGAATAAGATAAATATATCGAAGTCAACGGTGGATAGCCTATTAGGCGGGGATTTCATTCTGTTACTGTATTAAGTTTTGGTCAAATCCGTTTCTTTTAACATGATTATAATATGTCTCGCACTAGAAATTTATGAGAACATAAATATGATGGGGAACTGAGCAGAGTCCACCTAAGCCAACTAGTTTAAGTTAATCTTCCGGCTTCCGAATTTTTATTAATTTTTTCCGCTTTAAAAAAAAAATCACGGATGTAGTTTTTTAAAAAGAAAAAAAAAATAAAACTCTAATAACAATCAGTGTTCAAACGCTGCACGAAAGTCTTTCGATAATCAATCTTTCTCTATCTACAATATGAATGTCAATATTTATTTTGAACTTGATTTATGATATTCTGAAACCTATAAAGAAGTAAAATTATTTAAGAATTCTTACTCATAAACTATTCCTCCCCTCCCTTCCACTTCTTTCCCATTTCCTGCTATAGCGATCAACGATTAAATGTCCTCCGGTGTTCAAGATTTCTCAATTCATAACAAAACAATCAATGTTCATATAATAAATTTGTTTTATAAGTACTGGAAAGTGAAATTGAAAAATGCTGCTGCTTATGCAGATTACATAACTCCAGTAACTGAAAATGCAAAATAGGAATTGCACAATGCAGACTTTTAATAGAATAGATTAATGCCATTCTTCGTCCTCAAGTTCAAAATAATGTGTTTTTAAATTAGACTAGTAAGACATTTCAGAAATACTTTGAGTAAAAAAATATATAAGTATTTTAATTATTATTAAAGAAAAATTAATATAGTATACATAATATGTATATGTTGATTATATATTTTAATTTTGCGAAATAAGTGTATTATTATTTTATTATACAATTTAATCGATCTTCCTGATTTTTGTGGGGCCGCGGTAGCCCAGTCGGTAGAGCGCCGGCCTCGTAATTGGAAGATTGCGGGTTCGGTACTCGAGCCGTCGTGTACACTAATGGTGACTGGTGCACGTAAAATCTGTCGTGGCCGCAATGTCCTCCGTGTTCCCATCAAAAATTATACCTCTGGGGGTCACCGAAGCGGGAGAGCCATCCTTTCCGTGGAGGATCAAAATTGTGATGGCATGTCTCCGATCCACCTCTAGGGGTGTGTCCCAGACCGTCGCCAATTGCCCATCTGCGCAGCACTAGTGCGACGTAAAACGCAATCATCATCATCAATCCTGTTTTTTGTGAAATCGTCTGGTTTTCGAGCATGAATCTTTCTGTTTTCGCCTGTTTCAGGTTGGCAGGTATGCCTATGGGCTCAAATTATTTAAAGTGCAATAGCATTAAATTAAACAACATAGGGAAAAGTACCCAAACATCCTAATTATAATTTTCCCTTTTGTTTATTCAACGATTTCTCTTACTTTAATTTATTTAAACAATTGTTAATTACTTAATGCTCCGAAAGTCGAGCAGAATCCCCCCAGATTTTTCTAATTCCGTGTGGACCACTGTCGTTAATGAAACTAGTATGTTGTGGCTACCACAAGACTTTCTTCTATATTTTCCTATACAAATTCACACAGTAACAAAAAAAAAAAAAAAAAATATATATATATATATATATATATATACTATTTTTTTTTCCAATTTTTTTAGGGGGGAAGCGATGCCCCCACATGCACAATTTTTTTTTCTAAATTAACTACTACTGTTATCAATAATTCATATTAATTTTACAATCACAGGTTAATAATAATTCTCATTATGTACATTTATACGAAATTTTGTCCTATACTGTCATGTTAAAAATTTAGAAAAAATACGATCACAGCGCCACCTGTTGAGTGATTGATCCCGAAATCTAATCAGCACCAGTTTATATCAGGGGCCAACTAAATACCAAGTTTGGTTAAATTTCGTTAAAAAAAAAAAAAAAAAAAAAAAAAAAAAGAATTACGATTTATTTTCTGTTTTTTTTTTTTTTTTTTTTTTTCGTTAAAAGTAAAAAAAAAATCGATAACTTTGTTTTAAATTATCACAGATTTATAGTTCAATCATTCGTTTTAAAGGTATTGACGAGACCTTTCGAAAGATACCCATCTTGAAAATTTACGGGTGGCGAGGCTCCTACACATACAAAAAATTTTTCCCAGTTGACTATTTCTATTATAAATAATTCTTGTAAATTTCATAATGATTACTAAAATGTAATTCCCTTTATGCACATTTATACGAAATTTTATCCTATATCACTATGTTAAAAATTTAGAAAAAGCGGGATGGCAACGCAACCTGTAAGACAATTTTTACCAAATGTTGATAGGCACTAATTTATGTCAAGGTGCAACTACATACCAATTTGTATTAAATTCTGTGTAGTAGTTCCTGAGATACAGTTGCCACAAAATTTTGTCACACACACACAGACAGACAGACAGACATTTTCTAAAAATTTTCAAATTGTGTTCTACAGCTCTCAAAACGTGTAAATCCATCAAAAACCTGAGGTCGAAAATTTTTACGAATCCAATATTTTCTTCTATTGAATATAGAAGAAAGTAAAAACTAAAACTGGTCTATCGACAATCGCATGGACCGAAAAGTGTTAGCTCAGAGAATTGAAAATGAGATTAAGAATCATTTAGACCAAATAAAGGCAGCGGACTGTACGAAATTAACTTTAGACTTATTTAGACATTATGAAACGTATATTGAATCATAAGTATCGGGAATATTGAAAATTTACAGCCTTCCCTAGCGGAGTTATGAAGATCCGGGATGGAGTATTTTATCGCAACGATTTCAGATTACACGGTTCACAGGCGCAACAGTCTAAAATACGCAAAGAGGTGTTTATTTAATTTTTAACTTATTAAAGTTGTTGGCAATATGCAGGTTTTATTTTCGGTAATTTCTCTTATATGTAACATTTATATATGCATACAAAATATGTGCTAACATTTAAATTGAATTACAATATCTTTTATTTGAGGGTTTTTGGTATTATCATGTATCTATTAATTGCTAAATTTTATAACGTTATTAAATTCTTCATTATATATATATATATATATATATATATATACATACAGTAGAACTTCCCTAACAGCACAGTTAGGCTTAACTTATCCACAGTACATCTTAAGGACGTTTCTGGGATGTCATTTCATCCAGAAGACATCTTGAAGATATCCTGGGGTAGCGATGTGCTGTCTGGGTTGGATAATTCGAAGTTGAAGGGACCAGAGAAAAATTCGAATTACATATACTATCTGTCGAAAAAAGAGATAAATTAAAAAAATAACTCTACGATGAAAGATTTAACACATAAACTTTATATCTAAGAATACTGCTATATCCCCCCCCCCCCCATTAACTCAATATTCTTTACGAGCTTAATTATTCAACACTTTTTAAAAAATAGTCAGATATTTTTTATTTCTTCTTTAAGTACAATCTTTTTCGATGCAAAAATAGAATCTTCTACATTAGACATGACTTTCAATTCAAAAAAGCCTCGAAGTTCATGTATATTCACCATATCTTCTGATACACTAGCTAGGGGCTTGTATTTCCTTATCTTTCTTTTGAAAGTCTGTTAAAATATATAATGCACTTCAGCTGAGAAAAATCTCGGGAACAAATTTTACTGTAATATTTTAAAGATAATCGCATGAAAAATTCGAATTATCCACGATTTTTTAACATTATTTTAATATAAAATTCAAGGGACCGAGTAAAAAATTCGAATTATCCAGAATTTCGAATTAAACAAGTTCGAATTATTCAAGTTTCACTGTATATATTTACATTCTGTCTATAAAATGTTGGACACATTTTGATGTTTAATATTTCATAAATAATGAAGATAAATTTAAATTGATATCACTAATGGGTTAGATAGACTCAAAAAGTTTTATGGCTTTTGTCAATGGATTTCCACATATGCGCCGTTCGTCGCACAGAGACTATCAAGACGGAAGTCAATTTCTCGCCAAGTACGGGCAAGCATGTCGTCATCCACAGAGGCTATTGCGACTGTAATCCTGGCCTTTAAGTCATCAACATTCGACACTTTCCTCCTGTAAACGATGTCCTTTACGAATCCTTAAAGGAAAAAATCAAGTGGTGTTAGATCAGGTGATCTGGGAGGCCAAGGAATCGGGCCACCTTGCCCAATCCATCTTTCTGGGAAATGGTTATTCAAAGAACTACAAATAATGGTACCCCAATGAGGGGTGCATCATAGGGAGACATGTAGCTTAATCCTTTCTAGTTGTGGAACTACGAAATTTTCTAACATGCAGTGGCGTATCGTGAATGACGTTTTGGGTATGCTCCATACGGGTGGTTAAAAACAGCTCGTTATCATGAAAAGCTCATTCTTCTGATTGACTGTTGAAATGTCGTAGTATCTACGTTGTTTCTCGAAATAAGCGAATTAACCAATAAGACGATTGAATATCTTTTTACTTCCTTATACAAAGTATAAGGAAGTATAGTAATCCCGATTTGCGAAATGGATTTTGTATTTCACATTGCTCGAAAACGAATGATCGCTGAATGTTGCTAATTTATATGTGTGACTTTCATGATGTCTAGTTGCACACCTACAAGTGTCATCTTAACACGAGATCTCGTTTTAGAGATATAAGAGATTTTACACGATTTTTCGTGACGTCTGTATGTGTGTGTGTCTGTGTGTGGGTATGTCGCATAGCTCAAAAACGGTTGGACGTAGAAAGTTGCGAATTGGTACATAGGTTTGTTATAACATCTAGTTGTGCACCTCCCTTTTTGGACTTTCTATGATTTTCCGTTTTGGAGATATTTAGGAAAATTAGGTTCATAATGACAAAAATTTGGCCATAATGTATCAAAAAACGGTAATAACTCAAAAACGGTTTAGACAAATCTTGCAATTTAACTGAGTTTCCGATTAGCTAGACATTTGAAACTTTCAGAAAAGCTCAGAACACGTTGACAATGCATTTTTTAAATATTTTTAGCCAACTGTTTCAGGTCCCTGCTGCCTTCGGCAGCGTTTATATGGTCCAACAGAAAAATTATTTAACTAACTTCCCGACTAGGTAGACATTTGAAACTTTCAGAATAGTTCAGAACACGGTGAAAATGCATTTTTTAAATACTTTTAGCCAACTGTATAGGGTCCCTGCTGCCTTCGGCAGCGTTACCAGTTCCAATCTTGGAATCGATTTGTAACTAACTTCCCGACTAGCTAGACATTTAAAACTTCCGGAAAAGCTCAAAATACGGTGACAATGCATTTTTAAAATATTTTTGGCCAATTGTTTAGGGTCACTGCTGCCTTCGGCAGCGTTTACATGGTTCAACAGAAAATTTATTTAACTAACTTCCCGACTAGCTAGACATTTGAAACATTCAGAATAGTTCAGAACACGGTGAATATGCATCTTTTTAATACTTTTAGCCAACTGTTTCAGGTCCCTGCTGCCTTCGGCAGCATTTATATGGTCCAACAAAAAAATTATTTAACTAACTTCCCGACTAGGTAGACATTTGAAACTTTCAGAATAGTTCAGAACATGGTAAAATTCCTTTTTTTAATACTTTTAGCCAATTTTTTCGGGTTCCTGCTGCCTTCGTCAGCGTTACCAGTACAAATCTTGCAATCGGTTTTTAGGTAACTTTCAGAAAAGCTCAGAACACGGTGATAATTCATTTTTTTTTAAAGATTTTTAGCCAACTGTTTCGGGTCCAATGTCAATGTTTTTTAACATTATGTATATTTCTAAAAGTGTATAAGGAAGTCATGTGGTGCCCACATCAGATTTTTTTAATGTACTGTTTCTAACTAATCGACTGGAGCATACCCAAATCGTCATTCACGATACGCCACTGCTAATATGTCTAAGTAAATAACAGATGTGAGTGTCTTTTCAATTAAAAACATAAAATTAATAATACGGGCAGACAATATTTACAAAAGAAATGATATTCAAGTGAGAAAAGGAAATTTTGTATGGCAACATTCCTTATAAATGAAAATATATGAGTTATTGTACAGTCGGTAACAAAAGTCTCCGAACACTAGCAAAAATTCCTATATAAAAAAAGTACACTTAATACAGTTTTGTTAAATAAATCCTTGTCGAATTCTGTTTTAGATTGACTAAGAACACTATTCGACAAAGATTTATTCAACAAAACTGTATTAAGTGTATTTTTTTTACATAGAAATTTTTGCTAGTGTTCGGACACTTTTGTTACCGACTGTATGTATAAATGCCATAAGTTTGCTTACATCTTCATTATTTTATCAATTTTTAAACATCAAAATGTGCCCAACATTTTATAGACACCCTATATATATGTATATATATTCTAATTCTTGCATAATTTGTTGCCATTTTGTAATATAACAACCGAATGTAGAATGCTTAACATTAAAATCTTAATCATAACAAACTTAAAATATGGCTATGTTTAATGATTTTATAAGCTTATAAACTAAAAGAAAATAATTTGTTTCTTTATTCATTGCATTTGTCCAATAGGGATTTTTACTTTACTACAATAATTTTGGTACGTATATATGTAATCATTAGCATATAATCTTGGAGAAATGATATTAAAAAAAAAAAAAAAAAAAAAGGATATGACAAGTCCGAAGAAATATTATATAACACAATTATATAACATATATATATTGTATAACACAATTATATAACTCTACATTGTTATCGTGAAATTATGTTATGATGGATCATTCGAGCCGAAAGTTATTGTAATTATAGGTCTCAAAGCTATCAGCTATCACATAAATGTCAAACAAATAAAATAACACAGAACTAGCTAATTTTTTGGTAGACTCAATATGGCTTCTACCGTAGCCTTGGCTACTACAGTCGGCAGCAAAAGTATACGAGCACTAGCAATAATCCTTGTCTAAAAAAAGTACTCTTAATACTGCTTTGTTGAATAAATCGTTGTCGAGTCATGTTCTTAGTCAGTCTAAGAACACGATTCGACAATGATTTATTTAACAAAACAGTATTTACAGTGGTATTCACCAATAACTTCAATTCCCGGTTGAACACGAAAACTTGAAAAGCGTATAAAGTCAGGGTTCAACGTTTTAGAAAAATGTGACGCGTTTCATCTGCTATCGAGCGGCATTGTCATTTTCAGATTTTTTTAAATAACCAATCAAAAATTATATGAAATCTTTGACGCTAGATGGCAGAAGCAGCGTGCCAAAATTTATTGGAAAGCTGCACTCTGTCTTTAAATGCTTTTCAAGTTTTTGCTTTGAACTGGGAAATGAGGTTAATGGTGATTAAGGCCATAAGTGTACTTTTTTGACATCTGAATTATTGGCTAGTGCTAAGATAGTTTTGAGGCCGACTGAACTGCTATTGCAGCAGCCATATTGAGTAGACAACAGTTAATTTCATTTGCTCTGCATGCTGATACGCCTTATGCCAACTTCTCTTATATCATTCCTCCAAGCTATATATAGTACATTTCAATAAGTTATACATACAGTTATATTATAGCCTCCTAAACTAGATGCCTGTCGTGTGGCTCGGAAACTTGGCAACAGTTGAAGCTCTACCACCTGGTACAGATTGGGCGATTTTTTTATTCAACAGCCACCAAAAAATTTTCAAAGTGGGATATGATGTACATAAAAGCCGAATAGAATCGAAGAAACATCGATTACATATATCACTTCTTAAAATTATTGGTGGAAGTTGAATAAAAAAGTCGCTCAATCTCTATCAGGTGGCGCTGTCTACCGCTTCAACTGCTGCTAAGTTTCCGAGCCACGCCACAGGCGTCTAGTTTAGGAGGCTATGCTTATACAGTCGGTAACAAAAGTATCCGAACACTAGCAAAAATTCCTATGTAAAAAAAGTAGAGTTAATACTGTTTTGTTAAATAAATCCTTGTCGAATCATGTTCTTAGTCAGTCTAAGTTATGATTCGACAAGGATTTATTTAACAAAACAGTATTATATTAACTCTACTTTTTTTATATAGGAATTTTTGCTAGTGTTCGGATAGTTTTGTTACCGACTGTAGGTATCAAATTTTTGATTATTTCGGTAAAATTTTTTGAAAGACGTTTTCAAATCAATCTGACTCATTAAAAACTAAACCTGACCTGTAGGAAGAATTCACTCAACCTAACCTTCAAGCGAATCGGGTTACCAGGCCTGATGCCGGACTTTAATCTACTATAAGCAAATCTTTCATCGACCATGTTTTTATAAAACAAGATGAAAAAAATGTGGTATTTGCAATTCACGAGATAAAACGACATATATATTTTAGTATGAGCTACTGGTAAGAGATAGAATGCATGTCTTTCTAGTATAAAGATGTAGTAAAGTAGAAATTAGTAACAGTTTTTTGTTTTATTTCTTATGTTGTACAAGTTCCGCTTGATTTCTAGTATGAAGCAACAATTAGTCAAGTACAAAATCAAGTAATGGAAAAAATAATGATACAAAAAATTCCCCTTTGTGAAAATCCTAGTATTGCACTAAACAAACTGACTCGTTGACTCACCATTTCCAAAACTTCGGAAAAATTATATTTAGTATACAGTTTTATTTTCTTCTAAATACATACAGAGAAAGTTTTGGATCGTAAAAATGTTTGAACTCTGGTTTTTGATGGATTACATGTTTTGATGGATTACATGGTGGGCTGAACACGTTATGCGTATTTGTAGAAAATGTCCTAATTTACTACTACTATTATCAATAATTAAATCATATTAATTTCACAATAATTCACTAAAAATAACTTTCATTGATTATGTACATTTATCCTATACTACCATATTAAAAATTATGAAAGAAGAAGATGACAACGCCAACTGTTGAGCGATTGATCCTGAAATGCAGGGGTGGAAATTTGGCATCGAACTCATACCGGTATTAATTTAAAGATTTCCTATACTTGTAAAATTGTTGGCTTAAGAAAAAAAAAATGTTTCATAACTACCGGTATGAGTCCTGCACCACTTTTCCACCCCTGCAAAATGTAATCAGCACCAGTTTAGGTCAAGGTCTATGCCAAGTTTGGATTTTTTTTTTTTTTTTTTTTTTTTTGCGTTGGTTCGTGAGATACAGGATCCACAAAATTTATGCGATTAGCACACAAATACAGATAGGCAATTTCTAAAAATAGTTAAACTGGGTCCAGGACATCTCAAAACTTGTAAATCATCGAAAACCGGATGTCTAAAATTTTAACGAATCCAATACTTTCTTCTTATATATATAAAAGAAAGTAAAAAAGCCCAATCCTTTGGCAATGCATTCTGAAATGCGCGATCTGCTAAAACAGATTATAATAATAAAAAACTTATTGCTCTGACAATGCATTCTGAAATACGAGACATGAAAGATTGTTTTATAATACGATAATTTGGAACGAATGCACTGACGACTCTACTTAAAATGACTACTTCAAGTTCCCTTCTAAGTTCACTCAATGAGTTGAAACAAAGATTACTTTGTATACGGTCTTTGTTTATCATTCAGAATTCTGTCAGTTTGATTGCCAATATGGATATCGGATGCCATGATGCATTAAAACTTAAAAGTAATATACTCTTTATAAAGCTGAATTATTTATTTTTCATAAAACTTTTCACTTAAGTTTCTTTGAGAATAACATTGCTTGCATAATGAACAAAAACTTTGTATGCAACTTTCTAATGATAGAAATTTTAAAGTGCTTAATGAAGAAGTGCTAGATGAATCAAAATCTTAGATTAGGCGGGGAACCACAAGCCTTGGGAAAACAAACGCCTCAACCAGACCAGATCCTTCGCCCGCTGCTAGATGCTTTTTACTTTTCGTATAAATTTTCTTTCTTTAGATGGTGTCATTTGATTTTCTTGCTTTTTCTCATTCGTGATTACGCGTTTTATTCGCATTTCTGATTTCCCCTGTTTTTACTCCCATAGAAACTGCGGTGGTCGCCCGTCAGAATTTCTTCAAACTGTTATATGTTATTCAAAGTTCACTGTGGAAATGTTGCCTATTAAAAATAGCACAAATAACACAGACTTTTATGTAGAGGAATACCCCCAAAAATGCCAATGCATTGCGTTCTATGACGGGCATTTTTATAAATTATATTTAAATACTTTACGCTGCACAAATCTTAATGAAATTGACATTTATTAGTCATATGGACAAAATAAAAAAAAATTCTGTAGAATATGTATGTTTAGTGCTAAGATTTACAAAGAAACACTAAAATATTCAAATACATTATGACTACGATTGGAAATTGCTATAATTGTATTTCTGTGTGTATTAAGTGATTTAAAAATTTCCAACAATGTTTAAGGGATATTATAAATTCAAATAGTTTATCTGCCCGTTTCTGTGTCCGTCTTTCTCCTGTATGTGTGATTCTTAGGCAAAGTTCATAGTAGGTAAGAAAGGCCGGTTGACCATCAGCAGGCGGTGGCACTGCGGCACCGGCGGAGCGAACGGAGCCGTGCGAATGCCGCACCATCCCCTGAGGGTCTAGATGGGTTGGTATTGACCTTGAGACATCCTCTGACTTAATTGTGAAACGTGATGAGGGTATTAATTAAGGTTGTTAATGAGGTATAATTAAGGAATAGCATGAAAGATGATGATGGTTTTAAAAAGAGAATTTTTGTGGGGTTGTGTGAAGACTATTGTTTATGAGTAATGAATTATAAAAATTTAAAATTAAAAAAAAAAAAATTAAAAATTGAGAAATAAATAAGAAATCAATAAAAAATATGAATTTAAGAATGAAGTATGTCGATGTGAATATACTATGAAAGAAATAGAGAGATTTGACTGGGGTTCGAACCCGGCACCTTGCAGTAAAAAATATTTCAGCAGTTTTCGCGTATGTGTGAGTGATTTTTCTATTATATACCTGTACAATTCTTTTTAAATCTATGAATGCAATTATTCGAAAAGAATTCAATCGTTTAAATGATATTAATTAGAGAATAATAATTAAAAAAATATTAATTAAGGATTTCCTTGTAAAAAATTCACCATATGTTTCATGAAGAAAAAAAAATGACAATGTACGTGAAAATTAAATAGAATGAAAGAAAGAAAGCGTAGAAACATAGAGGGTTGTGGTATTCGAACCCAGCACCTGCTTGAAGTAAAGAAACAGTAGTTTGCAAGTACTTTAACCACTGTTCTTTAGAAATATGCATACGCAGATCTTTTTAAACCAAAGAATGCTGTATAATTACTTGATTGATAAATATTCGTTTTAAAAATAGTTTTCCCGTAAAGTTTCTTCATTTCAACCCAATTGTATATATTTTAATCTACCTCACAATAGATAATATTTTTAATGGGAGATAGATAATTCTAATTATTAATTTTAAACAATTTTCAGCAAAAATAGTTTTTTTACAATTAGTTAATTGTATTTAACAGTTTAAAATAAATTCTTAAAGTTTTTCACGCCTAACTTTTTTCAACTTGTATCGTGTTGATCTAAAGTTAATAAAACAATAAAGTTTTTAGCTGACTGCACCAATTTAAAACATAATTAAAAAGGATTCCCACCAAGACATTTACTACTTCTGTGTTAACTTGTTTTCAAAAGATGGTTTTACAATAGCTGAAGAATTTTTCCCCTTAAGGCTTCTCTAGGTGACATTGGGCGATACAGGAACGGGGAAGCGGAGGGGAAGGCTTTTGTATCTGCTATTCAAACAATGTTACGTTTTTTGGCAAAACACATCGGTTTTCTTATAGAAGTTTTAAATCTTTTTTATTTCAAGTCTTATATTATACTACAAATCCTCCAATACTCAAAAAATATCAGTTCATTGAATTCATTTAACTGAGTAATACAAACTTTCCTTTAATATTATTTGACCGTACTTGAAAATTTTTCTTTCACATACAATAAATTCTCTTACACTCTTTAAAAGTATACAAGTTTTCAAACATAGAGATTATTAGAAATTTACATTTAATCGTTTTAAACGCGATCTGCCTGACATTTCCCGAAAATTTTTTGTAATTCATTCCCAACATTAGTTATTTTAAGCTATATTTTCTAAGAAATATTCAACAATCTCTCTCAAAATAAAGAGTTTTTACCACTTTTCACTACTTTCTCTCACTTTAACATAGCGAAATACTCCACCTTTTAAGCTACCCTTCACTCAGTTTTTCTTTACAGATAGTAAGTTTGTAAATAATGAAAGTAACTTTGAAAGAATTCAGAGTTGAAAAATTATTAATATATATGATTTTAAAAATACGTTCATGTTCACAGATATATACTTAGACTTTACAAATGTATTTAAACATAGTTAAAAAATATTTTGACCAAGTATTGTAGATTACAAACATATAATTATAAACTGAAAATTTTCGCTCTAAACATCGAATTATCTTTTGCAAACATGAATTGATATGTATTTGTTTTATATATCCCTAAGTTACATTATATCAAAGTATATTTTCTAATATTTAAACAATTTTCTTTTTACAAAAATTAACTTGTATGCATTTCTAGATCTTTAATAAAAATCTTTTAATTTTTTTCTCTCAAAGGCTTTAAACTATTGGAGATGTTTGTACTTTAAGTACAATCCAATACTATTTGCATAACAATGTGGAACATCATATGTTAAGAAAATCTTAAATGTTGACTAAGTTGCAAATCTCAGTGAAAGTATTTTAAGATTACTTTGCTAAAATTTACTAAGTATTATAATGTTTTTCAGTTATTAAACGAAAAATCGTGTAAAATTTACTAAGTGTTTCACTAAAGAAGAGAATTCCACAAAAAAGTTTTGATAAGAATTACTAAATTCACTAAGTCATATACACATATGCTTGTAATTATAATCATTGTGAAATATTGTTAAATATTTTTTACAATCTATACACGTATACATACACGCATGCTTGTAATTATAATCATTATTTAGTAATTCTTATCAGAACTTTTTTGTGGAATTCTCTTCTTTAGTGAAACACTTAGTAAATTTTACACGATTTTTCGTTTAATAACTGAAAAATATTATAATACTTAGTAAATTTTAGCAAAGTAATCTTAAAACACTTTCACTGAGATTTGCAACTTAGTCAACATTTAAGATTTTCTTAACATATGATGTTCCACATTGTTATGCAAATAGTATTGGATTGTACTTAAAGTACAAACATCTCCAATAGTTTAAAGCCTTTGAGAGAAAAAAATTAAAAGATTTTTATTAAAGATCTAGAAATGCATACAAGTTAATTTTTGTAAAAAGAAAATTGTTTAAATATTAGAAAATATACTTTGATATAATGTAACTTAGGGATATATAAAACAAATACATATCAATTCATGCTTGCAAAAGATAATTCGATGTTTAGAGCGAAAATTTTTACTTCAAAGTGTATAAAAACGACAAAGTTTTTTACACGTCGTCAGTTTAATACACAAAGTAAAATAATATAAGTCAAGAATTGTGGGTAAACATAAGTACTTTTTGTTAAATTATGTATTCGTGACGTGACAGATAAGGATAAATTTGAAATTAGTAAAACATAACTCAGTGACATGTAAAACTAGTGCATATTAATTCACGAAGGTACATATATGTGTACAAGTGTTTACGTATGAACTTAAACAAATTCACACTACTATTTTTCAAGATTAAGTTTTATGTTTGAATGATATATAGAAATTTTTTAAATGTATTTATTTGGGGTCCCACCTCCACCCGTCACATTTGTAGAAATATGTGACGCCCCAAATCTTGGGTGATATTTAGCTATTTTCAGTTCTAGATAATGAATTTTTTTAAAAATCCATCCAGATCCTCGCTGGACGAATTCTTCAAGTGACTTATTAATTTTTGCATATTCTTCGCTAATATGCTGTTCAATAGTATCTTCAATAAGTTCGATAATATAGGAACTTCTAAAATATGTATGTGTCTCTTCCATGTCTTCATCAGGTTTTTTACGTTCCAAGGATACTTTCATAACCATATACCACTTCAGGGTATGCTTTTCTTTTAATTCAGACTTAAGTTTTTCATGTACATGAGGCTGTATATATGATTGAAATACTTCTAAATCACACTCATTATTCTCATTGGGATAAAACATCAGTGTTTTAAACACATATGTTTGAAATATTTCTATAGGACAGTGGTTTAAGTCATATCGGGATTCGATTAATCATAATTTTATTATACATGAGAAAAGTATCAACTTTCCTTATACGGAAAAGATGTCTAAAATATATCATTTGATGTTTAGACGAAAACTTTTTACAACAAAGTGTAAAAACGACAAAGTTTTTTTACAGATTATCGTTAATATGCAGAGAAAAATAATATAAGTCCAACAAAGGTGAGAAGTGTGAGCAAAATGGTTGTTTTTGTCACATCATGGGTTCGTGACGTAGTGTATTAGGGGGAACTCATATCCAATGATTCCATATCTCCGATATGGATCCGATATCTCCTCATATCCTCATATCCATATCTTCCGTCACACGCGTTATGACGTCAGCAACAGGTTTTAGCGTCTCCTCAAGCTTGTTCAACCATGTCTAAACTTGAAACTATATATATTTTTGTTATTACTTCACATATGGTTTTTCGTACCTTTTAAGTTTTATCTACAAATTTTCTAACTTCAAGCCTTGTGTTAGCAATTCTACTAAAAACAATTAATTTTTCTAAGTGATGGGACATGAAGAAAACATTCGACGAAAAATTTTTAAAAAAATTTTTGTAAAATTTCACAAACTTCTTAAATTAAGCTTTCACAATTCTTACAAAATATTTTCTGTATTCTAAAAATAAAAAAGTTAAAATACAATCGTGAAAGTATCTATATATAAAAGATTAAGTTGTTACTATAACATTATTTTTACACTCTTTGGGATAGAGATTGTGATTTTAGTTAAAGTACAAATCACTTTGAATATGCATATTCAAAGTAACATTCAAATATGGTACTTAGGAAAATACTAACTTCATAAGTATATCTAAAAATTTTTATAAGTTAGTTTTTCCGAAAATTGTTAATAAGATAAATTCATTTAAGATTTTTACAAGTACTTTACAATTGAGTGGTAAAACATTTTACAAGTTTTTTCTTCTTCGATGTAAGTTTGATAGTTTATAAAACTACTATTGTGTATAAATTTTACTTAGTGTTTAAATATTATACTCAAACAATACTTCTACAGTAATTAAAAAAGTATATCTCTAATATCCAAGTAAACTTTTTACATGCTTTATTTCAAAAAGATGACGCTTAAGTTAGTATTCTAATAGAAAATATTATATAAAAGGTGATTTTGTAATAAAAATTAAAACAAACCATTTTCATTGAAATCTTTTTATTTGAAATTCATTCACAATAATACAAAACAGCAAATTCGCACAAATCTATATTGTTGGAATATCGTTCATACAATCGGTATTAAAGTTATTCAAAAAATTTAGCAAGTCTAGATTTTCATCGTTAAAGTTATCTGTCACTAACTCATTCTCCTTCGCACTAAAATTATTCGAATTCATATTTTTGTTGTTAGCAGAAAAATCATTCAAGCATTTGAGATTAAAGTTATTCAAAAAAAATTTAACAAGTTCAGACTTTCATTGACATAGTTTACTAGAGGTAAATCAGTTTGTATCAGGTTAAAATTATTTAAGTCGTTATTTTCAACTTTGGTAGATAAGTCATCAACATTATTTTCACTTGTATATTCCACATTCGAATTGTTCAAAAAATTTTTGAAGTCTAAGTCTATATTTTCATTCTGAAAGTTGTTTGAAGGTAAGTCAAAAACATCATTTATACATTCAGTGTGAAAACTATCCAAAAAATTTAACAAGTCTAGATTCTCACTGTTATTATTAACTGTTGGTAATTCATTGTTAGTACTTCGTTCATTACAATTTCTACGTATGCTGAAGTATTTAAGATGATTCTTTCTTTTATGTTGCAATAATTCATACTTACACTGAAAAGTTTCACTGCATTCATCACATCTAATTTGTGTTGAAGATTTTTTATGCATATTTCTTTTATGTTTTAAAAAATGTCGTTTGTTTGAAAAAGTATCAGTACATTCGTCACAACAGTATGTGTGTAAAGTCTTTTTATGACTTCTTCGCTTATGGTTTGAAAAAGCATGTTTAGTTGAAAAGGCTATAGAACATTCCTCACATAGATACTCAGGTTTACGATAATGCACCCTCTTGTGTTTTTCTAATTCATACTTGTGTTTAAAAGCATCTTTACAAATAATACATAGATGTTTAGGTAAGACTTTTTGATGAAATAATCTCTTATGTTTCGATAAATCACACTTGCGATTGAAATTTTCAATACAATATTCACATTTGTATCTTATGGAAATTTTTCTATGGGTTTCCATATGTCTTTTTAAACGATGTAAAGTAACAAATCCTTTCTCACACACGTAACAAATATTAGGTTTAATGTCATTGTGAACCTTCAAATGTCTAGTAAGATAGGATTTTTTTAAAAATGACTTATTACAAGTTGGACAAATAAAAAGTTTAGATAACTTCTCATCCTCAAAACTTGATGAAGGGGATTGTTGAACAGAAACGTGAGTCTCCTTAGACGGTAAAGTATTATCCATTTTGTACTTAAAGTATAAAAAATCACTCTAAAAGTAAGACTTTAAAAATGTTTAAAAACTACTAAGTATGAGAACTTAGACAACTCTACAGCGAGAAAAGATCGCAACTAATTCAAATTTTTTCTTCGTTCATCAGTTTTACTTAAGAATTTACGCCAAATTTTCTTATTTCATGTCAAATTTTTATAACTATCGCCAATATTAGTAGAAATTTAGCCAAATTTTGTCTTATATGATACTATAATAATTAAATCTTACTGGAAATTCTAGTTTTTGACGACGAAAAGGGGGTGTATTTAGCCATATGAAGTTCTAATTCGATAATTTCTTCTAAAGTCCAGTCTGATCCTTGTTCATTAAATTCTTCAAAACTCTTTATCATCTTGGCAAAAGCTTTTTCAAGATCATTATCAATACTTATTGATGAAAAGGATGTTAAAGTATTTGATCGGAAAAAGGGAGAAAAAATTCCTGACCCCCTTCTTGCACAGTGCGGGTAAGTTTAACTTTAACAATTGTATGCCATTTCAATGCTCTTTTCTCATTTAATTGAAAGTTCAGTTCGTTTAAAATATCGGTTTTTAAATTATTAAAAAATGATAATAAATCTCTATCATTGTTTTTATTGTCAAAGGTAGTGATTATAAACACATTGAGAGCATTTTGTCTTTTAAAATGTTTAGTTTTCTCCCTAAGTGATACTTGATCAGAAGAATTTGTTATTTGCACTTGTACTAAAGGAGACCGATGTTTGTCTAAAGTATGATGATGCAAATCTTTTTTATATTTAAATACCTCACTGCATTTTTCACAAAAATGTTGCGGTGAAGACTTTCGATGATTTTTTCTTATGGAATCTGACAACTCATGTTGTGGTGGAGGCTTTTGGTGATTTTTCTCATGTGTTTCAATAGCTCATATTTCCATCTGAAGATTTCACTACATAGTTCACAGGTATGCTTAGTTGTAGTCTTTTTATGATTTTTTCTAATATGATTCAGTAATTCATACTTGTGATTAAAGCTTTCACTACATTGTTCGCATCCATATTCTGTAGGAATCTTTTCATGAATTATTAAATGTTTCTTCAAATCGTCGGGTCTACTAAATGATTTTTGACATACATTGCAAATAAAAGGTTTCACACCCGAATGAATCATTGCATGCCGAGTTAAATTAGACTTTTTAGAAAAAGTTTTATTACAAATTGAAAAAATCGAAAGTTTAGATAACTTCTTGTCATCGATTTGTGATATAGCGGTTTGTTGATTTGAAATAGGTGTCTCCGCAGATAGATCCATCTCTTGACCCAATTTAAACTATCAATAAACTTCACTGAATTCAGGTTAAAAAACAAACGTCTCCACTCCGTAAAAATAAGTTAGTAAGTGATGATATTTTTGTTCGCTCCTCATTTATACTGTATGTTTCTCGCCAAATCTGAATTAATCATCAAATATATGTTAAACTCTACCAAATACATTCTAAATCTTGTAATATATATTCGAAAATATTACTAAATTGTTTTAAATCAAGCCAAATTTATGTTAATTGTTTTCATATTTGCATATTTATCACTAAATTGTACAGGTTTACTCTAAAATAATGTGAAGAATCAGGGAAGTATATAAAAATTATATAAAAGTTAATAAAGGTGAGGAAAATATATGTAAGTTGATGAATAGTAGCCTATAAGGAGTGTGATTTAATGGTATTTTTGTTAAAAATGATAGTTAAATTTATGTCAAGTAAAAGAATTTGTGCGAAAACTTTTCAGTTTATAATTATATGTTTGTAATCTACAATACTTGGTCAAAATATTTTTTAACTATGTTTAAATACATTTGTAAAGTCTAAGTATATATCTGTGAACATGAACGTATTTTTAAAATCATATATATTAATAATTTTTCAACTCTGAATTCTTTCAAAGTTACTTTCATTATTTACAAACTTACTATCTGTAAAGAAAAACTGAGTGAAGGGTAGCTTAAAAGGTGGAGTATTTCGCTATGTTAAAGTGAGAGAAAGTAGTGAAAAGTGGTAAAAACTCTTTATTTTGAGAGAGATTGTTGAATATTTCTTAGAAAATATAGCTTAAAATAACTAATGTTGGGAATGAATTACAAAAAATTTTCGGGAAATGTCAGGCAGATCGCGTTTAAAACGATTAAATGTAAATTTCTAATAATCTCTATGTTTGAAAACTTGTATACTTTTAAAGAGTGTATGAGAATTTATTGTATGTGAAATAAAAATTTTCAAGTACGGTCAAATAATATTAAAGGAAAGTTTGTATTACTCAGTTAAATGAATTCAATGAACTGATATTTTTTGAGTATTGGAGGATTTGTAGTATAATATAAGACTTGAAATAAAAAAGATTTAAAACTTCTATAAGAAAACCGATGTGTTTTGCCAAAAAACGTAACATTGTTTGAATAGCAGATACAAAAGCCTTCCCCTCCGCTTCCCCGTTCCTGTATCGCCCAATGTCACCTAGAGAAGCCTTAAGGGGAAAAATTCTTCAGCTATTGTAAAACCATCTTTTGAAAACAAGTTAACACAGAAGTAGTAAATGTCTTGGTGGGAATCCTTTTTAATTATGTTTTAAATTGGTGCAGTCAGCTAAAAACTTTATTGTTTTATTAACTTTAGATCAACACGATACAAGTTGAAAAAAGTTAGGCGTGAAAAACTTTAAGAATTTATTTTAAACTGTTAAATACAATTAACTAATTGTAAAAAAACTATTTTTGCTGAAAATTGTTTAAAATCAATAATTAGAATTATCTATCTCCCATTAAAAATATTATCTATTGTGAGGTAGATTAAAATATATACAATTGGGTTGAAATGAAGAAACTTTACGGGAAAACTATTTTTAAAACGAATATTTATCAATCAAGTAATTATACAGCATTCTTTGGTTTAAAAAGATCTGCGTATGCATATTTCTAAAGAACAGTGGTTAAAGTACTTGCAAACTACTGTTTCTTTACTTCAAGCAGGTGCTGGGTTCGAATACCACAACCCTCTATGTTTCTACGCTTTCTTTCTTTCATTCTATTTAATTTTCACGTACATTGTCATTTTTTTTTCCTTCATGAAACATATGGTGAATTTTTTACAAGGAAATCCTTAATTAATATTTTTTTAATTATTATTCTCTAATTAATATCATTTAAACGATTGAATTCTTTTCGAATAATTGCATTCATAGATTTAAAAAGAATTGTACAGGTATATAATAGAAAAATCACTCACACATACGCGAAAACTGCTGAAATATTTTTTACTGCAAGGTGCCGGGTTCGAACCCCAGTCAAATCTCTCTATTTCTTTCATAGTATATTCACATCGACATACTTCATTCTTAAATTCATATTTTTTATTGATTTCTTATTTATTTCTCAATTTTTAAATTTTAAATTTTTTTTTTAAATTTTAAATTTTTATAAATTTTTTTACATTTTTATAATTCATTACTCATAAACAATAGTCTTCACACAACCCCACAAAAATTCTCTTTTTAAAACCATCATCATCTTTCATGCTATTCCTTAATTATACCTCATTAACAACCTTAATTAATACCCTCATCACGTTTCACAATTAAGTCAGAGGATGTCTCAAGGTCAATACCAACCCATCTAGACCCTCAGGGGATGGTGCGGCATCCGCACGGCTCCGTTCGCTCCGCCGGTGCCGCAGTGCCACCGCCTGCTGATGGTCAACCGGCCTTTCTTACCTACTGTTCATTGACGGTTATGGGAGCCACGAGTAGGTGCTATTGGAAAGTGTAAGGAGTCTATACGAACACAAACTGCATGTTTTTTTTTTATTTTCTTTACTTGTGATTGCTTTTCTCCACCTCCCCTCCCTGCACTTTTATTTTTTCCCCGTATTTTCCTTATGCAAACTGCGGTGGTTCATCCACTTTCATCATCGCCGAGTCTAATATGATGTGGGAAGCCGCTAGCCGTGTCGGACAAATATTTTTAATTGACCAGCTTAATGTTAAAAGGTCTATTACGTTACTATAGGCATTTATTTACAACTGTTCGCGTGGGGAAAGATAAGGTAACCAATGCAGTGAGAAAATTACACATTTACGTATTACGTGCTATCTGGTGCTACGACTACTTCTTTCCCATTTTCGAATTTATATAAAATTTCAATTCTAGTACAATAATCTTCATAACTAGAATCAAGGGCGGATCCAGACAAACAGTCTATGGGGGGGGGGGGAAGCACAGATTTAATAATTTTTTTCCCTTATCTATTCATCTCTCTCTCTCTTTATATATATATATACTGTAAACTTTATACACACACACACACACACACACACACACATATATATATATATCGCAGCTCAACAAAAATGTGACACAAGTCAAAATATGGTAATTTTGAAATTAATGTTAAAAAATGTGTATGAAGTGCCCTGACGTACATAAAAAGGATCGCATCTTTATCTCAAACATTGTCCACCCGAGAAAGTAGTTGTATCAGTACTAGCAAAAATTCCTATATAAAAAAAGTACACTTAATACAGTTTTGTTAAATAAATCCTTGTCGAATCCTGTTCTTAGTCTGTCTAAAAACAGGAAGGGAGTTTTTTTTAATATTTGAGAAAACGCGTATTGTGCATTATATTATAAAATATTGCTAAAAATTGTGAATAACATGTAAAGATATGCATATTTTTAAATATTTTTCATTTTTAGGAGCAAAAAATACATAAAAATTGCTATAAAATGGCACTTTTGCAAAATATCAAAACTCAAATTTAAATGAAGATATTTTTATTCTGTAAATTTTATTCTGATTAATGAAACTTTCTGGAGCCTTTTCATAATCATAACTATGCTATTAAAAATTTAAGAAGTTAACGTTTTTATACACGGGAAAATCAAGAAAATATCTGACAATTCATAACTTGTATCAACTAAAATAAAATAAAAAAATAATAATAATTAACTGTAATCATAGTAGAGGCACATTACCTAAATAAACTCCTTTAGAGTATTTTTGCAAAGTTTCATAACGTTACAATTATAACTTTTGGAATAATGACGTTTTGAGATAAAGCAAAATGTTAGAAATCTCGAAAAAGCAGAATATATAATTAAAAACCAGATTTTACCTATTAAATTAAAAAATTAATTAAAAAAAGATCCTGGTTTATTTCTGCACTCAATTGCATTGTATCTCTCTCAATATACCCTGTAATGTTTGCTTTGCTGCAATACACGTATGGGAGAAAATTAGGTAGAGCCCCTTAAATAAATAATAGGCCGGCGCATCACCGCCATTTTTTTGCCTCGTAAAAGGACAGCATTTCCGCTTGGCGATTTTATCACTTCACTGGTGGTTTTAAGAAATTTTCATCTAAAAATAAAATCGACCAAAAATGATAAGCAACACAAGTAATCTGTTTCTGTTTCTTAAATAATTCATAACATTTGAAAGGGGGAAAAAAAGAGCGTACCAATTAAAATTGGAAAGTTTTTTCAACGACCTAATACTATCAGGACACGGAAACAAGACAACTTTGGCGAACCAAAAAAACGTCGCCAAGACTCTACAAACACACAGTAAAAAAGCGTTTCTTAAAATAATTTGTGGTTATTAAAATACATATTTAGATTTAAATGATACTTTTTTTTTAAATTTTTTACTTTATAAATGTCAGAAATGCAAAGAAAAGTATAAGTGAATAACAATAAAACTTACTATGCAAAGCTGTGCATTAGGTCCCGGGATCCAAGAATCTGGACGACAATTCGCAGCCCATTTTCTCCTTCTTGCATTATCCGAAGGAAACCTAAACATTTTGTATCCTTTTATGGAGTGTTTACAGCAGTTTATTGCTGAACAACCTCCCATATTGCAGTTTATTTCACTAAAATTACGAGCAAGACGGTAGAAACAATGGATGCCGTTTGTTTATCACGCTGGGTACATGCGGCAACCCTAAGGCAAAAAAATGTCGGATGCGCCAGCTCGTATATATAGGAGCCTTAAAATTAGGTTCTTCATGTCAGCGATGACGTCTTTCTGAGTGGCCAAAAGTCGATTTCAAATATTACAACGCAGGTGTAAAAATATGGGTGTGTGATAAAGATAAATAAATGGGGAATCGTCAGTGCCGGCCCGAGCAAATTTGGCGCCCTAGGCGAAAAATTTTCGTGACGACCCATTAAAACAAATTTTTAAAAAATGTAAGACACGCAGACAATTATACACATACAAATACTGTAATAAATAATCAACTAATTATTTTTATTACATATTGCATATTATTTTTTCTGTGCTACTTTTAGCGGTAGTAGAAACAATATCCTTCAAATGAATTGTTTTAGCTTCATCTTGAGCTGTTGATAATGGTGATAGTCCTACAAATCGTTCTCACGTCACTATAGAACGCTAGTAAGTTTTTATTAATTTCAATTATATGAAGCTGAGTTCTCCACTGGCCACATACACAGGAAGTGTCAGCAACAATTTTATTGCTGTTACTAAATTCAATACGCAATGTACTAGTTCGTTTTCACAAAAATTATTCAAAACTTCGTGTAGTGTACTTTCATCAACATCCTTAGAGTCTCCTTGAGTCAGATAATCTCCTAATCTTCTACATAATTTCAAAATCACTTTGAAAGTTTTTTTTTACGACTCGCAATCGTTAGAAAGGCATCAGAAAACACGATTTATCTTTTTGGTCTGTTTGAACTTCTCATCATTCGAATTTCTTGCTGTATCAAGAAAAGAAATATAAAAGTTAATCTTAAAATTATGTTTAGCCTCACTTGTTGTTTTATCAGCTGACTGCATAATTAAACTTCTTTTTAATTTTTCGTAATCGGGCTGGCTCTGACTCCGATGGGAATGGTACCGCAATATTAATTTCTGAAAATACCTCCTGTTTATCAAATTCGAAATCACTTTTACAGTTTCCCAGAAAAAAAATTTGTTTTTAGTAGTGCATTAGTAGTGGAGTTTGGGTCACATTTTCACCATTGGCACGTCGTCTTTTGTTATGTACTGACGAAAACTTTCTTCACTTATTTTCTAATAGGAAATTAACATTTTTTATACATGATCTGGCTTGTGTTCGTCGAGAATGGGCAACTAGAACGAGGCGGAGCTTTCAATGTGTGTGGGAAAAAGCTGTGCTACGATAGGCTACATTCCACTGTTTGTGGGTTAAAAGAAGACTCCACAGGTTAAATAAAAGAAAATCGTCAGGACTTTGAATGATGTCAGAGAGTCATGTCGTCTATTCGCTGCAGATTACCCATAGAATTTCCTCACATTGCAAGGAAACATAAACTCAAAGTGAAACCGGTAGCATTTTCCATGTTCTGTTTATCAAAGCCTCAATCTTTATTTCTTTCAAATCAAACTATTGTTTATTTACTAATTACTTTGGAAGATGAAGCAAGATTTTTGCTTATTCAGATTCAGGTGGAAAAATCTTTTGTTTTTTCAAATTATTATCCTGATAGTGTTTTTTTAGGATTCGGACGAAAATAACTTTTCAAATGAGCCTAATTTGCTTTGCTAATGATATTTTATCTCTAATTTTCTCTTACAAAATTGTACTCCAAAAATTGCTTTTTTCTGTTAACAGCTAGTCTCAAGTATCAACTGTACTGAAAAAGAAATTTCACATTTTATTACTAAGTTGAGCTACTAGAAAAAAAAACTATAACAGAATCACTTTGTAAAATTCCAAAAAGCCCCCACGCATAGCCCCTACAAAGTCACCTAGTCTAAAGAGCTAAAACTTCTTTCTAATTAGAGCTAGCTTCCTTCAAATCTTATTATTATTTTTTTTCTTTTTATGTCAGTTCAAAATTATGAAAAATATGATGTACAATTTAGACCCTTGCTGAATGGAAAGGCAAAACTTTATAGTTCCAATAACGTACAGCCCCATTAAATAATGACTCGGTGACTTTTAGATATAGTGTAAAGCTGTCAGCAATTAGATGGACAGATTTAATGACGGACTGTTTTCAAAACTCAATTCGACGTTGTAAGTTTTTGAAATAAATAGATCGTAATTATGGTAAAATCAAGCCAGTTGTTTGTGACTCTTTCTCTAGCGCTTCTCATTAGATAAATTAGATTGACTATGATGCCCTGAAAAGTCAATTCGAGGATTATCCATTTACTTCATTTTTACACGTCCAATTGAAAACACGCCAAGAAAAACTCAGTAAATGTTTCCAAGTCCTAGCAGCAGACTTGTACCTTTTAGTCCTCGCTAGACAAAGATTGTAAGTGTTTAAAATTTTCACACAACATGAGTGCTGTGTTTCCAAGACTACATTTTATCTATTCTAAAGTGACGTTAGATAGTAATAAATAAAATAGATCTTGTTGTCTAGATTGTGCCGCCCTCTAGATTTGAGCGCCCTAGGCCATCGCCTAGTTTGCCTTTATGGTCGAGCCGGCCCTGGGAATCGTGTGATATAGTGTAACCACGTTTCCTAAAACCAGCGGTGAGACCCAGTCCAAATTCTTGGAGGGGTACCAAATTGACCAAAAATTTGGGATTTGGAAAAGATCCAGTCATTCGGCGCTTTCTCATTTCTTATTTTATCTCTATCACCCCTATTTTAACACTAAACTCGTTGAGTTAGCACTTGCGCAGAGTCTTCGGTGTTTTCAAGAAATGTGGCTGAAGAATACCACTTTTCTCTCATATAAACAAACTGAGAATTCTCGGTATCAGTTGAAATTCGAATTTAATTAGAATTTAAAAAGGAAAGTGGTGTGTTTAACATCATACATTCACAGAGGATCAAAATTGGGATTACATGTCTCCGGAACACCCCTAGAGGTTAAGGCTCCTATATATACGAGCTGGCGCAACAGGCATTTTGTTGCCTTAGAGTTGCCACATATACCCAATGCGTTTCACTGATAAATAAACGGCAGTCATTACTTTTATACCGTCTTGTGCAACTTTAGAGTACTCATTTTATTATATTTCATAGTTTTAGCTAAATAAAAGTATGATATGAAATTTGTTTAAAGATAAACTGCTATAATCACTCAAGAAAAGAACATAAAATGTTCAGATTTCCATAAGAGTAAAACAACATTACTTATATTTTCCTTTGTATTTCTGACATGTGATAATGTAAAAATACAGAAAACTGTGACATTTTAATCATATTATTTATATTAATATTGATAAATCGATTTAAGGAGACCATTTCTTACAGTGTAATTTGAGTTTTGGCGACATTTTGTAGAAGAAACAGAAACAGCCCTTAAACACATCTTATTTCCAATACCTCCACTGGATATCCTGATAAACTAATGTGAAAAAAATGTGTTGTTAGGAATATCATTGTTGCTTATTGCTTTTGTTACCCGATCGTAGCTTCAGATGAAGATTTCTTAAAATCACAAGAAAGTGATAAGGACGCAAAGCGGGAATGCTGCCCTCTTCAGAGGCAAAAAATGGCGGCGATGCGTCGGCCTATATATTTATTTAAGGGGCTCTACTAGAGGTGAATCCCAGACTGTCACCAATCGCCCACTGCATAGCTATAGTGTGACATTACACCCACTTATCTCATTTCATCCTCATTTTCGTAGTATATTTTAAAAATTACTTTTTTACTTTCTTCTAAATACGTAAGATGAAAGTATAAGATTCATGAAAATTTTTGACCTCCGCTTTTCGATGGATTTACATGATTGGACTGTTTTTTATAAAATGTCCGTCTGTGTGTATCAAATATTTTGTTAGTGTTCTATCTTACGAACTAATAAAGGAAATATAACGAAATTTGGTATGTAGTTAAACTTTGACCTAAATTGGTACTGATTGCATTTGGAGATCAATCACTCTACAGGTGACGCTGTCATCCCATTTTCTCATAATATATGGCTGCACAAGAGGGGGGGATGTGTACAGTCGGCAGCAAAATTATTGAAGCGCTAGCAATAATTCGTATTTAAAAGATGTGCACCCAGTACTCTTTCGCTAAGTAAACATTTGTCGAGTCATGATCTTAAACTTGATGCTGTTTATGAAAAAGTAAGTGGATGATAAAAAATATGTGCTTCAATAATTTTGCTGCCGACTGTGGTTTCAGTTTGTTACTCAGTAAAAGAAAATATTCAAACTGTATTCATTTATGGTTAATTCTAGCACTGTGTGAAAAGTGATAGAGATAAACCATTAGTCTCTTTCCTGGCAAAGCTACACACTGAAAAGCTTGTGTCCCTAGTTATATTATAAATGTAGATGTTGTTATAATAAAAGAAAAGCAAGAGGAGAAAAAAAAAAAAAAAAAAACATTCGGAGACTTTGAATTTTCAGGAGTGATCACGCTGGTGAGTTCCAGTATGCACGATTATTCCGTTCCCATGTGTTCCATCTAAAATGTAAAAAATCACTAAAATAAAAGAAGTATGGAAAGTGCGTTCTCATGCAAATTCAGCCCTGGTACTGACGTATTGTATAGTCATCGACTATGAACTTTTGTGCAAAATATAATCGAAAACAGGTCAGCAGAAGGGGTTAAAAAGGAATCACAAGATTCTGCCCATGCAGACAGAGTTTTGTCCTTTGAAGCCGCCTTGGTGAGATTAAAATCGCAAAAGTACTGATGTATTGTATTGCCATCGGGTTTGAACATCGGAAGATTTGACCCATCAGATAAAGCCTTGTCCTTTGAACTTGTTTCTGGTAAGATTAGATTCCTAAAAGTACTGACTTATTGTATTGCCATCGACTATGCACTTATATGCAAAATATGACCAAAATTAGTTAGGCAGAGTGGATTAAAAGTGAATACAGACAGAGTTTAGTATTTTGAACCTGTCCCTGATGAGAATAAATTCCTAAAAGTACTGACGTATTGTATTGCCATCGATTACGAACTTGTGTGCAAAATATGACAAAATTAGTTTTGCCGAAGGAATTACAAATGAATCGCGAGATTTAACCTATGCAGGCAGAGTTTTGCCTTTTAGACATGCCACTAGTAAAATTAGATTCCCAAAAGTATTGACGTATTGTATTGTTATACACTACGAACACGTGTGCCAAACATGAATAAAATTAATTTAGCAGAAGAGATTAAAAATGAATCGCAAGGTTTGACACATGCACATAAAATTTTGTTCTTTGAATATGTACCTGGTAAAATTAGATTTCTAAGAAGAGTACTGGCGTATTGTATTGTTATCGACTATTTACTCATGTGCAGAATATGACAAAATTAGTTTGGCAGAAGGAATTAAAAACAAATCGCAAGGTTTGACACAGAAAAGCAGAGTTTTGCCTTTTGAATCAGCCCCTGGTGAGATTAGATTTGTAAAAGTACTGATGTAAGATATTGTCATTGACTATGGTCTCGTCTGCAAAATTAAGCCAAAATTTGTTCGACAGAGGGATTAAAAATATATCTCAAGATTTGACTCAGACAAACAGATTTTTGCGCATAGAAGTTACCCCTGCTCAGATAGATCCCTGAAAATGGTTGCATATTTTACTGTCATCGATTATGAACTCGTATGCAACATTTGAGCAAAATCGGTTTGGTGGAAAGAGATTAAAAATAATCTGGTGTGTCACTCACACGACTTTCTCTTATCCTGAAATTTAATACTATAAATACAGGTTGGAGATTAAGAGGTAAGATAACTATGTTATGTAAACCTCTGTTTAACAATTCAAATTAGGCTTCGGGAGAGTTTTATATGATAATTAGTTCTGTGTCCCCCCCCCCCCCGTTTCATTAATGCACCTACATTTATATAGAATTTAATTCGGTTATTAAAAAATAATTCTGTTTTTAAAAAATAATTTATTAAAATTATTATTAAAAAAATTATCTTTTGTGATAATACAGACGATTTCCATATTAGAGAAGTAGTATAACACCAAATATAAAAAAAGAAAAAGAAAAAAAAAAGAAGTCCATTTTATTCTCAATATTATATTAAAAAAAAAAAAATCGATAACTTTGTTTTAAATTATCGCAGATCAATGGTTCGACAATTCATTTTGAAGGTATTGGCGAGCTCTTTTGAAAGATACCCATAATGTAAATTTATTCCCCTCGAGGGAGGACATCCCGCTCAGGGGGGGGGGGGGGGGGGTGCGAGGCTCCTAGATACACAGATTTTTTTTCGCAGTTGACTATCTCTATTACAAAAAATATATATTCGTTTCATTTGGTTTAGTACAGTCTATAGACGTTAAACTCTATACTTACCTGCAATTTCCCCCATAGACGTATTGTATTAGAATTCTTTTGATTGTCCCTGTACACGAACCATTTGCTTGATCTTAACGAAAAGCTTACTGTAGCATTCCTATATGATACACATTTAGAATACCAAGTTTGGAATGTCCGCTACTATTTGTTCTTGAGATATGCTGATAACAGACAGACACACACACAGAAATACACACAGACCAAACGCTAAAAACATGATTTTCGTATTCAGGAGACCTCAAAACGTGTAAATATAACAAAATCTCGCTTTCGAAAATTTGACCCAAAAACAATACTTTCTCTACCTTATGGGTAAGAGAAAGTAATAAACTGCAAAATTTGAGTGAGTCACACAGAACAACCAAGTTAAATAAAAATATTTATTAAATGTATTTTGATATCAATATTTTTAGTATAGGCGCGCGACGTAGTACAACCTATTTTTTAAGCAATAAAATGTTGCACTGAATTTCGCGCCTCGACTCAAACATAATAAGCAATCTACATTTTTTTCCACAACATCTTTATTTTTGAAGGGGGAAAAAAAATTATAATTTGAGAACAACTTTAACGGATAATCAACACGTTAAATTTTTTTCATCTCCAGATTCTAATAAAGCTTTAACAGGAATGGGAGGAAATGTATATTCATCCGTAGCATCTGTTGCTGTTCCATATATACTTCTCAGCTGTTTTAAAAGTATTGCCTTCTCGTCCTCGGGTAGAAAACTATGCATTGCAGCATTGAGATTCTGAAACAACCAATAAATAAACTACATCAGTTCACAGACAATAACATGTGATAAGAAAATAGATACACATCAAAAATTAGATACAGTTCGAGATCAAGTTTTCCATTGCTCTCACGGTGCTAGTTGCTAGTGCCTAGTACCAGTTAGTGCCTAGTACCAGTGCCTAGTAGTTAGCCGTGTAGTAGTTTTGTAGTGTATCTATGTTTAGTAGCTCATAAAATTAATACTGAGTGAAGTAGGAATTAAAAAAAATTAATTTTTGAAATCTATGGATAAACAGTAATCTTATTTCCTAGAAAAAAAAAAAAATTCATATTTTTCGATAATTTGTCCCATTATATATTTATTTCAACTAACTGAGTGACGGAAAAAGCCGTTTGTAACGGTTAAAGGGAGCCATATGCACATTCCGCCGAAGATTAATTACCTAGTAAATCCTGATAGGTTCCGAAGTAAAATATTCTTAGAAATTATCCCTATAGGTAAATTCCACCGTTTTAATTACAATAGAAAAAGAGAACTGAAATTTGCATTATTGTTCTGCTGCATACAGTCAATAAGATGAATAAGCATTACGGACTATTGCTACAAAATCAACTGCAAAACGTTCATAATACACATTTCGGATACTCGTGTATGTGTACATTGATTGGAATTTGTGTATGTTCCACTAAATGCATTTAAGAGCGGACAGTACCTAATCTCGCCGGCAGCCTTGGCCCATGTTATTCTATGGGAAAATTTTTTTACATAATTACTCATTACCTAATGAATATTTTTTAATTCTATTTTCACATTTAGAAAATTCATAAGCGTTAAATTAGATCTTGTTTTCCAAAAATTGATTTTTTAAAATTTTAGTATTTCATTTTGTGACAAGAAAATAAGAAAAATGCATATTGTGAAAAATCGCATTTTTGAACTCAAAATTAAAATGTAAAAATTAAAAAAATTAGGTATTGTTCCCTCTTAAGTTTAGTACATTTAAATAAATGAAATAACACAACTTGCAACCATAACCTCTATATACTATATTAATTTCATCCTGTTTAGTGTAATCTAGAGAGGTTAAAATATATCAGCGAGAAATTCTGCCCGTAGATGCAATATATTTTAATTGTTTTGTACCTCCTTGAACAAAATCCCTTTGTCAATTCAAACTAAAAGTTTTAATCGACACACAAATGGACAAACAGAATCATTCTCTCTCCCTTCTCATGTTATCCCATGGGACTTTTCTTGCTTCGTACTACAAGGAACAGGGGTGAAACTACCTAGCATGCAAAAACCCTGAAAACTGATAATTGCATGCAGATAGGGAAGATTTAATAATGAAATATCCTATGGCTACCTGTATTAAATGATATTTGGAGAGTTCTTAATACATTATAAAGCAAATTAAACATTCAAAATAAGAAATTTCTGTAAAAACAAAATAATTTACATGAAAATTAGAAACAGCAAAAATTTCAAAAACCCTGAATTCAGGGGTAACCCCTGAAAAGTTTCACCCCTGAAGGAAGCAAGCCATTAAAAAATAAAGTTTTTCAAATTCTGGTTATGGAATTCCATTCTTTGAACATGATCCCTATTATTTTAATGAACAATTTAAATAATAATAATAAATAAGTTTAAATATTTTATCTCACTAAGCAAGCTCAAGGATCTAATTTTCAATCTCGAAAAGAAATATTTAAACTTATTTATTTATTATTATTATTATTATTATTATTAATTGCTCACTAAGGTAAAAGGCGATATGTTCAAAGAATGAAATTCAAACAAACGGAATTATTATTATTATTATTATTATTTTGAATGAGAACTGACTACTAACCTCTCATAAAACCTGTTTTTTTTTTTTTTTTTTTTTTTTTTTTTTTAATTCAATTAACTTCTAAACCTTTAATTATCGACAAATTACAATTTTCGAAATTCAACCCTAAAACAATACTTTCTATACAATATTTAGATAAAAGAAAGTAAAATGATAACTTGTATAGTTTCTATCCATTTTATAAACCTTTTTGTCTTATTAGGCAGCCATCAAGGTTTTATTTCTGTACTAATAAATATAAAGGATTTAAGTCCATATTCTTCATTTTTCAGGAGACGGAAAATAAAGTTAAACTAAGTAAAAAATAATCAGAAGAATTGATTAGGAAAAAGGGATTCTGTTGATTTATACCCTTTATACCATTTAGTAATTGTCAACCTTCATATAAAAAAGGGGAAAAAATGAATTAGTTATTTTATACCAATTTTAATGCTAAATTTCTGACTTGAATCTTTTTTTACCAATGGATTTTCTCAAAGATTAAATGACATGGATTTAAATCGTTTATACCAATCGATAGAGAATTTTTTTCTGAGTCTGACTATGTACTTAACTCAAAATCGACATTTTTGGACTTGAATCTTTTATACTTATCAGAACAAATTTATTTATTTATTTACTAGCAAACCCGTGCGAAATATTCGCACTTTCTTTATTTTTTTATTAATTTTTCTTATTTACCTTTAAAATTTGAAACTCGTAAGTGTTATACCAATTCCACCACTTAATTAAAATTATTACGTGGTTTGAAATTAAAATTATTACGTGGTGATTATTACTTATATTATTTTAATACCAGAAGCCAAATTATTATTAAAACCAAATTAATATCGTACAATAGTGAAAGTAAAATCATTCAAAGAAAGGTTTCCTAATAAAATTCATGGTTCACGACCCAATTTTAATACTTCCACAGGCAGTACAGTTTTAATATAGGACTTCCACGACGCCTTTTAAATTTTTATCGTCAACTTCGTTAACTTCTTATTAATTTTGGTATATATATATATTTCTTTTTTTTTTTCCTTTTGCTTAAAAATAAATAAATAATAAATAAATAAATAAAATGAAATAAACTAGTCAGTTTATGACACACAAGTTCATATTCTGTTTATATCTTTAAAATATTGCCAGGTTTAAAATGACGCTTGCAAAGATTCTGAAGAAACAACTGTTAAAAATACATTGTTTCGTAAAATAATATCATCAGACAAATATCGTCATTTTTTAGTGCTAGAGGCCTATTTCAGTCGGTACAGCGTTGTCGAATTTTTATACGTCAGGGCCTATTTCAGTCGGTTTATTGAATGGGGATTTATTGAATGAAGTCCCCACAAGGCCCAACTTTGACATGAGTCCCCCCCCCCAGGCCCAACTTTGACATGAGTCCCCCCCAAGGTACATCTTTGACATAAGTCCCTCCCCAGGCCCAACTTTGACATGAGTCCCCCCCCCCCCCAAGGCACACCTTTGACATGAGTCGGAAAAAGAGAAAAAACGTTGTTTTGCGGCTATAAGACAGTTTGGACTTCCAACGTTATTTGTTACAATATCTGCAGCTGAAACACATTGGTTTGATTTAATGAAAACTTTATCATGGAATTTAGATCGTCACAAATTAACTAAAGAAGAATTTGTCGATATTAACAAGTTTAGCAGCAGGCCTCTGGCACTAAATTAAAATCTGTCAATGTTAGAGTTTCATGTTTTAAATAATGAAATAATGTCGTGTCTGTATAATTATTTTTCTTGTTAGTCCATTGAGCTAAATCTGCGTGCTTAAATATTGTCCATGTATAAATATTATTTTTTCATCCTCGCGTATCGTATCGTTTCGACAAAAAATAGTTGAAACTGGTCCACGTTAGAGAAATATTATATAGATTATTATTATTATTATTATTTCTTGGATCCCGATTTTTCGACTTCATACAATATTAGCTATGGCTGTAAGTATAATCTCGGTTTTTCATTCAGCAGGATGTTACACTTATTTATGAAATGGGGCAATGAAAATGCGATCTTCGGATACCGTGAGATGGTGGTATACCTGTAACAGAATCACGCAAAATAAAATTGGATGACTACTTTGAAATGATATTAAAAAAAAAAAAAAAAAAATATCTGGCATGAGTTTATTTTCTGTCAGTTGCTGACTAAATCTTTATAAGTGGACAGTAACGTCACATCTCTTTCTGAGATCGAAAAGAAATAAAGAAAAAAAAAAAAACTTTTTTTTTTTTTTACATTCACCTCTATACTCTGTGAGAGTAATGGATTCTTAAAAAATATCAGCTTCCGGATTTGGGGGGATTTGCACATTTTGAAAGGTCCAGAACACGATTTAACCCCTTTTAGAAAATTTCTGTCTCTCGGTGTGCGTGTGTGACGAAAAATTTGTAGCAGACCTAAATCAAGAAATAATGCATGGAATTTCATTAAAGTGGATATTTAATTGTACCCTGATATAAATTGGTGTATCTGATTTTTTTTTACCGGATATCATTGAACATAGGCCTGAAAATTTTTCGTGGGAAATTCCTAAATCGGGAGTTGCGAAAAATGAAGTTGGATTAGAAGTTTTAACCCAGATTTAGAAAGATACTCTACGAAGGACTGCCAGTACGAATTTGGAAGGAAAACTTTTGGGTTCTGCGCAATTTAGTAGATAATTAGTTTTGAATAGGTTCGTTGTAAACTAGATTGCGTATAAATGCAAATTGATTCTCCAGCGTATAAAAGGCATGTTAAAATCGTATACAAGTTTCAGTTTGAGATATCACTTTGAGTTATCACTAAAAGTTCAGATTATCATGAGTACAAATGAGCTTGGCACCAGTTATGTCGCCGGAAAATTTATTGATAATGTGTAACTATTTATTAATCTACAGGGTGTCCATAATTGAACTAACAGTGCTTACAGTGTTCTAGAGCGCGATCTAATTACAAGAATAACGCCAAACTATGTAGGAAGCTTAAACAAGACGGGTGACGAAGATTCCGAAATAACAAGAACAATAATATTAATAAAATAAATTCCAAAGTACCACTAGGGTGATATTTGGCGCTGTTTTTCTAAGTAAAGTTTTTCAAATTAGCGCGGTGTCTCCAATTTCAAAAAATTAAATGAGACAAAAGCAGTGCTTAAAAAAAGTGCACAATCATTAATTTTAAATTATATATTTCCTTAGCGGTAAATTCAGGATGAATACACCTTTTTTTTTTTCTTCTTATGGAATCCTTTGCTCCCGTCTTGTTTAATCGAATTAGTACCACTTGCAGTGGCGTATCCAGGATTTTTCCAAGGGGGGGGGGGGGGTTCGTCCTTCCGAATTTTTAATTAAGTTTAAGTTTATTTAAGTTTAATTAGGTTTAATTAAGTTTATTTAAGTTTAATTAAGTTTAAGTTTATTTAAGTTTAATTAGGTTTAATTAAGTTTATTTTAAATTAAGTTTAACAATCTTTTGAAATATCATAATTACTTGCCGAAAATAAGAGTAAGAAAATGAAAAATAGTAAAATAAACTCAGCAATTAGAAGATCAAACTAAAAAATCTTTAATTAGCGACGAATAGCGTAGAGCCTGTACAAACTGCTACACAAAACATAAAATACAATACATAGTTACGCTTACGCAAAATATTTCATTGAATTTTCTTATTTACAGAGCTAAGTCTAATCAACGAGATGTTTTCGCTAGTTCATTTAAAATGCTTTCTACTGTCGGGGTATTATTTGGGTCACTCCTTCAAGGTCACTACTTCAATGGTCCCCCTTCCCCATATGGTCGACCCCTCTTGTCCTTGAATATGAACTCGTAATGGTGAAATCCTTTCAGAGAATTGTTTTCAGGGGAAACATGTTTCGCGCCGAGCAAATAAGTGGTTTAGTTATTTTCAAGAGTGTTTATCGCAGAGTAATGAAAAAAAAAGTTAGTCATAATTTTAAACCACTTCGTAGAAAAAAATATTCTACGCTTGCCATACATTTTTTTCGCCTGAAATGAGAAAAAAAATGTAAGGAACAGCCTAATTTTTCTTATCATATATTTTGTCAAGGGGGGGGGGGGTTAAACCCCCAAACCCCCCCTTGCATACGCCACTGACCACTTGCGCAATTCCCATTTGCGCGACTGAAAATTGCAGGACCGAGCATGCAGGTGATTTCTTCCTTTTTGGCTTGATAATCTGAGAACGCCCGTAACTCGGTTCGGCGGCAATCACTACCACGCACGTAAAAAAAAAAAAAAAAAAAAAAATCACTGGACACCCCCTACTTCGCTGTGCCTGAATCTGAAAACGCCAGTAACTCGTTTTCGCAGCAATCAGTATAACGCCTGTATATACGCTTCACGCACATAAAAAAAAAAAAAATCACTAGATACCTCTACCTCGCTGTGTATGAATCTGAGAACGCATGTAACTCGTACTATTCTTGTATTTTTACTTTGTTCGCGCAAATGGGAATCGCGCATATAGGAAGACCCCGTTTAATCTTCCTACAAATTTTGGTGAATTTACGTTCCAAATTCTTGCCATTGTCCTAAAGTTTACCTTGTCCAATTTTTTGCAATTAGATCGCACTGCAGCACTGTCAGTTTAATTAAGGCCACCCTGTATATTAAAGTGAAAATGGGGGTCATTGACCATTTAAAAGCTTTAAATAAACATTTTTTGTGAAGTTTACTTCCGTCATTTTACTTCATTATTTGAATATACAGTTTTAATAATGCATGTTATCGTGGATAAACATGAAAAGATCGTACAAAGCTGTTCGTTACACAGGTAGCACTGTCATGTCAATTTTTTGTATTTTTACTTTCCGAACACTATAGTGAGGAAAGTATTGTAATCATGTCAAAAATTCGAAGTTGAGATTTTGATGTTTCTATACGTTTCGAGGTCCCCTGAGTCCGTTTTCACTATTTTTACGATGATGTATGTATGTGTGTATGTATGTGTGTGTGTGTGTGTGTGTGAACACGCTAGCGTCTAAACGCTTTGTTCGAATAAGCTGAAAGTTGGTACGTATATTGCAAGTCACCATAGTACGAACCCTATTGATTTTGGTGAATCTAGAACTTATAGTATTTTCCCAAGGACACCAGGAAAAAGTCTTTATCATTATGGCCTATGGAACCAAATTTTTTAAAGTGTGATAGCATCTAAACGCCTTATTCAATGGAGCTGAAAATTTATATGAATATTATAATCAATGTTAGTACAATTTATCATCAATAATCATAAATTGTACTAACTATAAGCATTTTGGTGAATCTAGCATTTATATAGGTTTTTTACAGGGACACAACGAAAAATTCTTTATCATTATGATCTATGGGATCAAAATTCAGTAGCGTTAAATAAAACATCGTGTAATATATGGAGAAAAATACTCAAACACTCTATTATGGTTTTCTCTCTTTTGTTTGTTTAACAACTCCTCTTTCTTTACTTATCTACAAAACTGTTAATTACTCAATGTTCGGAAAGTCGAGTGGAGTCACTCCAGCTTTTTAATATGACAACATAGGACAAAATTTTATATTAATGTATGGAATAATGCTTATTTTTAACCCAATCACTGTGAAATTTAAAAAATTTAGTTTTTTAATAGCAATAATCAACCAAGTGAAAAGAAAGAAAGACGAGAAAAGAAAATTTTTACATAGGAATGTCGTCTCTCTCACTGGGAGTGTAAATTTTGAACCATAGATCTAATGGTTTAAAAAATAATAATAGTTAAAAAAAAAAAAAAAAAAAAAAAAACTGAGAAAATACAAAAAATTTATATTTTAAAATTCCTTTTTAAGATGTCGTTTCTAGGGCACAGTACTGACTTTCTTTGGACATTTAGTGTTATACTTGGGATAACAGAAGAGCCTTATATTTGACCTAAGTTAAAAATCGCCTGCACTTACCATCGAAAATACGTTTAATAAATACTTGCACTGTGTGATTTGTGTGGGAAAACATAGAATATGGCCACAACATGTATAAAAATGTTGTGCAACAATGGCCATAACATACTAGATTTTTTTTTTCTTTACGCCAAGGTCAGTTTTCAAATACAGAAATTTGGAGTGAAAAGATTAATAGTTTTACATTGACTAAAATTTTCTGGCGAAGAATAGAAAACGTCACTTACCGCACAACCACAACGTACCGATGCTCTGAAATTTAGCAGTTCTGGGCTATCCGGGTTTGTAATGATCGATAGATGGAGCTTTTCAACTTTTGTTGTTAGTAAATATAATAGCCACGTGTATTTATTTTTGTTCTATTTGTGTTACTACCTAATATTCGTGCTATAATTTCTCCGCCATTACATCATGGAAAAACGATTGCTTTTGGAAAAAATATTTCAGTTTATTCAAAGTTCGATCGGAAGTAGATGTTTAACTGAAACTGAACAAATATTAGTTTCGAATCATCTGACTAATTCTTTACTTCCATTTGCCGAAGCAACTGAAATTTTAAATTTGTCATTTGGAAATAAATGGAAACTTTATTCTGGATTTCCTGATCCTTTGGAGTTACACTGTGGCACACAACAGTATGTGTTATCTTTTTTACCGGATTTATTCATTTTTATTCAATAAATATACAAAACGTCGAATATACAGCAAGCAATGGCGTCTGGACGAAAGCTATTCCTGTTAATTGTAATTTCACCTTAGCCCACCAGAGGGCGAGCATTTCATTACAATCGCGGATTCTAGACCCATTCGGGAAAAGACAAAAAAAAAAAAAAAAAAAAAAAAAAAAATCATAATTAATATTCATATTACAAAATGTAATTAACACTTACAGCTCTTGCCAAGTGAACATCTTTCAAACCGAAACCTTGCAAAAGTGCACACTCTTCATCTAGAGTTTTCTGGGTCAAAGTGGAATCATCTCTGTTTATGGAAAAACTCACGTTATCTTCTGCGAACCTTAAAGTAAAAATAATAATTGGGAAAAATAATATAATAAGAAAGAAAAAGATTTTTTTCTTTTCAATTTGGTCGAAGAACATTAGAATATGGATAAAAGGATTGTTAAGTAGGTAGTTGGATAGATAGAGAGGTAAATATATAGATAGAAAGACAGATAAGCAGATAGACAGACTCACGACAGACTGATAGACAGGTACGTAGATATACTGGAATGTTATTAGATAGATAAACAAGTAAGCAAATAGATAGGCAGACGTGATAGATTGATATGTAGATAGGTAGGTAGATGGATAAGTTAGTAACGAGATAAGGAAATAGAAAAACAAATAGATAAGTACGGAGATAGGCTGATAGACTAACAAGTAGACAAATAGATGTAGATAAATAAGGCACTAAATGACACTAGATAGATGACAGATAAACAAATGATGCGTATGCAGATAAATAGGCAAATCATGAAAAACGGCAGTTTTTCTAGTGACGCAAGCGCAAAAACAAACGAACGCCACGACACTCAGCGGAAACGGAAAAACGAACGAAAACTGCGACACTTATATATACAAGAATTTTAAGATCAAACAAACCGCTGAAAGCAGACACTTAATATCTCAGGAAATATAGGAGGTTATGTTCTGATATTTTCAAAATAGACTTTCACCTTCTGTCTGATCCAACCCTGAAATCGCTACATTTCTGCGTGCAATATTTTTCGAGATATGAATTGGCTCATTTAAGTTATAAATGGACGGACTAATGTGTAAGAATTTTCTCTCGAATATGGCTCGAGCGAATTTAGTTAAATTTATATATGATATTAATCGCTTTTATCTGATGTGCCTGACATCTCCCTTTTCCCTAGGAAAACTCTTGTTTTTTTTTATAACTCAGTTTAAAAATCGAACTATTTTTTACTCCGAAAATACCGTGATGCGGCAGTTTCGCGGACGAATTTCTTCTCTTCCATCTGAAATACTGAATATCAAATAATCGTTTTGGCTCCATCTATCGGAAAGCGTCAAAAATAAACACACAAAAAAAAAAAAAAAAAAAAAAAAAATATTTTTCTTTTTTTAATATATATATTAAATGAGTTATTTATTTAGGTACTTGTATTTTATATGACATTTGTTTATCAAAAATATTCTTTGTATTTACATTGTTTTCATGCTGATACGTTGTTAACTTTCAAAATTGGTTCTATTTTAAAAGGTGATTGCAACAACAAAAAATTTTTCCTTTATTTTCATAAAAATGACAAATAATATGATAATCATATTCAAATATTTGTAATTTTTTCAAAATTAGGTGATAAATCACTTAAACTACGGATTGAAAAAATTCTTAAAACAGAATTTGAAAATAATTAATTTGCTCATTAAGTTTCTAGTATATATAATATATAAATTACAAAATGTTAAGCTATAATAAAATTTTGAATAGATTAAGATTTTTTAAAATTAAATTCATAACAAACTATACTACTTAAATATTTACCAGTATAAAATTTTCACCTTTTAAAGATTTTTCTATTATTATTTATTTTTCTCTTTTAAATCAAATCTATACCTAAAAAAATTTAAAAAGAAATAAATATAAATAAGAAATTTTTGTCATTTTTAAAATGTACTATATTATGCCTTTGTAATGTTGCATGTGTCCATCTTTTTTATCACTTTTTATAAAATTTTAAAATTTTATTTAGTTTGTTATTTTGTTCGAGTATGACCTATAAAACAACACTTTTAATACAGTGTTATAACTTATTACCATGCTCCTTTAATTTTACGTTTTGATCATTAACCCCTAAAAAGTAATGATATCAATACAAAAAACCCTTAACGGGTTAAAAGTTTGTGACGCAGCACTGTACTTTATGGCTATAAGAATTAGAAATACGGGTCTTAAAAATAATGATATCAAATTTTCAGTGACGCTTTGATATTAATTAAATTATACATAGATTTTCTTATTTGAATTTGCTTTTTCCTTTTATTTATATTTACAGTGTAAACGTTATTTTCAACATAAAATAATATATAGCATTTACTCATTGATACCTTTCCATTCGCATCTCTTATACTATGAAAGCATGTGTTTTAAAAGAAATTATATGAAATTCCAGTAACGCAGTGGTGTTACATTAAGTGATTTGTTTTTAAATTTCTCTGCAATTATTTTGTTTTGCATATTAAAGTATATGTGCACATTGAAATATTGCTTTTAATTTTCAAATACGCTGTCAAATATATCACTTTCATTAAGCTTATATTATGTACTGAAATATATTTATTTCAATGAATTACTCTATCTTTTGCGTCACGCCATCCAAAACTGAAAAAAATTTCACAGTTTTTTTCTTTGCATCACGATATCTATTTGCATGCATTTTCAATTTATTTGGATGAAATGACACAAAGTAAACATTTCCATATATTTTACTTACAGTTTTGGATGGCGTGACGCAAAAGATAGAATAATTCATTGAAATAAATATATTTCAGTACATAATATAAGCTTAATGAAAGTGATATATTTGACAGCGTATTTGAAAATTAAAAGCAATATTTCAATGTGCACATATACTTTAATATGCAAAACAAAATAATTGCAGAGAAATGTAAAAACAAATCACTTAATGTAACACCACTGCGTTACTGGAATTTCATATAATTTCTTTTAAAACACATGCTTTCATAGTATAAGAGATGTGAATGGAAAGGTATCAATGAGTAAATGCTATATATTATTTTATGTTGAAAATAACGTTTACACTGTAAATATAAATAAAAGGAAAAAGCAAATTCAAATAAGAAAATCTATGTATAATTTAATTAATATCAAAGCGTCACTGAAAATTTGATATCATTATTTTTAAGACCCGTATTTCTAATTCTTATAGCCATAAAGTACAGTGCTGCGTCACAAACTTTTAACCCGTTAAGGGTTTTTTGTATTGATATATATATACCTATATATAGACAAATAAATATGTAGATAAATAGGCAGATACACATGTGACAGATAGATATGCAGATGGATAAATAGATGGATAATCAGGTAAAGAGACAAGAAAATTGTTAGACGAGTAGATAAATAGATGGATAGGTGTATAAATAGAGAAGCAGACAGATGGATATGTAAATAAGTTGACAGGTAAATATAGAGATAGAAGGAGAGATAAATAGGCAGATATATATTACATTATATATATATATAGGCAGGTTGAGAGATGATAATGGATATGCAGATAGACAGAAATGCAGGTAGATAGTTGGGTTGATAAATGAGTAGAGTGTGAGAAAAAAAAAATATGTTTTATTTATTTATTTTTTGGATTGATGCTTGTTTCATTTACTGATGTAATTTGCGAAATTTTAATATTAAGATTCGTAACTGATTATTTTCAATTGTAGGCCGATTGACTACACTAGGGTTCTTTTCTAAGTGATCCTAGCACGTCTTTACGCTAGTTATGGAGTAAAACACGAAAAACTCAGAACGGCTAGGTCGACGAGTACGAACTGGGGTCGAGGCCGGCATTTCCCATGTACCAGCTATGAGCGCAGAACTTTGAGAATGGCCACTGATTGCGACTGGTTGGGCTCCGGAACCATGTGGAGTTATGGTGCGACTTTTACGAGTTGTTACCGGTCACCGGTGGACTGGACACTAACGGATGACATGGATTCCTCGCAGAGAGAAAATGCCACTTAACATTTATTTTCTATAAGAGGAATTTCCAACTGAAAACGAATAAATAAGTTCTTACTGATGAGTATAATTGAGATTTCTTATACTTTCTGTAAACGAAATCTATGACCCAACTAAAATTTTTAAATTCGATGTGGATTCTTTTTTAATACAATTTTCTTTTTAGCAATGGCAGCACGGAAGAAGAGTCTATAGGAATTAAAACTAGATAGGGCAGCGAGCGCATGAACATAAGCTTCCCTTTCCGCATTAATTCAGCCCTGTCCAGGAAAGCGATTCGATCGACGGCTGGTGTAGTATCTTTGAAACTTATCGGAAGAAAGGGAAAGTCCGCCCCTTCGGCTTCAGTCATCCAACGAACGAACAGCCAGAAATGTAAAAACGAGCTGATTGGTGTATTTTCGAGATTTGGTCGCCCTCTATCTGTAAGATGAAAATTACTACCTTTCCGTAACATAGAAGAGCAAGCTATTTTGTTGTGTAGTTCTGCCATCTTGTGTATAATATTGTAATAATAATTTTTTTTTCAATTTTTAATCAGCTAAGCAACGATGTCTCTCTGAAAAGTCTGTCGCTAAAAGTAAAATCAATAAATAATAATAATAAGTAATTGTCTGTAATTTACTGAAAAATAATCGGGTATGGAATTCACTCTTTTTTCTCTTGCCCTACACTTTTATATGAACATTTCTAGCGTATATAAAGAAAACAAGTTTTAGAAATAATTTTACAAAAAGAGCTGATCGCCTCCCCCCCCCCCAACCTTCAATTCGTTTAACTAATCCACACTAAGATAATAGGCGACATTCTCAGAGAATGAAATTCAAACATTTTTATTTTCAGTAAGATGTTATTAAAATAAACAGCAACAAAATCCCCACATGGTTGCATGGGGAACAAAAAAAGAAAATCTGACTAATGTAGAGTCTAGTGGCAGGTGATTATATTCGGGAGTAAGGCTGATAGATTTCACAAGGGTTCTAAGCCTGACGTCGTGTGTCTTCCGTAGGGGAGAGGTCTTTCTAAGGGGTCCCACCCCGTATTCACGCGATTTCAGTGAAAATCATGGAAAACTCCGATAAGCTACGTTAACGAGCGCGACCTGGGATTGAATCCGGCATATCTCCCAGGACTGTAGTGTAGTCAATCACCTTTAAGCCACATAACCACAACCTAAACAGGACATTCTGTGCCAAACTTTCTTTTGAAATGGAAGTTAAACAATCGCAATAAAGCAATTGTTCAATTTTCCATCCAAATGCAAGGCTCGTATTCAGACTGTCAATAATGAATCTAAGGGCAGGAAACATGTCGTGGGAGCTCAATAATCATAGCATCACAATCACACGAAATTTGTATACTGACTGCGCTCGACAAAGCTCTATGGCAAGAAACATATAGATGAACATAACACCATATTTAAACTTTATTATCATCTACAATCTATAATGCCCTTTAACAGCAAAAAGCATATTGCAAATGATTATAACTTTATACTTTAATTAGTTTCAGTTTCCTTTCTATAGTGTGCTTTAAAGTACACTTCTAAATTTTTGTCTCAATTTATATGTATGTATATATATGTAGGGTAAGTGCACCAGTGATTGACACTTTTAGAGCAATCTCTGATGTTTTTAATGTTCTAGTCATCAGAAAATATTTTTAGAAATCTTAAGTTAGTACGCATGGTATGAAAGACATTCAGAACCACATATATGTTAAAATATATACATTTGATAACGATTATTTTTTTTTATGAATTTTTATTTGACACCCACTCAATGTCCCAGTAATTGACACTGTCAGTTTTTCAGTTTATCAGTAATTGGCACCCCATGTTCCAGTGTTTGACACTGCTAGTTATTCATTTAACCAGTTATTAGCACTCTATTCTCCAGTATTTGACATAAAATGTTAAAATTCTTATACGTAAAATATATCATTTTTATTATTTTTCTTATTTATTAATTATTTCGAGATAGATGTCAATTACTGGAGCACCTACCCTATATATGAGAAATTTATAATGAAACATCACACCTGACAATCGGATGTTTAGCGCTTGCTAAAGAAACAGAGCCTGTGAGGTAACTGGAATAAGGGCAAATTTCAAAATGTATGTTTTTATCCTTGGCATGTTGGTAAATGGTATCGTCGTCGACTACATGGTAACCATGTCCAATGCGTTCTGCGAACAGATCATCAATAGCCACTTTGACGTTGGAGGCAGGACCTGCTTCACCTGCATGAACAGTACGATGAATGCCAAGCTGAGAAGCACGCTAAATCAAAAGAAAAGGAAAAAAGATCAGAAACGTAACTGGCAATGCAAAGTGATTACAAAATTCTTTTAAGTTTTGAGACTTAACTAAAAATATACAAAGGCGGCACAATAAATAAATAATAAAGGCTTTTCTTTATCTCTTTCAATCTCCCGTGTTCGGTCATCAAATCTTAACTCTATAGAGAAATTTGTTTATAAAATTATGTGCTTTCTTCAGTTTATACTTAAAAAAAAAAAAAAACTTCCGAAATTAAGAAAATGTGCTTTTGGACCGTGTAGTTGAATCTTGCTGTTTTAGATCGTGAGTTTCAATTTCGATTTACAAAGTCTTTGAAAATTAATCCTAAAGGTGAAAAGAGTGCAGCTACGCTCTTATGCCAAGTTCGCTTTATTGCAATTTTGGTAAGACAATAATTATAAAGTTTACATCTGAAATTTTGATTTGATAATTTTGGCTGACCTTTATTACTTTCTTCTATATTCAATAGAAGAAAGTATTGTATTCGTTTACACGTTTTGAGAGCTGTAAAACACGATTTGACCATTTATAGAAAATACCTGTCTGTCAGTCTCTGTGTGTGTGACAAAATTTTGTGGCAAATGTATCTCAGGAACTACTGCACAGAATTTCATACAAATTGCTATGTAGTTGCACTTTGACATAAATTAGTGCCTATCAACTTTTGGTAAACATTGTCTGACAAGTTGCGTTGCCATCCCGCTTTTTCTAAATTTTTAACATGGTGATATAGGACAAAATTTTGTATAAATATGCATAAAGAGAATTATTTTTTAGTAATCATTATGAAATTTACAAGAATTATTTATAATAGAGAGAGCCAACTGTGAATTTTTTTTTGTATGTGTGGAAGCCTCGCCCCCCCCCCCCCTTGAGGGGAGTAAATTTTCATGATGCGTATCTTTCAAAAGAGCTCGCCAATACCTTTAAACCGAATGGTTGAACCATCGATCTGCGATAATTTAAAATAAAGTTATCGATATTTTTTAAATGTAATATTGACAATAAAATTGACTTTTTTTTTTTTTGGATATTTAGTGTTATACTACTTCTCTAATATGGAAATCGTCTGCATTATGATGGAAGATAATCTTTTTAAATAATAATTTTAATAAATTATTTTTCTGAGTGAAATTGTGTAAGAAAATATAGAAGAAAGTCATGTGGTGGCCACAACATACTAATGTTCTATGGCGTGCTAAAACCGAAATTGAATCCAGTTTTTCTCTATTACGTATGGATTTTTGTCAATACAATATTCTACCGATACAATTTCTTCCGTGGACTCTTCCATCAATATAATTATATGGTAACTTTTACAGTGTGTTTCCATGGAAATATACTAGACACTACTGACAATGGAGAAACTATGTCGCGTCGGTAATCCTATATTGACAAAAATCCATACGTGTTAGAGAAAAACTGGCTTCATTTTTATCTTCAAACATACAGTCGGTAACAAAAGTGTCTCAACACTAGGAAAAATTCCTATTTAAAAAATGTACACTTCATACTGTTTTGTTAACCTTATTGAACCATGTTCTTACACTGACTAAGAACAGGATTCGACAAGGATTTATTTAACAAAACCGTATGAAGTGTACTTTTTTTACATAGAAATTTTCTCTAGTGTTCGGACACTTTTGTTACCGACTGTACCAAAAAACATACGTATCAGCTAAAATTATCAAATAAAATTTTTCCAACATTGTTTTTGTAGACCTGTATTATTGATTCTTTAAGATTAAGATCTGGTCTAAGTTTAGTTAAGTGAAAATTAAGTATCAAATGTAAAATTGCACCCTTCCCATTATTTAAATTTCAACATAAAAGAAGTGATTTTTCATGCAACTTGTCTTCATTTGAATTATACAGACATTTCTATCAGTTTAATTTGGGAAAAGCAAATAGGGCTGATAGGCAAATAGGCCTTTCCAACTTTATTATATCATTTGTCAGAGCATCGTTATCCTGATAACTGAGAATGATGTTTCTTGCAAAAAGGAACCTTTTATTCTTGTTGTGTATATTTACTTATTTTGAAAGTTTTTGAAGGGGATGTTATGCACGTATTATACTTACTAGCTGGCTTCACCAAATAGCTGGCCAGATAACATGAAAATTTTTACCAAAAATCATGCTCTCGGGCGACTGCGGCGCCAATCGTAATTTGTTCTCTGTACAAGTCACATAATATTCAAATATTAAAAATTAAATCAAATCTCTCGTAAGTCCTCATAACGTAGTTCTAGTTCAACGTAAAATACACTGAAATCAATGAAAATCAAATAAACCAATCAGAACTTTTGTAATTCCTCATAACGTAGCTCTAGTTCAATGTAAAATACACTAAAATCATTGAAAAGCAAATAAACCAATCAAATCTCTTGTAATTTCTCATAACGTAGCTGTAGTTCAATGTAAAATACACTCAAATCAATGAAAATCAAATAAACCAATCAAATCTCTCCTAAGATTCTCCATTGTGCGTCATTATAGAAATGGGAAGTTTTATTTTTATATTTTTATTAATTAAAAGAAAACTTATCAAAAATTCGAAAATCTGACTTCGATTTCCACAATGACCCTTCGGAGGGCACCTCTGTGTTAAATCACGTGACTGTCCGAGCTACCGTTTTCGAGAACAGTGAAATATACATATATATATATATATATATACAAATATTGCTCACTTAATTGTATAAGATTTTCGATAAATACACCTAAATAAAACGTATAAAACGTATTAATTTCTTAAAATGATGCAGTGTTCTAAAGGCCATATTCTGGAAATAAACAAATGTTAAACGTCATTAAAAAAGTAAAATCGCAGTCTATGAAAATACCGGGTATCCTATACAAATCTGTAGACATTGCAAAAATTCATAAAAATTGAAGGAATTGGTATAACTGAACGCGGTTTGCGAAAAAGCTTTTCTCGTAAAGGAGGATTTTTTTTTTTTCCTTTTTCTTTTTGGTAAAGAAAAAATAATAATTAAAGTTTTCGTAGATAGAGGGCGCTGTGCGTGAGAAAATCACTGAATTCAGTGATAAACTATATTTATTTGCATGCAGATGTTTACAGCCATATAAATCCTATTCTAAATGTCCCCCATCACCACAAATTACAGTTTTCAAACCAGTTACAGGGGTCATAGCAAAGGAATAAAAAAATATAGGAGTCTAAAAAAAAAAATATAGGAGTTTAATAGAAAAAAATATAGGAGTTTAAAAGAAAAAATATATAGGAATTTCGAACAAAATATAGGATACATAGTAGTTCGGAGCACATGTACACAAACAAAACTGAGTACCATTATCCATAAAATTCTAAAATGTGTGTCCCCAATTACAGCCCTAATAACTTCAATTTTTAATAAACATCTTATAATTTCAAAAATACAATAACGTATGCACGACTCTATTAACACATTTTAGAAAAATACATGGTTAGAAAAATAGCCATCATTTAATCCCATATAAGAAAAAATTAGATCAACTGGAATTTTGCTCACCTGCGGAATCTGATTTAGATCAAGGATTTCAGTGCATGGGCCTGCGCATTCACTTTGATAAGCTCCTCCAAATCAGAGACTATTACCTTAAGTGACAAATCTGTCACTTAAGGTAACAAGTGACAAGTCTGTCACTTAAGGTTTAAGTTGACAAATTGGTCAATATTATTAAAAAACAAAGATTTTTTTTAGGGGGGGGGGTAGTGTAAATAAACCAGAGAGTCAAACTTATCAAACAATTTTGAAAGGCACTCTTATTCTATATTAGTATTATATATAAAAGAATGAAACTACTCCATTCCTCTAAAAGTCCAACTAAGTCAAGCTTTTAAAGTTAGTAATGTTGGTAAGTAAATGGGCATATTACACAGGAGCATATATACTCACTCAACACAACATTATACACAACATGTTCCTTCAGCGTCATTCAAAGTTGAGGAAGCTGAACGAATGAGAAACCGATCAGCTGTCCCTGGGGTTCCCCCGAACTGATAGCGCGATGTATTCCCTTCTCTAAAGGTATTCCAGGAAAAAATCATGTCATTCCTCCTATTGGTCAATTTTGATAAGCACACTCAACACAATCAGCTTTTTGTAAACGGCTTCGAAAAAATTGATCATCTGCTGTCCTTGAACAAGGTCAGGCTGAGTGTGTTGGATATAATGTTCTGTTTAGTAAAAAGTTGAGCGAAAATCTCTCGTGTGATATGGCCAAAACATATCTTGTGAGAGCAAAAATGTATTGTCGTAAATTTGGAAATTGATGAAAGGATTTTTTATTAGCTTAAAAAGTTCATCATAAAGAATATGAATCAACAGTTCTTCTACTTGCATAATTTTCAAAAAACTTTCTAAGCTTTCACCTACCGATTTTTAAAAGTATAAACGTGTCAAAGTGGTAGAATCAGTAAGAACAGTTCTCAGGAATCGATATGAACGGGATTGCAACTGGCTCTTGATCTTACTTTCTGGTATAAATTTCAGGAAATATTCATTTAATGCTTCTCACTGGTTGATAATTCTAGTAATGACTGGTATCAGTGTCATCCACCTATTATTTACAAATCTCATAATTTCTTCTTTCTTAGTTCCAACTTCGATTTGGACACCTCGGAAATCTTCTTTGCAAGTCGAATATTTATGAAGAAATTTAAACACAGTATCCAAAATATCTTCAATATCCCAGTGACTAACTACTTGAGTCATTGCATTCTTGAAGGAATTATGCACAATATGCAAGTTACGAGAACTATGATAAGAGGCAGACAATCTCTATCATTTAGTTCACTGTCAATTTCTTCAAGTCATTTTTGGTTAACAGGTGGTCCATCAGAACTTACAGATAACAATTTATTAACTGGTAACTTATCAAGTACAAGTGTCAAATATATCTTGTTATCTGCTGTAGTATGACCGAGTTCAAAAGCATGCAGGAAGTTACTAACAATTTGGTTACGCTCTTCATCCCATAATTTTATATCTAGTTGCTTTTTTCCATTATCAGCTGTTTCATTGAAAGCAGAGAAAAGAAATTAGTTCATAAATCATCGGAGTATTATTTGTAGAGTAAATTTTTTCAGTCTGGATATCATCTAACAGTAGACGTAAAAAAAAAAAAAAATATAGGAAATATAGGAGTTGGTGTAAAAATATAGGAGAATATCTGCTAAATTGCGAAAATATAGGAAAAATAGGAAATATAGGAGGACTATGAGGCCTGCAGTTACAACACCGCTAACTGTATTTTCGGTCGGCGGTACTTAGCACAAGTACAGTGTCTAAAATAAACAGTGTGGAAAGCGGCAAATAAAATTGTACCAAAAAAATTAAGCCTGTCACCAGATGTCATTGTAATAGAAGCTGGTGTCAAGACATGAAAACCGAGATTCCCTATTGGTTAATTATGTGCTTAGATCACGTGACTGATCTGACGAAACTGGGAAAAGCCAATCAGGACTTCGATTCGAGCAAAAGCTTCGATCACAGCGACATCTGGGGAAGCTTAATTTAGTATTATTTTCACATCACGGTTATAGGCGATTTCCACACTGTTTATTCTAGATGCTGTACCACAGGGAAAACATCTTAAAAAATAACTCTTTATCCGCCAACTCAACATCGCAATTAAAACTTCATGTACGTGCAAGTAGGATGCAAAATAAGAAATAAGCGGTGTTAACCGTAAAATCGTCTAATTTATAGGACTCTGATTTGCATATATTTCGTTACGTATCCACGTACAGCCCTCTATCTACGAAAATTCTATCCTCTTTCCCGAGAATAACTTTTCCGGAAACCTCGTTAATTCTATCAATTCCTTCAGTTTTTATGAATTTTTAAAATGTCTACTGACTTATGGGACACCCAGTATAATAAAAATTATTTTCAATGTCAGATTTGTATGAACTGGGATTTTCTATTCTCAACACAGTTTAGTGTAAAATGAGAGGAATTTCTTGATGTATTGATGTAGAAAAAAGAGTTTTCTTTTTAAAATCATTGTAACATATTTCTCATACATTTATACAAAGTGTACCTACAGTTACATATATAGTAGCCTTTAAAATATGCCCGATTTCAAAACGTTTGAGAACTACTGTGGCATGCTGAGAATATATAATGGAAGGGGAGACTGGGGATTAATGGGATATGTTTTGGTTTTCTACTGTAAAAAATGCAAATTTTAATATTTCAAATATTTTTTTTAACACACAATATCCTTAAATAGTTTTCTAATATTAAATATAAAATGATAGTGATAGTGATAGCTAAATTATTAAAAGACAAAATATTAAAATATTGTGTCATTATGTGTCAGATCTGGGGCCTAGTGCATCTATTGGGACGTATTATTTAAACAAATTTTATTGAATTTAGTTCTTATTTATTGCTGACATTATACAAAATGCAACGTAATACACTGTTCTGTGTAAATGCAATATTACCGTATTTTCAAATAGGGTTTCTCTTCCTCTGATGAGATATCATATCTATCGCATACTATCACTATGTTCTGTTTCAGACTCATTTTGTTTTTCATATGATATTCGGACTGATTTCTTAATCCTCTTTAACAAGTTCTTTTTTTTTTTTTTAACAATTTTCAATTTTCCCCCCTCAGACGTATTTGTGAGAATTCTGCATATCCCTCATTTTCTACCAATTGTGGATATTTTTTTTGTTGAGACGATATGTTTAAACTATTTCAGATATAACTGATTTTAACAATATTGTAAAACCCGTGGTTACTTTTCTTTCAAGTTGCTTAACGGAAGTGCTAGCGGTAATGTATCAGAGACATTTACTTCAATTTCAGAATATGGACAATATTTTACAAATAAAAGCAGAAAATCCTTATCATCAAATGTATTGTGCTTTAATAAATAAAATTCATTAGCAGAAAACTCTGAAATTACATTCTTAGATTTGAAAACCCTTTTTCGTGTTATATTTCAATTTGGGTACTTTAAATAGGCCAGGCCATTTATTCTGATGGGACATGTCAATTAGCCCCCAACTAAAATGTCCGTTAGTTCCTATATCATTTTGAATTGAATTTAGACTTAATGCAAATTAACTGTTTACAATTAAATCAAAATAATGATAGTAAATGAACAGCATTAACTGAAAGCTTTATAATAAAATGCATCACTGTTAAAAATAGACTTAAATCTTAACTTAAACAAATTTTTACTAAACGGAAAAAAAATAAATAAATAAATAAAACTTCACTTTTATCCAAAGAAATGTTTTGCTTGTTGCTTTCAGCAAGATAACGTTAATGAAAAAAAAAAAATAGTGTCAACTCAAATTTGACATGACCCTGCGTATAGCTAAAAATATCCCTACATTGATAATAAAGTCCCTAGAGCTAAGGATATCTGTAAGATATATTTTCGTCCTCAAGATAGCCTGAGAATTCCTGCAGAGAACAGTTACCTCCAAAAAGTCCCTATACTATCTTTTTGCATTCTTGGGATGAAGTTCAGCTTTTGAAGTCGATGAAGCGGATCAAAAGGGCGATACACAGTCCTACGACGCTTTACGTTGCGGTACATATATAGAATATATACCGTATATTCCCTATTCTATCACTACATGCTGAAGAAAATGCTAAAAATCCTTATGCGTAGGGACAAACATCTACAGTTGGCAACACTGGCTCAATGCATATGCTTTCTATTGTTGGTGCTGCCATTCACTGACAAAATCCTGAACATTTATTTTATGGGATAACACACTTGTCCCTTTATCCCCCGGTCTTCCCTATGATATCACTAACAAATCACTGTGTACTCAAAATATTTTTCTCCTTTTCTCGGGATGCTATCAGATTTTCTCCAAAGTGAAGTAAGTCATGGAAAATATCGTTAAATATTCTAAATAAAAATTATTAATTTGTCTTTAAATAAGATACCCTGTATGTTTGTTTAAATAAGTAGACAGTGGGATTTTTTTTTTCCCCAAAAAATGCAAACAAACTATAAAGAAAAAATAATTGAATTATTATTAAAATACAAACTTTGAAGACGTCAAAGTCAGTACTGTGTGCGAGCACCAAAGCTTCGTCTCCAACTATATCAATTCCCACCACACCATGGTGTTTGAATTCCTCACATAAATGAAGAACTTCACTGGACCACTCTGAAATGAATAAGTATATCAATAAATTAATAAGCCGTGCTTAACATACACTCTTTTGCACTTACAGATTAACGGAGAGTAAATGACTAACTTTGAAAATAATTTGTAACAATTAACAACTAGTTTTTTCATTTATTTTTTCATACGATAAAATATTACAAATATATATTTAACATTCAGAAACGGGGGGGGGGGGGGGCTTGATTTATTCTCCACTGGCGAGTAATCTCTCGGACATGGTGAGTGGTGTGCCTATATTCAACAAATCCAAAAACAACAGTGTAAAACAGCAATGTGGCTTTGTAAAACAGTCAAAAGATCTCCGCCGAATAGCAAGAACAGTGTTTCAATCAGCGATAGTAATGAAATGCCCACCCTCTGGTGGGCTAAGGTGAAATTACAATTAACAGGAATAGCTTTCGTCGAGACGCCATTGCTTACTGTATATTCGATGTTTAGTTTCACATACATTTATTGAATAAAAATGAATAAATCCGATAAAAAAGATAACACATACTGTTGTGTGCCACAGTGTAACTCCAAATGATCAAGAAATCCAGAATTAAGCTTCCATTTATTTCCAAATGACAAATTTTAAATTTCAGTTGCTTCGGCTAATGAAAGTAAAGAATTAATCAGATGATTCGAAAATAATATTTGTTCAGCTTGAATTAAACATCTACTTCCGGTCGAACTTTGAATAAACTGAAATATTTTTTCCAAAAGCAATCGATTTTCTATGATGTAATGGTGGAGAAATTATAGCACAAATATTAAGTAGTAACAGAAATAGAACAATAATAAATACACGTGGCTATTATGTTTACTAACAACAAAAGTGGGGAAAGCGCCATCTATCGACCATTACAAACGCTGATTGACAACTACTTAAGATTTTATTATCTTTTTTTAAGCTGTTATCATTCTATATTGACCACCGTATTTTAAAAAATCTGGAATGACTCCACTCGACTTTCCGAAAATTGAGTAATTAACAGATTTGTAGATAAAGTAAAGAAAGAGGAGTTGTTAAACAAACAAAAGAGACAAAACCACAATACAGTGTTTAAGTATTTTTCTCCATATATTACACGATGTTTTATTTAACGCTACTGAACTTTGAGCCCATAGATCATAATGATAAAGAATTTTTCGTTGTATCCCTGTAAAACCTATAAATGCTTATAGTTAGTGCAACAGTGATTTATAATATTCATATAAATTTTCAGCTCAATTGAATAAGGCGTTTAGATGCTATCGCACTTTTAAAAATTTGGTCTCATAGGCCATAATGATAAAGAATTTTTCTTTGTGTCCCTGTAAAAAAACTGTAAGTGCTAGATTCTCCAAAATCAATGCAGATTGAGTAACTGTGACCTATAATATGTGTATAAATTTTTTGCTCAATTGAAGAAGGTGTTTAGATGCTATGATCTAAACAAACAAAAGAGAGAAAACCATAATAGAGTGTTTGAGTATTTTTCTCCATCTATAACACGATGTTTTATTCAACGCTACTGAACTTTGAGCCCATAGATCATAATGATAAAGAATTTTTGGTGTGTCACTGTAAAAACCTATAAATGCTAGAATCACCAAAATGCTTATAGTTAGTGCAACAGTGATTTATAATACTCATATAAATTTTCAGCTCAATTGAATATGACGTTTAGATGCTATCACACTTTTAAAAATTTGGCCCCATAGGCCATAATGATAAAGAATTTTTCTTTGTGTCCCTGTAAAAAAAACTATAAGTGCTACATTCACTAAAGTCTATAGGGTTCGTACTGTGGTGACTTACAATATACGTACGAACTTTTAGCTTATTCGAACAAAGCGTTTAGACGCTAGCGTGTTCACTCACAGACATACACATATACATACAAACATACATACACACACACACACATTTATACATCATCGCAAAAATAGTGAAAACGGACTCAGTGGACCTCGAACCGTATAAAACATCAAAATCTCAAATTCGGATTTTTGACAAGATTACAATACTTTCCTCACTATAGTGTTCGGAAAGTAAAAACGGTGTTTTGGGGTTTGTTTCAAAGCACAGAATCGCTGCTCTTCTTCCCTATGTTGAAAATTCAGAACAAAAAATATCTCAGTGCAGATTTTTAATCGAAGCATCTTGTATGTTGTTACGAATTTGCAAACTTTACGTATTCCTAAGATGGCTCAGGCAGTTCGAAGAAATATTTGTTTTCCTCATTTAATTAACTTTGTAACATAATTTCTACCGGGAAAATGTCTCTATATTATTATTATTTATAAGCCGTCAATATCGCTTTATGTAAATGGGGCTTGGCGAGATGAATTTTGGCTCCAAGTAAGCTGCTCCATATTTTGGAATCTTTTTAAAATGCAATCCATAAACAAGTATTCAGTAACTTATGTATTATTCTTTGTGATTAATTTTATTTCGTTTTTTATATATGTTATATATATGCAGTCAGTAACAAAAGTCTCCGAACACTAGCAAAAATTCCTATATAAAAGAAGTACACTTAATACAGTTTTGTTAAATAAATCCTTGTCGAGTCCTGTTTTTAGACTGACTAACAGGATTCGACAAGGATTTATTTAACAAAACTGTATTAAGTTTACTTTTTTTATACAAGAATTTTTGCTAGTGTTCGGAGACTTTTGTTACCGATTGTACAACAGATAGAGATATTATATCACCATTACCTTAAAGTCTCTATTAATTTGTAAACGATTTGTCAGGTAAGAAAAGAAAAATTAAGTATTATATTATATACAGCAAATCTAAATATGGAAGCCACAACAATATAAAAATCAATACAGAATTCCATGTAAAAATTAAATAGATGTAACTGTAAAACCCCCATAGTAGAACCTCCTATAAAATTTTCAATAATTTCTTCTACGAAATTACCAAAACAACCAGTTGTAAAAATTAAAGTAGGACCTGCTATAAAAACAACAGATTCTACTGTTAAAATTACAGTATATTGTATCCTGACTTTACATTTATATCCTTTTTTTTTTTTTTTCATTATTCTTTTCTCTTCCCCCCCCCCCTAGTGCAGATATCGTCGTTAAAATGAATTATAAAGAAAAACAGTTATGCTTTTCCTGGAGATAATTTGGGCCGCGGTAGCCCAGTCGGTAGAGCGCCGGCCTCGTAATTGGACTCGGTTTAATTGGAAGATTGCGGGTTCTGTACTCGAGCCGGCCAAAGACCGTCGTGTACACTAATGGTGGCTGGTGCACATAAAATCTGTCGTGGCCGCAATGTCCTCCATGTTCCCATCAAAAATTATACCTCTGGGGGTCAGAGCCATCCCTTCCGTGGAGGACCAAAATTGTGATGGAATGTTTCCGGACCACCTCTAGGGATGTGTCCCAGACCGTCGCCAATTGCTCATCTGCGCAGCACTAGTGCGACGTAAAACCCAACCATGCCATCCCTGGAGATAATATTTAGAAAACTTGTCCGGAAGTAAATGATTTACAAATTTGGATTGATAATTGTGGACAGATATGTTCAACACAATATTTCTGAGTAAGGTTTGAGAACTGATAGACAGGCACAGAAAACATATCTACAACGGAAAAGCTAAAACTGATGCGAACAACTTTTATCACAAGATATTGATACTCAAGAGTCGTTTTATACCCTTATAAAGTATTTTAAAAAATCTTCGCTTTGCTGAAACGAGAAGGATGAACTGAACATGGATAATAATGTGATTGAAACATCATCGTTAAACAATTTATGCGTAAACGATTGAGATAATATAACAGAAATGGGTTAAATTGATAGTGTCAAAAATTAAAAGCGAGCAAAACAAGTTTGAAGAATTTTAACCAAAGTTTTGTAGAGAAATTAAGTTAAATTCCAACAGTTCTTTTCGGAATTACTTTATTTAGTAAATTTTTTTAGTCAATTTACTAATGTCACTTTCTCTAGAATAAATAACATTTTATAATCTTAATAATAACAGCACAAGTTTTCTGAAACAAACGCTGAAAATGATATCATGGCTAAAACAATGTATTAGAAAGAATGTTTTCTATGCGTGCAATCCATGTTTCTATGCGTGCATTTCAGTTAAATAAAATAATGAAAAAGGATAATTTAACGGAGAAACTGACTTCACAGTCGCAGCAATGTACTGAGAAAAATAAAATAAAATTTTACTTACGGTTTTGACAGATTCATTCATTGGTTCTCAATAAATAAAACAAAACAATTTCTATTTTTAGAATAAACTGTTTTTGTTACTATGCGGAATTTTAATACGTCAGGAGAAAATAATAATAACAAATTAGACATGTAGAATTCAACTACGTCACATGAAATTAATAACAGAAACAAATAAATAGACATGTGTAACCCAAATTATTAAGGGCCGCGGTATCCCAGTCGGTAGAGCGCCAGCCTCGTAATTGGAAGATTGCGGGTTCGGTACTCGAGCCGGCCAAAGACCGTCGAGTACACTAATGGCGGCTGGTGCACGTAAAATCTGTCGTGGTCGCAATGTCCTCCATGTTCCCATAAAAAATTAGACCTCTGGGGCCCACCGAAGCGGGAGAGCCATCCCCTCCGTGAAGGATCAAAATTGCTATGACATGTCTCCGGACCATCTCTATGGGTGAATCCCAGACCATCGTCAATTGCCCATCTGCGCAGCACTAGTGTGACGTAAAACCCAACCAACCAACCCAAATTATTAAAGTGCGATAATGCCTAAATTCCTTATTCAATTGAGCCGGAAATTTATACACATGTTATAGGTCACCGTTGCACGAACTATATAGATTTTGGTGAATCTAGCACTAATAAAATTTTACAGGGACACAAAGTAAAATTCCTTATCATTATTATCTATGTGCTCGAATTATTTGAAGTTGCAATAGTGTAAATTAAACAATATACTATATGCGAAAAATACTCAAACATCCTATTATAATTTCCCTATTTTGTTTATTTAAGGAATACTCTTACTTTAATTTATTTATACAACCGTTAATTACTTAATGTTCGGAAAGTCGAGTGGATTCCCTCCAGATGTTTTTCTGTATGGGAAGTACACCCACATTCACTGAGAAAAAAAATATACCGCCTTCATCTAGAATGAATAAATGGTCATTTTCTAAATCCTTAAACTAGAAATATAGATTTCCGAGTTATGCGCATAAGGCACCCCAATAAACTGAATAGATGAAATGGTCAAGAATTTCTAGTCTACACATTTCTAGATGGTGAAACAATATTCTGAATCTTTTGTATTACGAGAAATTCTAGCTTTATTTTCTAGAATTGGATCATAAACCAAGATTATAGCTGTTGAAACCCGCCTCTTGTATTCTCATTTATTTGGAGATATTTTCAAATAGGTTTGTCCTCGAAAGAATGGGCAAACACTCTAGAATTCGCTTTCGAAGGGGAGTAGAAATTTTTTTTATAAGAAATTTATAAGGATGACATGTAACTATTTTTTCTAGAGCCACAATTTAGATTGTAGATGTCAGTTATAGAATTTTTTCTCGGTGTATTGGCGTGCCTTATACTCATAGCTCGGAAATCTATATTTCTAGTTTAGGGATTTAGAAAAGCACAACCTATTCGTTCTAGATGAAAGCGGTATATTTTTTTTCTCAGTGTTGCACAGTACTAGTGCGACGTTAAAACCCAACTGTACGGCAAATGTTGTACAAAAATCTCGCATTAAATAAAATTTTCCAGTTCTACCAACCAAGCAGGGTCTGATTATCGTACGGACCCAGCATCCGTGCCGTGCACCCTGAACACAATTTGTATATTATGATTTCTTTTTTCTTTATGGTAATATAATAAAAATAATAAGTAAAACTCTAACAAATGTCTTTTCATTTTTATTGATAAAAAGTGTATGTTTGCAGCAGATCTGTCATTTGTTATGTGAAGCTGATAATGTCTATGTCAGAGAACATGGATATCTAAAAATAGAAATTGTTTATGAAAACGTGTTAATTTTTTTTTTTTAATCTTATTTAAAAATAAAATCTGAAAAAATTGATTTTTCATTAAAACTATCAAAACCCATTCTGTTCCTTATATGAATTAAAGAATCATTTAATATAACTATTACACACTCTGGCCAATGAATTAGAAACCTGTAAGAGTTTCTTCAAATGCTCGAAGGTATGTAAAATCTGTTACAAACCAAACCTTTGGAAAATGTTCTGTTTGTATGGAAGTGGTCCTCTGGTTTTAATTGAGGATAATCAAAAAGACCATGCAGCACCTGAATATATTAAGTGCATCCCTCACAGCCTTATTCACCAAATTTTTAACACTGATGTTAACCCGAGAATATGTTAAGTTATCTCAAAATCGGTATTCACCACGCAAAATCAGCGATTTAACACTCGAGTTAATCCTCTTTTTTTAATCCTCCTACATTGGTGGGTTAACTTTGGTGTTAAATGAGCATGTTACAGTTACAGCGAAAACACTCATGTTTACTTTTTTAATGCATTGCGTTTTTATTGACCAGTCAGCGAGACTCTTACAGATAACTCTGGGGTCAACTAATCTACGGATGGTGAGTACGAAAACTTTTCTAACCCAGGGTTAAGGGAGTGTTAACTCTAACACAAGTGTTACGTGAACCATGGGTTAACACTGATTTGGTGAATAAGGCCATTCGTGTTATATTTTTACTCCGAAGTTAACGGATACTTTGTGCTCGATAATGCAACCATACATCGCAGCAGAATCGTTCGAGATTGGTTCAGTGAATACCAATCTGACTTCTAACAGTATCCCTAAATGCTGCAAAACTCGGATCTTAATCCAATAGAAAATGTTTGGGACATGTTGGAAAGGAGTATCCGTCAGCAGTCTCTCCATCCGTCCAATTTACAGGATCTTAAAGTATGTGTAGCCAATGCATAAATGCATCCCAGAAGCTTGTAGAATCGCTGCCCACACGAATACTGGCTGTTCATGCAAAAGGAGGTCCAATAAAATATTAATTTAAATGTTTCTAATTCATTGGCCAATATGTGTATATTATAAAATGTAATGTTAGTTCAATGATGGATACGATGCCTTTTTATGAAGCAAATTATTATTAAATTTTAAAGTAATTATTGAGTTTTATAAGCGTATATTTAAAATCAGTTTCCTAATCCATTTTTATTTGACTATAGTTATACTGTTAAAAATTTTAATGCCATAATTATAAATTTCTATATAGGGGAAGTACAAATGTTAGGTTGTGCCCTAGGTACAAAAATATCTTAAGTTTGCTATCACTCAAATTTCCGTGAGCGAACAGAAAAGTGTTTTGCTTCTCCGCCAAGTACTCAAAATCAATCGCCTACCAGTGTGAAATCGCCAAATATGCTTAATTTTGATAATTTTTTGTGGTTGCTGTATTTCATTTCAGCCGATAATTTTTTCACTTTCTAGTGTTTTATGAATAGTAGAATCACATAAATTTTTTTCAATATTTTTTGAAGATGACACCTTTTGAATGTTTCCTTATTAGTAATACCCTACAAACATGATCGAACCAGTGTCCATTGCATTGTAGGCAACAATGTTACCTCTCAACCACGGAAGCACAATATGTTCTGTTACTTAGCACTTCTGCATTCTGATACCAATTCTCTGTATGCAAAACAGAAAAAATATGTAACCACTAGATTAAATCTGTGTCATCGATTACACAGATTTTATGTAATTACAGAAGAAAATTATTCTTTTGACAGACTGAGGTAACTTAAAATTAAATTTCAGTAGTTTAAAAAAACAGAAATTTCCTGTTAAAAAAAATAAATAACAAAAATAACAATGCATAAATAAATTTTATTTTTAACTCCCCACCAAAAAAGAAGGGTATTATATGTTCGAAGCTTCTCTTTGCGTCTCTGTCAGTGATACAGTATCGTTATTATTATTGCAGTAACGTTGATTTAATCAGGTTATGTTTATTGCTTAGCTCTGTTTGTTGAAAATCTGTTTAAGAGAAATTTTGAAATAAAAGTTTGTTTTTTAACTTTTAGTTTGTGCTTTATTTATTGACTCACTCTACTATAACATATAAAATTACACTTTAAATTTCAAGTAAGTAGAACTTCGATTATCCGAAGTAATTGGAACCGACCATCTTTCTGAAAATAGAAGTATTCGGATAATCGAGAATGCTTTAATTTTAAGATTAAGGACAATTATATGCGTAATTTTTTATTACGGTAACAAGTGATTCATATTAAAAAAAAAAAAAAAAAGCACTGGCAAAATAGAAATAAGAAAAAATTTCTTGAATATTAATTTTATAATCTAGTACCTTTTGTATATTTCACAAGGGTTTGAAATAAAGTTTTGTTTATCGCAGTTTCGATTACCGTTGCATTGCAACTATATCCCGAAGCTTTTTGATTGATTGGTTTTTACTTCGCACTAGTGCTGCGCAATGGGCGATTGGCGACGGTTTGGGATTCACCTCCTAGAAGTGGTCCGGAGACTAGCCATCGCAATTTTGATTCTCCACGGAAGGGATGGCTCTCCCGGTTTTGTGACCCCCAGAAGTATAATTTTGATGGGAACATGGAGGACATTGCGGCCACGATAGATTTTACGTGCGCCAGCCACCATTAGTGTACACGACGGTCTTTGGTCGGCTCGAGTACCGAAGCCGCAATCTTCCAATTACGCAGCCCGGCTTTCTACCAACTGGGCTACCGCGGCCCCCGAAGATTTTTGGAAAGTACCGCTGGCACACAAAGAATGTGATCATTTTTAAAAAAAAGAAAAAAAGCTTTAAAAATGTATTTCACACACAAGGAATGTCTACAAATGTAGCACACAAAGAACGTGATAGTTACATCCATAAAAGAAAAAAGAATTAAGAAGAAAAAAAAAATTAAATTTATAGATGTTTACCTGGTCGTCTTCTAGTACAACAAAGTATGCTTCTAACTGTAACCTGGAACTTGGCAGACCCACGAGATAAACCTCTATTCACACACATTACGACTTCCCTCGGCATCAAGGGCTCTAATTTCGAATCTACTTTACCCAGAGTGGACAATGAATGTGGACAATAGCGGACTTCACAGTAGAGGACTTTCTGCCTTGCAATATCTTGGCAAAATTCGAAAGCTATCCTTTCGATTACTTCTGGATCACCTCTAAATAAAATAAATAAATAAAAAAATAAAAGTAGTTAATTTAATGCCCGTATTATTAAACAATAACAAGGAGTAAAAATCAGGCTGTTTGTAAAAATTACTGTGTTTAACGGACTGTATTACCTTCAATTTTCTTTTATACTTTCTTTAATCTACATAAAAATACATATGGGGATAAGAGACAATCAGACAACCTTATTTAATTATCATTCTTTATTTTTATTGTTGTTTTTTCAGATCCCAATCAAATTTATAATAAAATCCCAACAGCACAATATTCTTCGACCAAATTTCATGAAACCATGGAAGCATCTGCGCAAGTGCTAACTCAACGAGTCCAATGCTAAAATAGGAGGTGACAGTCATCTGACTCAGATAAAATGAGCAATAACAGAGCGCGGAATTACTGGATGTTTTCCAATTTTCAAACTGTCGGTCACGCTGGCATCCCTCCAACATTTTGGACGCGTCCTCACTGCTAGTTTTAGTATATTTGGCCGCACTGTAAATGGTATCCCTTTCCAATAAATAAATAAAAAATATTTATAATGACAATGAAATGTACAGTCGGCAGCAAAATTATTGAATCACTATTTTCATATTTTAATTAATTAAAAGAAAAGTAATTATGAATTCGAAGTGTTGTGTTGTCATCGGGTTCTGAGCTATTATGAAAGTTTCAAATGTAGGGGGAAGTTAGTTAAAAATCGATTGCAGGATTTGTACCGGACAAACAAACAAACAAGAATCGAAGTTAATAAAAACATGGTAAAAAGCAACATAAAAAATTCTTCGAAAAACAACATTTTGCGATTAGACTCGCGGTTTTATCCACGGGTTACAAATTTATGCTAACTCGACAAGGGATCAGACAACAAGTATTAGTTGTATATAAAACTACGTTAAGAAGAATTCAAACCAGGTTAAGAAACAATTTTATTTGACAAATAACTCCTTATAATTGTGTGTTTGGGGGAGGGGGGTTACCTCCCACTCAAGTCGTGTTTGAATATTGCACCTATATTTATGTAGAATAGAGCAGGCACACGTGACGTCACTGCGATGAACATTGACAGATGATTCCGCACGTGCTTTAGAATGTAGGCAAAAAGTGGGATAAAGCACCATTGCTTAACGTTACAGGCTTGGCTACATGTTCCATTTCTCTAATATTTTTAGCAATTTTTACATTTCTGCTAAGATTTAGCCATTGTTATTGCTTATTACATAAATGAATCAATGTATATGGATGCTTTTAATTGAAAAATCTGTATTAAAATACTTTTAATAATAATAAAAAAAATTTTATGGGAGATTATACATAATAATAATAATAAAAGAATTATTTAATACAAAAATATAATTAAAAATGATTGCACTTATTAAAATCAAAATGTTTAATATTTGTTTAATAGAACTATTTGAGCTTTTAATTGAAAAATCTATTTCTAAATACTTTTAATGTAAACGTATTTTGTTCTTTGGGAGATAATAGAAAAATATATCTAAGGAATTATGTAATATAAAAATATAATTAAAAATTATTGCATTTATTAAAAATCAAAATCTTTAACAATAAAATTAATTTGTTTAATAGAACTATGAGCTTTTAATTGAAAAAAATTATTTCTAAATACTATAAATACTATATAATATTGTATTTTTTTTTTTTCTTTTTGGCCTGTAAATAATTAATGATTAAAATAAATAAATAAATAAATAAATAAATATAAAAAAAAAATCTAGAAAATTAATTTAACTAATATATATAACTAATATATTAATTTAAATAAAATTAGTTGAGATTGTTTAGTATTATTGTTTCGGCTTGTAATAGAAAAATCTTTATTAAAATACTTTTAATATTAAAATATATTCTTTTCTATGAACGAAAATAATAATAATAATAATAATAAAAGCTAGTTTAAAAAAATAATTCAATAAAATATTCTAATTAAAAAATAAAAATTTATTTATTAAAAATATATTTTTTTTATAATTAAATTAGTTCAAATTACTTTATAATATTTTTTGTTTTTTTAATTAAAAGGCCTATGTCAGTAGCCGAGCGGTTCTGCTCTCCAAGTTGATAGATTGGTGTTAGTGTTTGGGAATAATTCCAATTGACTACTCTAGGGTCCTAGGCCTGAAAGGGGTGCCTTCCGTGGAGGTCGTTCTAAGGGTCGTTCTATATCCCTATCTATTGTATTTCATATTATAAAGCGAGAGAAAATTAAAATAAAAATTATACAGACACGACATTATTTCATTATTTAAAACATGAAAATCTGACATTGACAGATTTTAATTTAGTGCCAGAGGCCTACTGCTAAACTTGTTAATATCGACAAATTCTTCTTTAGTTAATTCGTGACGATCTAAATTCCATGATAAAGTTTTCATTAAATCAAACCAATGTGTTTCAGCTGCACATATTGTAACAAATAACGTTGGAAGCCCAAACTGTCTTATAGCCGCAAAACAACGTTTTTTTTCCCAATGAGGGGGAGGTGTGCCTTGGGGGGGACTCATGTCAAAGGTGTGCCTTGGGGGGGGGGACTCATGTCAAAGTTGTACCTTAGGGGGGACTCATGTCAAAGTTGGGCCTGGGGGGGACTCATGTCAAAGTTGTACTTTGGGGGGACTCATGTCAAAGTTGGGCCTGGGGGGGCTCATGTCAAAGTTGTGCCTTGGGGGGGACTTCATTCAATAAATCCCCATTTAATAAACCGACTGAAATAGGCCCTTAGCACTATTAAGAGTGTATTATAAAAATTCGACAACGCTGTACTGACTGAAATAGGGGTACCTTGGGGGGGGGGGGACTCATGTCAAAGTTGGGCCTTGGGGGGACTTCATTCAATAAATCCCCATTCAGTAAACCGACTGAAATAGGCCCTTAGCACTATTAAGAGTGTATTATAAAACTTCGACAACTGTACCGACTGAAATACGCCTCTAGCACTAAAAAGGAAAAAGAAGTAAAAAATTTTTATTAATGTGATAATTTCTATTATTAAATGTAGCACAAAATAAAAATTCTGGAGTGACTCATTTGATTTTCCTATCATTTATCAGTCACTAAGCATTTAAATGAATTTGAATCAATGAATAAACAATGTGAAGATTGTAAAACGTGTATGAGTATTTTTTCAATCGCATAATGCATTCAAATACTTTTGTAGGTTTCTGTTATTAAACAATTGTGAATTAACACACAGACACACACGTCGAATAATTAAAACAGGATTAATACATGCATATAGGTAGAGAATATAGTTTTATTATGGCAACAGTGTTCTAGATTGCTTATTTTGACATGTATATTTTAATTACTGCCTCTTGTGGTAATTCCTTTTTTTTTTTTAGAATAGTGTCGATTTTGCTAGTTTATATCTTAATTTTTTTTTGAGAGATGGAAGAAAAACAAATTTTTTTAGGGCCAAGTATTAATTTATTTAAGATTTTAAAATTATTTATTTATTTATTTATTTATACTTTTATATTTTACTTATTTATTTATCTACCATTATTCCTGTTAATACCTATAGTGCAGTACTAGTGCAACATTATAACCCACCAACCAACCATTATTGTTGTTATTATTATTTATAGATGGAACTATATAATTAGACCTTCTTTGTAAAGAGAGTTAGCACTATACTATGCTGCCAAAAGGCTGATGAATACAAAACTTTTACGATAAATACGATTTTATTTTTTCGCTTACTGTATATGAATTTAATGAAGAAATTATCTCATTGGATATTCTTTGTGAACACACCTGCACAATAAACTCAGAAAACAATCAGTTTTGTTGTGTCAGGTTGAATGATTAACCTTTTTCAAAATTCTCATTTTCTTTATTTATCCACTATTTTTCCAGATCCATTTTTATGCTGTTCTAACCTGTGCTTTGTTTTACTCCTGAATACCACTTTTTTCTTTGTTTTTCTCCTTTTACTCATTTATTTATTTATTTATTTTTTCACGATAGAAACGATAAGATTTTGGCAACTATGTGATCCTGTCAAATTATTTCCTTCTTTTTTTCTCTCTCTCACTCTTTCCGAATATATTGCTGTATCTGTGAAATTACAGCACAAATGTATATTTTCTACATAATAAGAGTAGTAAGTATAAGTAAAAGAGATTATACATACGCAATAACAGGCATTATACAGGTAGAAAAGGGCTTCAAAAAGTGTGCCAGTGTACTGGGGCTTTTTACGCGGCATGCATCGTAAAGCTCTTCTAAGGTCTCTGCGGGCAACTTGATGCCTTTCTTTCTGAAATGAAACAAATTTATCAAAACCATACTTAACATACCCAATACTAAAAACACAGTTTAATGTAAAGATTCTAAAAAACATGTGTATATTAAGCGAAATTTTTTCCACAGAAAACATCCCATCGAGACCTAGGACCCTAGTACAGTCAATCGGACTAATGGGGTTATGTGAATTTCAAAGTGTTTAAAAATAAAAAAAAATAATAATAATAATAATTATCTTCCCTCTCTCTCTCTCTCTCTCTCTCTTAATATAACAAGGAAAACACTTTATTCACATTTTTGAGTATATAAAAAAGCAATATCTAACTCCTTAACCATTGCATAATTTTCAAGAAAACTGTAAAAAAAAAATTGCCTTTTTGTTTAATTCAAGAAAATTGTATAAAATAAAACGTTTAAACAATATATACATTAATTTTTAATTTTTGGAATTTCTTTTTTTTTTTTGGCATGAAATCAAGAAAATTTTGCAAAAAAATCCAACAATCAGGGTTATTATGACTGAATGTTGGTTTTCCATTAAATAGAAAAAATAAAAGCTATGTGTTTTAAACATTAAAAGTGAATTTTATGAAAAAAAATGTTACTTGTTATAATAGACACGTATAATACACTGTCCTGAGATTCGCTGTCTGAACTTTCATAAATATCAATTATTTCGGAATCATTCTTAGATGCATTTATACTAGAATTAGAATCCGAGTCACTTTATGATTCTGACTGCATAATGTACACAATATTAATACGTACTACCAAACCCGTGCAAAATATTCGCATTTTATTTCTTTTCTTATTTACCTTTAAAATTTGAAACTCATAAATGTTATACCAATTTCACCACCGAATTAAAATTTTAATTTACCAGAAGCCAAATTACTAATAAAACCAAATTAATATTGTACAATAGTGAAACCAAAATCATTCAAAGACAGGTTTTCAAATAAAATCCATGGTTCACGACCCAATTTTCATACTTCCACAGGCAGTACAGTTTTAATGTAGGACCCCCACGACACCTTTTAAATTTTTGTCGTCATGTTGGCGATGATTTTTTATTCATTTTGGTACTTTTTTTTTTCTTGTTTAAATAAATAAACAAATAAATAAAATAAAATAATTCCTTTTTTGATTATATTTTTTTATGATTGTGTTTTTTAACCAATTTATAACACAAAAGTTCATATTCTGTAATATTGCTAGGTTTAAAAATGGCACTTGCAAAGATTATGAAGAAACAACTGTTAAAAATACAATTTTTTTTCGTAAAATAATCTCATCAGACAAATGTCGTCATTTTTTCTTATTAGTCGATTGCGCTAAGTCCGCGTGCTTAAATATTATTCATGTATAAATATTATTTTTTTATTTTCGCGTATCCGCGTTTGTAATGATCGATAGATGGCACTTTTTCAGCTTTTGTTGTTAGTAAATATAATAGCCACGTGTATTTATTATTGTTCTTTTTGTTATTCTACTTAATATTCGTAGTATAATTTCTCCGCCATTACATCATGGAAAATTGATTGCTTTTGGAAAAAAATATTTCAGTTTATTCAAAGTTCGATCGGAAGTAGGTGTTTAACTGAAGCTGAACAAATATTAGTTTCAAATCATCTGATTAATTGTTTACTTCCATTAGCCGAAGCAACTGAAATTTTAAATTTGTCATTTGGAAATAAATGAAAGCTTAATTCTGGATTTCTTCATCCTTTGGAGTTACACTGTAGCACACAACAGTATGTGTTATCTTTTTTACCGGATTTATTCATTTTTATTCAATAAATATATGTGAAACTAAACATCGGCAAACAATGGCGGCTTGATGAAAGCCGAATTAAAGCATGTTAATTGTAATTTCATCTTTGCCCACCAGAGAGCGAGCATTTCATTACAATCGTGGATCATATCAGTTCGACATAAAATAAGTGAAACCGGTAGTATTACCACAGAGCACAAAAACACGTGCATTCAAAAGCCTAACTGATCTAAGATAACAAAATAAGTATGACAACTATTTGAAATTGGATAGTGCTAACACTTTGAAATAAACTTACTATCTCCAATTACATTTTAAATATGTCTGCTACTTTCACTTAGATTGTAAAATAAGAAAAAAAAAAAAAAAAAATTATAGGTATCAGAAATGGTTTATTTTTAAATCTTTTTATTGCGTTTCTTTTGAACATTCCAGCCCGGAAATATCACGGGCACGAGAAATGGAGAGCGAAAATTCCCCCCGTCATTTTCACGGGAGCGAGAAGGATGGGGTTAAGCAATGTTTTATAAAACTTTAATTAAAAATTTTGAAAAATTCAGTCGATGGATCCTGGTTTACAGAGACCTTTCAGAAGAGGGGTAAACACGATTTCTCAAAAATTGTACATTGATTTTATTGAAATTTTGCATACTTATTCAAAATAGAACTGACTAGTGCTTAAAAATGAGGTTTTTTTTTTTATATCACAGCTAATTTTACAAGGCTATACGTTGTTTAAATGCATTGAAAATTGCAGTTTAATTTTGCCAAAAAAAAAAAAAAAAAAGAGTAAAATTCCATTTACTTATTGAATGTTTATTTATTTATTTTTTATTCTTTGTTCAAGCCCTAAGCAATTCTATTTTGACGAAGTGTGCAAAATTTCAATAAAATTGGCTCATTATTTTTTGAGAAATCGTGTCCACCCCTTTTCTGAAGGGTCTGTGGAAACCAGGACACACCGACAGAATTGTTCAAATAATTTAATGAACATTCTATAAAATATTGTTTAAATGTTGCTCTTTTGTAAGCCGAAAATTCTAAATAAAAAGTTCTATTTATTGTATTTAAAAAAAAAAAAAAAAAAAAGAAAAGAGAAGAGAAAAGAAAAAAGAGCTAAATTTATTTTTACTTCCATTATCCGACTACCGTAGGTAATGGAAGTATTGTATTCGGTCCAAAAATCCGATTTTGAGTTTTCACCTGATTTACATGTTTTAAAGTATCCTACCCTGAGTCCAAAAAAGGAGTTTTTGGCAATTGGTCAGTGTGTGTGTGTGGGGGGGGGGGGGATCTTCTGACTATCATGCCTCCGGAACTACAAAAGATATGACTACGAAACTTCAGAATTGAGACCGGTGTGGTGTACAGATGATTTTTCCAACTTTTGGTGAAAATTGGAAAGCCGGAAGTGGGACGTCGGAAACCGGAAGTGTGACTGTAAGTCCGTATCTCAAAAACGGCTCAAACGATTTTCTTCAAAGTTGCTATCTAAACACTCTATTCGATGTCCTTTCGTATGATACAGTTTGTTAGTTCAGAAAAATGGATAGACATCTTGTATCATCTTTCGACCTATTCTCCCATATTAAACTTACCATTATGACCTGGGGTCCATGTGGATCCCAGATACTTTTAACTTGTTGCCAAAGATTACATGTCGTTATCTGAGAGATCACAAGCAATGGCATCTGATTTCAATATGTTTTTAATTCAGGGTAAAAATTTGATTGCCGAAATATCAGGTAATAATAGGGTTTATTTCATCTAAAATATAGATATCACCTTTCTGTATCCTGGGGTTCGACCAGACCCAAGATCCAAAATTTTTAGATACTGTGCAAAAAAAAAAAAAAAAAAAAAAAAAAAAAGGGGGGGGGGATCGAGAGATATTTAGACTTCTTTTGAAGCATTATTTGTTAAATTTTGGAATAGTGCTGTTATCTATCGAACAGAAAAGGAAGAAAAGTTTAAGACCTGATTAAAACAAGGGGGAAATGTTTAAAAACTGCTGCATAAAAATTGTTAAATTATGTCAAATGTTTGATTTCGTTGCGAAACCAATGAACGTTAAAGGGTTAAGCAACAAACTAACCAAGTGCTTTTTTTTTTTTTTTCACTTTTTAGCTAGAAAATAAAATGTAAAAAATAATTTCTTATATTTTCAATTATTATTTATAAATTAAATTATATTAAGTTTGTTCAGTAAAATATATATTCAGGCAACAATTCTTATGATTTTGGATGGATTTTTTTTACAGATTTGAAATCTTTAGATTACGTGTTCTCAGTTTTTTCATGAATTCATGATCTTGAAAAATGATAAAATTCTATAAATATTATAAAAAATGACTTAATAATTTTTTTGGGATATTTAATAGAGCATACTTAAAGAAGAAGAAAAAAAATATATATGGCTGGATTTTGGAATTTATTAGTTTCTGCAGAAAAAAAAAATTAAATAGCGCACGTCTATGTAAAAATTTTCGACCTCGAGTTTTTGATGGTTTTACACATTTTGAGAGCTGTAGAACACGATTTGACCATTTTTAGAAAATGTCTGTCTGTCTGTCAGTCTCTGTGTGTGTGTGACAAAATTTTGTGGCAACTGTATCTCAGGAACTACTGCACAGAATTTCACACAAATTAGTAGTTATACCTTGACATGAATTAGTGCCTATCAACTTTTGGTAGAAATTGTCTAACAGGTTGCCATCCCGCTTTTTCTAAATTTTTAACATGGTGGTATAAGACAAAATTTTGTATAAATGTGGTTAAGAGAATTATTCTTTTTTTTTATAATCATTATGAAATTTAAAAGAATTATTAGTAATATAGATAGCCAACTGGAAAAAAAAAAAAAAAAAAAAAAAAATGTGCATGTAGAAGCCTCGCCTCCTCCCCCCCTCGGAGAGAGAAAATTTTTATGATGGGCATCTTTCAATAGAGCTCACCAATACCTTTAAAACGAATGGTTGAACCATCGATCTGCGATAATTTAAAATAAAGTTATCGATTTTTTTTTTTTTTCATTTTTAATTATTATTATTATTATTATTATTTTTTTTTAAAATCTAATATTGAGAATAAATTCAACTTTTTTTTGGATATTTAGTGTTATACTACTTGTCTGGTATGGAAATCGTCTGCATTATCATGGAAGATAATTTTTACTGAGTGAATTTGTGTAGGAAAGTATAAAAGAAAGTCATGTGGTAGCCTCAACGTAATAGTTTTCGTTATATTTTTATTTTTAATATTTTTTATTTTAAAGATATTACAAAATCCATCCCCAATTCCTTTAATTAGTTTCTATTAGACATTAAAAAAACATATTAATTCTTTTCCTAAATATCTGTAGAAGTTTTAGCATTTTAAAAGTAATGCATTCATGAAAAAATGCAAATTGAGAAAAAAGCAAATTAATTTCAAATCTGTAAAAAATGTATCAAAAACCATAAGAATTGTTGCCTGAATATATATTTTATTGAACAAACCTAATATAGTTCAATTTATAAATATTAAATGGAAATATAAGCTTTTGTATGAAATCTTCAGTATTGCTATGCCACAGGTGCCAAGTCCCTTAAACCAAGAGTCTCAGAAACATGCTTCCAGTTTAAAAAATCTGGTGTGAAACAACCACACGACTTCCATTACCCACTATCACACGTATTAAATGCATTTTTGAGAGATAATGTGATCAGAAAACATAAAAATGACCTAAAGAAGTAGAAACCTAAACTTTTTCCGGTAAGAGAAACTTATAAAGACATATTAAGCGAAGCTTACATATTGCGAGGTAAAAAATAAGGGGGAAAAAAATGATAGAGTTATTTTTTGAAACATAAATTTTCGAGATCTACCTAAACAGGGTAGCTGTTAATTTTCCTCTAATAACCACGTAATACACGAGAAGGAAATGGATTTATATAACAATTTTCTAGAAAACCGTTAGAGCCGTTTTTGAGATACCAAATTTACAAAAAATAAATTATTGACCGGAAAACAATAATTACATACAAAACTATATATAAAAGTGAGTTAATATGGCGAGTTTGAAAAAAATTCGTACAGCCGTTTTTAAAGGAACGCACTTGCAAAACCTGAAATTAAGCTATTTATACAGGACGTCTATCAATTTTCCTGAACTAATGAACACTATAATTCGAAAGTACATCTAATTGAGTGTTTATATAGCAACTTTGAAGAAAATTGCTAGAGCAGTTTTTGAGATACGGACTTACGGTCCCACTTCCGGTTGGGTTCCGATGTTCCACTTCCGGTTTTTCAATTTCAGCAAAATTTGGAAAATTCATCTGTACACCAGACCTGCCTTAATTCTGAAGTTTTGTAGTTCTATCTTTATTAGTTTCGGAGATATGATAGCCAGAAGATTCCACACATACATACACACACACACTGAGCAATTGCCAAAAACCACTTTTTGGACTCAGGGGACCTTAAAACGTGTAAATCAAGTGAAATCTCGATATCGAATTTTCGGAGCAAATGCAATACTTACGGTAGTAGGGTAATGGAAGTAAAAATTGATTCAAATCAAGAATATGTTTCTGGTACGACACTTTCCAACAAAAGTTAAATTTTTATGACTTCGGTTTGTTTATCTGATTGTCCACTGAGAAAAAAAATATACCGCCTTTATCTAGAATGAATAAATTGTCATTTTCTAAATCCATTACCTAGAAATATAGATTTCCGAGCTTTGAGTATAAGGCACGCCAATAAACTGAATAGACGAAATGATCGAGAATTTCTAGTCTACACATTTCTCTAAATGGTGAAACAATATTATGAATCATTTGTATTGCGGAAATTCTCTCTTGATTTTCTAGAATTGGGTAATAAACCAAGATTATGTTTGCTGAAACCCGCCTTTTGTATACTCGCATTTATTTGCAGAGATTTTGAAATAACTTTGTCCTCGAGAATATAGACAAACGCTCTAGAATTCTAATAGGGGTTTCTAGAACTCGCTTTTGAAGGGGACTAGAATTTATAAAGATGACATGGAACTATTTTTTCTAGAGCCACAATTTAGATTCTAAGATGTCAGTTACAGAATTTTTTCTCCGTGTCCGCTCTCTAACTTCTGTAAATATTCATGTACAAATTCATGGAATTTCTTGAAACTAATATACATTTTTCAAGTTTACTATGGAATAGTTTTTATTGAAAATGCGTTAAATATCGCCGCTGCTTTGAGTACAGGAATACAATATTGTTGCGTACTTGGGGGTTCGTGAGTTGTCCGAGAATGAAAGGCCAAACGTACAAAAATGCAGTAATTTATTCACAGAAAGTTCCAGAAAAATACAGGTCTATAAACCAAGTATCAGCTTCAATTCAATCAGTAAACACAGCTTAAACAACAGCTGTCAATAGCAAATCCACAGTACAAACTGTATAGCAATAACACTTAAAGCAAGTCTCTTTCAAAGAGGCTCCAACCAATACAAGCATAAGCGAAGCTGACTGAGATCTGAACTGGACTGACTTAGCCTTGGCGGGAAAGCGCTCTTATATACCCCTGTAGAAAAGTGTGGAACGTTCCAGAATTCTCCATATCTCATCAGCCAATGGGATTAGAGCTTCCATATTTGGTATATCCCTAATAGGATTTTCTCGCCAAGGTCGCCTGAAAAATCGCCAAGGTGGGAAAAGTCGCCAAATTTGGAGCCAAATCCATTACCTGCCTTATTGGGGCTTTTTACTGCGTTTTTTAGGAAAAATAAGGCTATTTCAACGTTAAAACGGCTAGAAATACACAAAATTAGCACTTTATCAACTTACTAAGCCTCTTTGAAAGAAGTTATACAAAAATAAACACAATTATTTACAATTTTGTAACAATATTTTTATTTTTCACAAATCCTAATGAAATTAACACGTGATATACACATTTAAAAAAAAATGTATTCTATAAAATGTCGTATGATTAGTATGTACAGAGTCACACAAAAATATTCAGATACATTAAAAGCCGTATTCGGAAATTGCTAAAATTGCATTTCCGTCTATCTCAAGAATTTTTAACTCTTTCTATCAATGTTTAAGATGATTTAAATTAGTCTGCCTATCTATATGTCTGTTTGTCCGCTAGAAACTGTATTTATTTTCAGATTTTCTTCAAAATGATGTACGATATTCATGTTTGCTATTGCGTAATCTGTATTTAAAGTAGATAAATATCACAATTGGTTTGTACAGAGACACACAAAATAATGCCTCTTTGAAAAGAATTATTATAAATCATGTTTAGATAACTCTTTACTGCACATTTATTATTTATAAGCTTTTTTTTTTTTTTAAATAGAATTTGATGTTTTGTCGTAAGATTTACATATCTAACATTTTTCTGAGTGTAGAGTTCACATCGACTTGACAGTAAGTTTTTCAGTTTGGTTTGGAATAATCTGTGTGATTTAAAAAAAAGAAAGAAAAAAAAAAAAAGCCAGCTTAAATTACACGTAGAAAATCTTTTTGTAGCAGAAGCTAATACACAAGATTACGTAATCATCTCAGTCAACAATCCATCAGAATCCAACTGTCAATATATCGAAACTTTTGCTCTTTTAAGTTTGCCCCTGTCGAAAATTTTTCTGGCAACGCCACTGCTACCGTCTATAACTAGTAAAATACATCAGGTAATATATTTCATTATATTAATATAGAAGAACATATTCCATTTGCTTCCGGATAGAGAAGTACTAGAGCTAATGATCTCACTGGGTTTGGTGTTTACCCACATGCTATCACAAATGTTTGAGCAAATGAATAGAATTTAAATATTTTTTTTTTCCCCTTTTTCTACACTTTATACATTGATTATATTACGTACTACATAGATTCAGCAAATAAACTGGAAATATAAAATGACATTTCACAAAATTATTTGATTTTTATAAATATAATTCTGCATACTATATTTAAAGATAGTACATAGTATATATATGTATATTAAACGCACTCTTATTCTTCTTATATAAAACTATTTAAATAATGCATTGTAAAAAAAAAAAAAAAATCTGTTGTATTATAGAAAATTTTTGGCAGCAAAAATTGCCAGAAAATATACTATGAGAAAAAATTGTAGACAGAAATTTTCTGTAACCGAACAATACAGAAAATAATCGTAGAAACACATTTTTTCTGTAGTGCACATTATATATATGTGTGTTACGGTAAAAGTAATTAATCGGGTGATTATGCATAATCCCTGGTAAATTTGGGGAATGTGATAAATTATTCAATATTTATCACATTTACCGGTTAGTTTATAAAATCCTCAACTCGTAATGGGAAATATAATAAATTCAGATTCATGCATTTTAAGATTGGATTGGATTATTCAGCAATTTTTATTTATTTATTTTTATTTATTTATTTATTATGTTTTCATGTACGCGAAGCGTACAGACGTGCGTAATACAGGCTGCTGTAGTACAAAATTTTTGTATATTTTTCATATTCATGTATTTTGAGATAGGCGTATCAAGTGATGTCTTTTTGTTTTGTTTTAATGTACGCGAAGCGAACAGACGTGGGTAATACTGGCTGCTGCAGTACCAAATTTTGCATATTTTTTAATTTCATGCATTCTGAGATAAGAGTGTTTAGTGATGAATTAGAAGAACGCCATGATGACTTAGAATAAAACTTACAATAATATTTCAATTTAAAAATTTAAATAAAAGTGGCCTTTTTGTACTTTACTTTCAGTAGATATCTTAAAACAGATATATTAAATAATAGCATAAGTTATATAATCTAAAAATGCATGAATCTGAAAAATAGGCAAAATTTTGTACTACAGCAGCAAGTTATTATGCTCATCTCTACGCTTCGCGTACATGAAAACCATAAAAAAATTACTGAATTCTCTTATCTCAAAATGCATGAATCTGAATTTATTATTACATTCCCCATTGCGAGCTGTGGGGGTTTATAAACTAACCGGTAAATGTGATTAATTTATCATATTTACAAAGTTTATTGGGGATTATGCTTAAACACCGGTAATTATACATACTCACCAATTTATTACATTTACCGTAACATATATATATAAAGTAATTTACAGTACCTTGATATTTCAAAATAGAATCTTACACATTATTTTGATAAAAGCAAAAAATAAAAATAGCTTACTGGGCTAATTCCCATATTGTTGTATGACGAACAGAACCTTCTAAATGAACATGTAATTCTACCTGAAAATAAACCAAAAATATTGTTAGCGTAGCACTAAAAAATACATATTGTTACGAATTTGTAAATAATTGTAGTTATTTCTATGTAAATTCATTCAAAGAGGCTTAGTCAAGTTATAAAATGTTTATTTTCTGCATTTCTAGTTTGTTTTTGCATTAAAATAGCCTATTTTCCGTTAAAAACAAGTTAAAAAGCTTCACTGAGGCAGGTATTGGCAATGGCGCCAAATTTGGCGACTTTTTCACTCCTTGGCTACTTTTTTTAGCGACCTTAGTAAGGAAATCCTTATTATCGATATACCAAGACTTAAGTTCTAACTTGACTATTCTACGAATTACTGGAAAATCCTGGAATTTATAGAAGAGTATTTAACACGTTGAGCGCCACTCAAATTCTTAAAATCCATTAAAATTCCATAATGATTCCTCCTGTAATAAATAAAAATTAAGCGAATTTTTAATAAATTTTAAATCATTAAATGTAATACTTTTAGTTTTATATTCTATTTTATATCCGTCAAAGATGGTTGACGCGGCTTTGTATCATATTTGACACTGTCAGTCACCGATAGCTGACAGGGAGCTAAACATTTTAATTTTTTATTGGTACTGCTTTTACTTTAGGGATAAAACTTTCACTGAAATGTTTGAAGTATAACATGTTCTGCACACTCCTAAAGTTTCAAGATGATTCCTTAAATACTTAGAGATATATGACAAAATATCTAGAATCTAGAATGGCTGACATGGCGCTCAATTTGCTAAAGGATTCGGATTTCGGCCTTCAGTCAGTCTACACGTGAGCACGGGCCGGAATTTCGAGGCCCGGGCCGGCCCGAACGAAAACTTTGCTTACCCGGCCCGGCCCGTTATGAAGACGAAAATTTCGGCTCGGCCCGTTTATTTTTTAACGGTGTATGGCCTGGCCCGGACAAAAAAGATAAAATCAGGCCCGACCCGGCCCGGCCCGATTCAAAAATATGTAAAATAACAACAACAACAAAAAATTAATGCCTTTTTATGAAAAAGATTTTTAGTATGTGTTTTGCAGAGGTTTTATATAACCAAACGATAGTACGTTCTTTAACAAAACTGCTAAAATTTTACAAGACAATTATATATAAACAGAAATTCCTTATTATAGACAAGGCACAAAGACAAACATAAAGTCAAATCGAAAATAGTAGTATTCTTCAAACAATATAGGAAGGTATTTAAAATGGTTAACATTACTAAAAATACACTTTCAACCATTTCCTCTTATATACCGTAATGCATCCGAATCTTTCATGTACTCCGGTAAAAAAAAAATCTTACTGGTAACCCAACCATATTCAACAGAAAAGTTGCTTTTGCCCATGATAAAAATGTACTTTCGTCCACTGGAGAAAAGGAAAAGGAGCCTTAGAGAAAAAGTTACAGCGGAAAGATTTTTATAGCCTTTATACCAGCTAAACTCAACAGATCATAAGAAACAAAGCCTAATACACAGTAACGTATCTAATTTCTTTTAAACCATCTAATACTACTTTAAATAAAATATATTAATTTCGAGGCATGCTAAAAATATTTGCGAAAAATCAGATTTCACACATACAGACTGATAGATAATTAAATTAAAGTTACAGACACTTTTTTAACAAAATAGAACTTTATGTGACATACCGGCCTGTAAAATTACGTAAAATAAATGACTGAAGAAATGTTTTATCATTTTCCTTTTTCGTTGATTAACGAGGAAACCAGGAAAAGATTCAGGCCGACACGGCCAGGAGAAAATTTCATTCAGGCCCAGCCCGGCCCGATTATACACAAAAAAACTGAGCCTGGGCCCGGCCCGGCTCGAGAGCAAATTCAAAAATTCGGTCCGAACCCTACCGGAGGGTCGGGCTGGGCTCGGGCTCGGGCCGTAAGCACGGCCCGTGCAGACCTCTAAGTCAGTCTCTCGCCAACTGCCTTACGATAAATTGCTTCTGGCTAGTCTCTTTTTAGCAGCTCACTGGTGTATGTGTTAATGCTATAGTACAGTTTATACTGTGAATTTAATGTTGTCAGCTGTTATTAAAGCTGTGTTTACGAGTGAAACTGAAGTTGATGCTTGGTTTATAAAACTGTAATCTTCTCGAATTTTCTGTAAATAAACTTTTGAGCTTCTGCAAATTTCGCCTTTCATTCAGAGACAGCTCACAAACTTCGAATACGCAAGTGCCAAAAAGATTAAAACACAGTTTAACTCTCTGTTAGAAATAAATGAGCAATGTAAATTCCAAAAGTGTTCAAAATAAGGTACAAAACTAAAACATGTTAATAAAAATTCCTTTCCGATGATTTTCAAAAAATTACATTTTGAAATTTTTATACGACCCCTCTGGTTACCTCGCAGTTGCGACCGGGGTTAAAATCGTGGCACTTGAGACCGAATTCTTAAATCTATGCACACCAGTTCATCGCAAGGTAGCTTTTCCGACCGCTATAATTAAAGGCATGGCAATCGCTGAGTCAATGGATATATCCCGCAAAAGATCACCATAATTCCCTTAGCAATGCACATTAGATTCAATAAACATTAATACAAAAATATAAAATAAGATAGTGAACCATATATAACAAGTTTGTAAACTCAAAATAGATAGATTCTCTGACCCATTTTAGGTTATAAACAGAACTTTCCAATTTGAAACATTGCTTTACCCAAATATCTCACAAATTTTTACCTATTTTAAAATTTGTTTTTTACAGTGTGTACATAATGAGTTATTTTTAACGTGTGACTATAAAATTAATATGAATTATTGATAAGAGTAGTAGTAAACTAGGAAAAAAAGTTTGTGCATGTGGGAGCGTTGTTTCTTACCCGGGGGGGGGGGGGGGATTTTTAGTATGGGTATTTTTCTAAAAATCTCGTCAATACCTTCAAGACGAATGGTTGAACAGGTCTGTGATAATTTAAAACAAAGTTACCGATTTTTTTTTTTTTTTTTTTTTTTTTTTTTAACGAAAAAAATCGCATGTCTTTTGATATTGGCAAAAAAAAAAAAAAAAAAGACTTTGTAGGCATTGAATCATATAATTCTGTCTGATATAAATCACCTGCATTTATAATGAAAAATAATTTAATAATTTAATAAATAATTTTCATTGCATGAATTTTCAGTAAAATTATATAGAAGAAAGTCTTGTGGTGTGGCCACATCGTACAACTATTTTATTTATTTAATTTATTCACTTAAAGGTAAAATCTCTCTCTTTCTCCATATTTATTATTATTATATTTAAAAATATAAATACATTATAAAACATTACGAACAACAATAACAATAATAATCTTTATAAATATAAAAGGCAATGTTTGTGTGTATGTATATGTGTGTGTGTGTGTGTGTGTGTGGACAGCGTAGCGCAAAGACGGTAGTTTGAACAGTCACGTGTTTCGACACGAAGGTGCCCTCCGAGGGTCTTTGTGCACCTCGAAACCCGATTTTCGAATGTTTGATTAGTTTTCTTTTAATTAATTAAAATGTGTAAATAATAACTTCATATTAGCATTATATTAGCCATTTAAATTTTAGCTAGCTATAATTTAATTGTTACCAAAAAAGAATTAGTTCATTTTTTTTTCGGTGTAAAAATAAATGCATTTAATTAAACGTGAGCAATAAAAAATTATACATCCCACAAGAAGTGACGTCATTATCACTTAAAAAAATTTATACATATTGATAAGGGGCTAATACAGTTCATGATGCCAAAGTATGTTGTTCTAAATTGACTTTTCATTTTTAAAAGAAAAATTTTTTATATTTTTACTGCCAAGTTGTTGAAACAAAAAAAAAATAAAATAAAATAAAATAAAATAAAATAAAAAATCATAGGTTTTTTTTTTTTTTTTTTATAATAACTCTAAGAAAAAATAAATAAATAAATATATATATTTTAATTTTGAAAAAAAAAAAAAAAAAGCTGAAAGAATAGCGAAAAAGAAAACTCAATTAACTTAATTATTAAAAAACTCTATTTTTTTTATATCTTTTGAAGTACATTTTTCGAATAATAGCCTAAAGGATACTAGTGAGAAAGCTCGGCTAATTTAATTAGTATTTATTATATATATTTTAATGTGAAAATTTATGAATTAGATTATTTAAATAATATAATTTTAAATAGTTCTCTGTTCTATAATCATGACAAATGATATCTTTTTATATTACAAAGTATTTTGAAATAATTTTTCTGTTAAAAACTCAAACCGTAACATAAAGTAATCTGATCTAAATTCATTATTTAAAAAATATTTTTGATAATTAAATAAGTTTTTAATTATATTATATTATTAATTATTTTTTTGTATAATTAGTGATTAAAATAACTTTTTATATTAAAAATAATTTTGTGGTGGTAGTTCAGGTGTTAAACCAGACTGAGAGCATGAGGGTCGACAACCATGACCTGGGATCGAACCCGATACTTACTGTCTACCAACGTGGACACTTTGGCACTGCTGGGCTTATTGATTATAAGTCCAAATAATTGTATTCAGCAATTTCATCTAACTTAATTATAATAAATTACATTTTTAATAAATAAAATAGTTTTTTAATTAAATATTTCATTAAATGATTTTTTAACTACCCCCACTTTTTTTTTTTTTTTTTTTTTTTTATAATTTATTTATAGAAAATAAAATCTTTTAATATTAAAAGTGTTTTAAAATAATTTTTTCTATTAAAAGTAGAAACAGTTGTATTAAGCAATCTCACCTAAATTAATTATTAAAATTTATATTTTTGATAATTAATTTAGTTTTTTGATAATTAATTTAGTCTTTTATTAGAATTTTTTAAATAAAATAATTTTAATTCGATCCTTAACTAGTTTTTTTTCTTAATTATTCACAGAAAATAAAATCTTTTAATATTAAAAGTGTTTTAAAATATTTTTTTTCTAACGAAAGCAGAAACAATTGTATTGAGGAATCGCAACAAATTTAATTTTTAAAATTTATATTTTTCTTAATTCATTTAGTCCTTAGATAATTTACTCTTTCTTTGAAAGTTTTTTTTTTTTTTTTTTTTTAAATAAAACAATTTTAATTAGATCCTTATTTCTATAATCAGTTATAGAAAAAATATTTTTATGTTTAAGAGCATTTTGAATTAGATGTTTGATTTTAAAGCTCAAACAATAGTATTACATAGCTGCCAAGTCTTTTATGTCTCTCTTTATGTACAATTAATACTTGTTATCTGATCCCCTGTTTTGTAGTCTGTTTTTATAAAATTGAATTACAAGATAAGAGAAAGCCCTGTGAGTGCCACACCAGTTTATTGAAGTAGGGAAACGAACTAAAATACTAGCGCATACAAGCACCCCCTCCCACCTCAAGCTACGCACCTGAATTACATTACAATAATTGTATATTGTAAAAAAGAAGAAAAAAAAAAAAGAAAAAAAACCTCTTTTTTATATTTATTGACTTGTGTACGTGTTTGGGTTTTTTTATTTGGTAAATAAATTCAGTTTTGTTAACTCTTTTTAACGAATTTAATCAGTGAAGCCCCCCGCCCCTCCTTACACGTAAACACATCTCCTGTGTTGCACCTGCTTTCAGATAGATCCGGTCGCAAGTGCTACCCTCACATCAAAACAGTCGCAAGTGCTACGATTTTAACCCCGGTTGGATCTGTCCCGGTCGCAAGTGCGATACCACTACACCTCTAGATAAATTTAGGCAATTAGAAAATCTTTACTTTATTTTGAATGTGCAATTTCTTTACTGTGAAGTAATTAGGAGCTGAGTTATGCTTACAAACGTGTTTTTGCTTCCCCCAGGGGGGAAAGGGGAGTTATTTTGGAAAAGTTCATAGATATAATTTTAAACTGGGTAAAGACCTAAATTCCTGCGAAGCGCCATTGAATTCCGTCCAGCCGTTCTCAAGTGACAACCGGACAAACGTGTTTTTGTCTTTTGCCCCCCACGAGGGAATATGGAGAAATTTTTGAAAAGTTGATAGATATAATTTTTAGTTGAGTAGAGACCTAAATTCCTGCGAAGCACCGTTGAATTCCGTCTAGCTGTTCTCAAGTAATACCCGGACAAACGTGTTTTTGTCTTTTGCCCTCAGGGGGACAACGTGGGGGAATTTCAAAAGTTGATAGATATAATTTTAAGTTAGGTAAAGATCTAAGTTTCTTCCAAACGCCGCTGAATTCCGTCCAGCTGTTCTCAAGTGATGCCCGGACAAAAAAAGCGACATACAGACACGATGACACACACACATGCACGCACAGGCAAAATTTTCTGAAGTCATTTTCGGCTTTCATGGTGTGTGAAACGTGAAGATATCGCAAAATTTTTCGATATTGACAAATTTACAGACAAAAGTCTGATTTTATTAATACAGATTATGCTGATGATAGATATAATGAAGACACACAGACACAGTCATAGAAATACAGACATAATCATAGACAGATACACAAACACATAGACACGGACATAGCAGACATAGACACACAGATAAACACATAGTCAAAATAATCCAACTGTTAAAAATAAAATATGATTTTCGGATTCAGGTGAACTCAAAACATATAATTTTAGCAAACATGCAAATTAAAAAATTTTTGTCCTAAAACAATACTTTCGATACAACAACCGCAAAGTAATAAACATCTGTTTTTAGAAAATAACTATTAAGGAGAATCCTGAAATGTTTCATACTGAAGCTTACATTTCCATTTAATGTTTAGAAATTGAACTATATTAGATTTGTTCAATAAAACATACATATATTCAGGAAACAAATCTAATGGTTTTTTATATACTTTTTACACATTTTAAATCTTTAAATTGTGTTTTCTCAGTTTGCAGTTTTCCATGAATTTCCGTTCTTTACAGTGCTGAATTTCTATAGATATTTCGGAAAATACTTACTATTTTTATTCTCTCTTAGTCATATGTAAGGTAGAGAAAGTATTGTTTTTGTTTCAAATTTACGAAAATGAGTTTTCGTCATATTTACGCGTTTCAAGGTCTCCTGAAGCCGAAAAGCATGTTTTTAGTGTTTGGTCTGTGTCTGCGTGTCTGTCATCAGCATATCTCAAAAACAAATAGCAGTAGGAAATTTAAACTCGGTATTCTAATTATGGGAGGCGGAAAAAGGGTAATGGAAAAATGGGTAAGCGGAAAAAAGGGTAACGGAAAAAAGGGTAAGCGGAAAAATGGGTAATGGAAAAATGGGTAAAGGAAGAATGGGGAATTTGCGAATTGCTACTTGCGAATCATATACTGAAATTACCCCAAATTATGCCATAGAGTTAAATTATGTTTCGAAGACATTTTATCTTTGTTACTGATTATTTATTTCACCGTCAGTAAAAAATTTATTCTTTTAAGAGGGCTGAATATAAAAAATCTTTCACAGGATCCTTTTCAGTAAAAAAAAAAAATAATAATAAAAAAAAATAAATAAATAAAAATAAATTAAGCTTTCATTTATTACTTTATTCACGTATTTACTATTTATGAGATTTTAATTATTTTTAAAAAGAAATCATAGTATTAAAATAATAATTATAATAATAATTGAAAAAAAAAAAAAAAGAAGAAGAAGAAGAAGATGTGTTGGTGTGTTAGGGATTAAGGCCGATTGACAACACTGGGGTCCTAGGCCTGAGGGGGAGTGCCTTCCGTGGAGGTCTTTCTAAGGGGTCCTAGCCTGTATTTACGCAAGTTTCGGAGGAAACCACGGAAAACTCCGAACGGCTAGGCCGACGAGCGCGACCGGGGATCGAACCCGGCACCTCACGTCTACCAGCTTTGAGCGCAGAACCGCTCAGCCGCTGGTGGGCGAAGAAGAAGGAGAAGAGGAAAAGAAAAAGAAATGAAAGAAAATGTTGGAAAGAAAGTAGTGTACAATGGAGAATACTTTTATTTTTCGGGCAGAGATAAATAGAAAAGCTTTGTTTGAGCATGCGTTTAACTGAAATTCCTTTTCTTAGAAGCATTCTCTAGTTTTTATAATGCTTCGGAATGTCATTGAGTTACTCTCCCCTCGAGCCTGAATCTGCAAAATCCTGTTTTAAGAAATACAAGGGGTTTATTGGACTTTTCAGGTTTCGTGGAAATTGAACAAGGTACAGCCCTTAGAGAAGAGATAACCCTCGTAGATTAGTATTTCTCCTCTAAGGTACAGCCACACTTTAATGGAGATAGAGCCCAACATAAGTATTTAAAATTGCGGTCACAAATGTCATCTTAACCCTTTAAAAACCGGTTGTATTTGTAATTTTTTAACAGATGTGGGCGCGGCTTTTAAACGTTGAATTTTTAGCGAACATTTTTTTTTTTTTTTTTTTTTTTGTGTGTGTGTGTGTGTGTGTGTGCGTGTGCAAATAATTACATAAAGATATGCATAGGAATAATGCTGTTTCTAATGGATGTATTTAAAGGACTGGTTGTATTAATACGAATATTGTACACATTTGAGCACTTGCTGTAATATTATGCTAGTAAAGAGCTATCTTTCCATTCCTCAGCACAGGGGCGTAGAAAAGGGGGTGGGGGTGGGGCTCAACCGAATCCCGGAAAAAATCGCACCGGAAAAAATCGCACAGAAAAACATTCCTGTTTGCGAACACACATGCCTCTCTCCCCAGAAAGCAAAACTCATCTTAAGATTCATATAGGCCTTAGGCAATACATTTTAAATTCTATTTAATCTTATAAACGAGGTTACAGAAAAAAAAAAAAAGAGCGGGGGTATTATTAAATTGCATTCTCTGTCCCTCTAGATCCGGAAGAGTGGATATATATGATATATATGAGTGGATATATATGAGGGAGCTGTCAGAGGGGTATTCGCTATACAATATGATAAAACTTTAATTATTTTTGTTTTAATCAGAAAGCTTTATTTATATACTAGCAGGCTTTGCCCGCTTCGCTGGTCATTATATTGAAATGAATCCACAAAACAGCATATCATTAATAATAATAAAATATCTTTAAAAAAAAAAAAAAATCATTGAAATCCGTCAAAATCTAATTTTAAGTTGTCCAATGCCTTCGGCAGTCCCTTACCTGCTTTTTACTCCCCCTCCCTCGCGGTTACAGTTGAAAGTTTTACAAAATCTCATCAAAGTGCATATTTCGCACACTTAATTAACACCCACACACCAAAATTCGCCATTCTTAGGTAATTTGGACGGATTAAGCTTCAAAATGTGGTTTTTGCCCCGCCCGCCCCAAGAGGAAGGGGGGGGGGGAGGGAAGTAAATTTCCAAAATTACTTTATATTGCATGTTGCATACACATACCTAACCGACACATCAAAAAATTGAGATCATGAAATTGTTTAAAGCTGAGCTATGCTTTAATTTTTTTTTTTTTTAATCTCTCCCCCCGTTCTTAAAGGAGGGAATTTCGCAAAATCTCTTCATACTATGAGTTAGATACATATAATCGTCCCTTACATAAAAAATGTCCAACCGTAGATAATTTAGTGCAGCGTTACGCATGAATACATGTCTTTGCCCCCCATTCTCCAAAGGGCGGTAGGGTGGAATTTCATAAAATCCCTTTGTAGTGTGTGTTCAGTTCGATTTCCTCGTGTGTTGAGTACCCTTCTTCCAAAACCTTTTCCCTTCCCTCCCCCCCTTAAAAATCCAAAATTCCAAAATCGCAGAAAATAATTTTTTTGTACTCAAGTCTGGTCTTTCCATCTGCAATTTCTTCACCGTTAAGTAATGTGGAGCCGAGTTAAGCCTGCTGCCCCCCAAAGGGGGATAGAGGGGGGGGGGGTATTTTGCAAAATTTCGTCTTAGTTGGGGGGTCAGGCTCCGAAAGCCAACCTGGTCACTAAAATTTGTGACCCTCTTTCCCACAGAATCGTCATGGCAGTGTTGAGTCAGTGAATCATTGAGTTTACTCTTTTATATGTACAGATTTGTTTATATATTTTATGGATTACTTGGCGTAACACTTTAACACTACTTGGCTTAACACTTTGGCTTAAAAACTAAAATAAATTATTTTAAAGTTTTATTATAGAAGAAATATTTATATTATATAGAAGATTAATTAAAAATTTAAATTTTTTCCGGTATAAATAGTAGCCCATGTCTTATTCCAGACTATTATCTATCTCTGTACAAAATTTCATCCAGATCCGTTTAGCCGTTGTGGCGTGATTGAGTAACAAACATCCATCCAAACTTTCGCATTTATAATATTAGTATAGATTAGTTATCATGTGCATGCGTTAGATTGAGTTATTTTGCTGTCAAATTGACAAAATTTTAATTTTAAATTTCAAAACTCTGTCGTTCTTGGCGCTTATTGTATTTGGTGATCAAAAACGTAATACGAAAATATACATGCCAGATGTATATTTTCGTAATATGCATTGTACGAAATATTGTTTCATATTATTCATTACTCTCTTAATATAAGTTGTTAAAATAACCATGATTTTTGAAAGGAATTAAATTATGTTCGCCAAATAATTTGTCGATATATTTTTTTTTTTTTCTGCTAAGGATGACCGATATCAAATCTATTCCGCTGCAACATATTAGTATCTTATATCAGATACTTTATTGAGACATTTGAAAACAAATTTGACTTCAAATATGATAGAATATTTATCATTTTCCTTTTAATTAGTATATTAGTTGGATATTTATTGTGTAAATATCATCTTTTGAAATGAAATGTTTGTGTTTTCAATCGAATATGGAAATTTGCCATTTTTTTTCTCTAGAGTTTCGAAATTAAAAATTCAAATTTTGTCAATTTTACAACAAAAATAACTTAATCTAACGCATGGACATGATAATTAATACATACCTATACCTAAATATGGGGATTAAAATCGGGAAATAATTTTCCTCGATTTTTAATAATTTTTTACAAAAAATCCAATGGACGTTTAACATAGGAAATATTTTTCTTGCATCCACGAACGGCCAGTGACGTCATCACTTCGCTTGCGTATTAGCACTTTATCAATGTGTAAAAGAAATTTTTAATTAAAAATGACGTCAATTTTTGTGAGATGCATAATTTTTTTTTATAATTTTTTATCGTTCACGTTTAGATAAATGTATTTATTTTCCTGTTGAAAAAAATAAATAAATTCTTTCTTTTTTTTGGCAACAATTAAATTATGGATAAATTTAAATGGCTAATTTTTTGCTATTATTAGATTACAAAATTGCTATTTTATGCATAAAAATCGCAAAAACAAATTTTTTTTCCGAATAAAAGGTAGCCAACTTTTTAAGTTAGGGTATAAGCTATCTCCATAACAAATTTTATCGAAATCCATCGAGCAGTTTTAGCGTGAAACTCAGTCAAATAAACGGACATTCACATTTATAATATATATAAGATTTATTTATTTTTTAATTAATGTATTTTTTCTTGTTAAAGATTTAACTATTCGACGATTTTAACGAATTCTATTTTATTCAGATTTCACAAAACATTTCTTTCAATCGCTTGTTTCATATTTAAAGCACAATATTTGATACGTTTGTCATCTTTTTAACTAATATAATACCTCTAATTGATTTTGACAGTGTTATCACTAAGTAAATTGGCACTATTTCTTTGTTAAATCCTATTTGTGTATGATATCACAGGGGCGAAATTTAGTCAACTTTGCACTTCTTTCAAAATCTGTCAAGATTCAGCGTTCTTTTATTTTCTACTCATCCCCCCCCCCCCCTCATTTTATCGAAGTACAACAATTTGCTTTATCCCATTTCAGTTGTTGGGGAAAATGCACATTACCTGACGTGCACAGATTTATTTATTGAAACAGAAATAGGCATGAAATTTACGAAAGATAGGATACAGTCTTCCATGAATATAATCTGAAGTGTAAGGAAAGACAGAAAAACAACTGCCAAATGGTTTTTATTTTATTTTTTCATTTTTTTATGTTTATTATTAAAAAATATAAAATCTCATTAACATTTAAATAATAATGATTAAAAAAAAAAAAAAAAATCGCACTTTATTTTCTTCTACTCTGTAGTCGTAAAAATTTTTCTGATTTCCAGCTACATTGAGTAAAAGAAGGCATTTTTTAGCGTATTTTTTATGGAAAAAAAAAAAAAAAGCTTGTTCTTGATAAAATTGGTGGAAGGTTTTGAAATTTCTCATGAAATTTGAGATAATTAATAACTGAACTGAAGAACTAAGCAATAAGGACTAAGGTAGAAAGTTCGCTAACATTAGAAAAGAAGAAAAAGATTTATAATCGATATTCGAATCGTATAAACAAAGCAATTTTGCATTATATTCAACAGGAATGAGTTTTAACTATACTTATACAAAAAAGATATATAAAACGTAAAAGACAAATAAATGAAAGATGTAAAAACGATATGATATTTAATTGTGTATAAATATACACAGCAATAATTACATATATCGATGATCAGAACGTACAGTAGTAATATAATATTATCAGTACATACAGTTGGAATTTAAAGATGATTTAATATCAGTATTCAAATAATTAATTTGATCAAAAACAAAGACCACCCAAATCAAACCAAAAAAGAAATAAAGTTAAATCTAAATGAATTAAAGCAAGTTGGGATAAGAAAACAGCATTATTTGCATTCTAACGTTATCAAGGGCCTAGTAGAATGCAAACATACTAAATAAATGAATGTTTTTCTGTCACAAAGATAGAAAAGCTAAGAATTTCTTTGCGCACAAGCTCAAAACATCCACTGGAAACAAAATAAGAAAAAACATATATCAAATAAATTCACCACAACATATGATAAAGCAATACATTAGTTAAAAAAATTTGAGTGATAAAACACCAATAAAATTTGTCATTATACACCAATAATCACAAATAAAATAATCAAGAAATAAGCAACATAAAAATGTGCATATATATATCTCCTTATTATAAAGTTTGTTACTCGTTGACATCTATTCATTTATTTACTTTAAATTAATTTATATATTATATTCAACTTTTTTTTTCTTTAAGACAGACAAAAGGACTGAAAGGCATACATATTGAATGATTGAATTCATAGTCACTCTTAAATATTGTTGGCAAATGTCAAAAATGCTTAACACAAAAGAAAATGCCGTCTACAGATTTTAACTGCAGTCCTTAATAGATTACCATTTTTTTCCGTTGCCATATTTACCTAAATTCCATTTTTACCGTAGCCATTCTTTCTGGCTTCATTTCTCCCCCTCCCCCCCATTACTAATCTAACACCAGCCATTTTTACATGCGCACAGTCAAAATGAGAATTTGCAAGATTACAGACCTTAAATAAAAGAAAACAAAATTACTGTTTCATAAAATACTCTCTCTCTCTCTCTTTATACGTATATATATATATATATATATATATATATATATATATTACATAGCTGTTTAGAAATACGTTCTGTGATATAGTTTTATTCTTCCGTGCGATTTTTTCCGGTGCGATTTTTTCCCAGTGCGATTATTTCCGAGTGCGATTATTTCCTGTGCGATTTTTTCCGGTGCGATTTTTTCCCAGTGCGATTATTTCCGAGTGCGATTTTTTCCTGTGCGATTTTTTCCGGTGCGATTTTTTCCGCCTCCCGGCTCAACTCCCCCCCTTCCTATTGGTACTATAATCAATCTCATCCGACATAAGTAAATTTAAGCAAATAAAAATCTGTACGATCCGCACTTTTAATATTTCTACTTAAAAAATAGGATTTTTCTGTATACTTAAAGTTTCCTAGCCTTGGGGATATGCCCTCTGTGGAGGTCCTTCGAAAAGACTCTAGTCCATATTCACGCGAGTTTTGGAGAAAACTACGTGAAGCGCATAGACCTTATATACTAGACAACGCATTCCCCTTCGTTATTTGACTGCATCATGAACGAGCTTCCCCAGCAAAATTGTCACGTGATGTTGGTCTAGAGGAAGAGTGGAGAATGATCACTATGTTATTTTTCTGTAGGAACGAATTTTGTGTTTTTTAATATTTTTATTGTGCACTCACTTTTTATTTTAGCATTTAGATTTACACATGGATGGAAAGCTAAACTTTCATAGATTAATTACATAGAAAAAAAAATTATGATAAATCCTTTTGCAAGCGAAAAAATTGCGTTTGAATTCTTACTTCAGTCAGAGAAATATGAGATTATGCTTGCATACGGGAAAAAAGAGAGAGAGAGAGAGGAATCACCCCTAGGCCAAGATCACGTGACTTCCGAGACTCAGAACAAAGGATGGAGGTATCAGATTACACCCTCATGTTGAAGACATTCGCTGTAATGGTCAGCCGTATTGGTAGCGTGGTCTAGTATATAAGGTCTATGGTGAAGCGCGTGTCGGCTAAATTGATAGAGGTGACCATGGGATTCAACCCGTCTCTTTTCATTTACCAGCTTCAAGAGCAATACATCTCGCCCACTGTTGGGACACTTAGTAAAGATAATAAAATAAACAGAACTTTATGAAGAGTTTGTTTAGAAACTATAGATGAAGCGTGATATTTTCAAAATATTGATACTAAGTTAATGATGTTTTTCAATTTTGTAAAAAAACTTAAAAGTTGTTAAATTTAAAGATGTTTCAGGAGTAGTTAATCAGACTAGTAGAAGGATTTAAATTACTTTTCGAGATTAAATTTATACAGAAATTACAAATTCTTTCAAAAAAAAAAAAAAAAAATGCTATTCAAATGAATGTATCAATAAATGCTGAATACCATTTAGTTAACTAGTATGGAAAAATATCCAAAATCTATTGAGGAACATTGCAAATTTGTAAAAACCGTTTAAACTTTTAGAAATGCATCAATTATTCATCCTACAAGTATGAATTAAAAAAGTCATTTCAAAAGTCAGTTCTCACTTTTTTTACTGCAATTTTCATCTGCAGTAATGTTTCTAATGTCAAATGTTTTTCATTTTAAAACTAAAATTTAAATCTCATTCCATTAAAAATAGTAATTGATTTTGAAGTGGGAATGATTTTTTAAATGCATATATTTTCTATTTTTAAAAAGTCAGACTGGCATCCAAAGTTATAAAAATAAAAGATAAGATGGGAAAATTCTCCATATAATAACCCTTTTTTTTTAATTACTATTTATTTTTTAATTCCTCTCTTCAATTCAATATAAATAGTTTGTTTTCTGTAAAATGCATGTTTACTAAAATTGAATTGATCTAATAGTTTCATTTTCTTTCACAAATATTATTTTACTACTACACTATTCTACAGCTACATGTTTTCAAGGTTTCTAGTTATCTGTAGTTCTGTAGATTCCATTTGTCACCCCTGTCGTAAAGGGGTGAGTCGCAATTGACAAGTAGAACAACGAATAAAGCTATCCCCTTATTCTACAAATTCTTCCCGTATTTATGACTATCTTTAAAATAAACTTTCTTGCCGTTCATAATGTGAGCTTTGCGTAGAAAAATCTAGCCGTTTTAGTTCCCCATCATACTATATGTATGGGGAACTTAGGTAATCGTGAAAATTTTCGACCTCGGTTTTTTGACTTTTTTACACGTTTTCAGGTGTGAAGAATCCGAAAATGACAAAATTTGTATGGTGTCTGTCTGTAGGGTGTCTGTTAGTGTGTTAGTCCGTTAGTTTGTTTACACGATATCTCGCGAGCAAATGATCGCAGAGAGGTCAGATCAGTTTTAAAATATTACTTTCGATACTGGCAAGAACCCTATTTAGTGCAACATTCGAATTAAAAAACTTCGTAAGTTATTAGAAATTTACGATTTTCTTAACATGGGAGAATAGGACAAAAATTCACTTAAACGTGCATTAAATGGAAACATTTTACTGTAAAAATGACAGACCAGTTTCAAAATATCAGTTTTGATGCCGGAAGGAACATCAGTAACTATAAATATGCTACAGTAAACTCCCGATTATCCGCGGTGAACGGGGGATAGACAACCGCGGATAATCGAATCAGCGGATAATCCGCAAAATGGTCAAAAAGAGGATATAAATCAACACATAAAGCTTTTTGAGCAATACTATTTAATTTACAGTTAAGCATGGCCTACATACACAATTCAACATAAAATTTATACTTACATTTTGCTCTATTTTTTAACAAAAAAATCGGTGAAGCATTTTTTTTTTTTTTTTTTTTTTTTTTTTTTTTTTACTAAAACACTTTTTCTTAATTTGGGATTGCAGTTTCTTTATCAGCATTTTGTCACAAAGTGATACATCGTCCTTTTCCTCGAGAAATTTTATAAGTCCATTTGCATGTGTTAGGGCTGCGTCGTGGCTCCAAAGAACATCTACTACTTAGTTAATATTCTTTGGTGGCTCATCCTCTGCTGAGTTCTATCTCCTTCTTCCTCTTCTTCTTCACTATCTTCTGAAACTGGGTCTAATGCTTGGCCCACAATTTGTGCATCTGCAAGATGTTCAATACCTGGATCATTGGTGTCACAATTAATCCACTCTTCGATGCTTCCTTTATTGACTTTTTTTTCCTCCAGTAACAGATTTAGCTAAATTTGCCAAATCATGAGCAGAAATTTCTTCCTCCCCTATAAAGTCTACCAAAGTATTTTTCACATTTGGTAAATTTTTTCTCCAAGACCTTACCAATGTAGACTGCTTAACTGCCTCCCAAGCAGTGTGCATGCCATAAATGCTGTCAAGAATCGTGTAATATCTCCAAAAGCCTTGAAGGTCATTACTCTCTTCGATCTTTTTCGTAATAAGTTTGTTCTGTATTTTTAAATTCCCTTTTAAATTCAGACCCTTAAGGACCGCGGATAATCCGCAAAGCGGATAATCCGACCGCCGATAATCGGGAGTCTACTGTACTTTGAAAATTTCGCAAGTTACTGGAAATTTACGAATTTCTTAACATGGCAGTATAGGGCAAAATTTCACATAAACGTCAATTTTCAGAGATATTTTCATCGTAAAGATGTCAGACTACTTTTGAAATATTATTTAGGACACTGGTATGAATATTAATGACTATGAATTTTCCAATATAAAAATTTCGTAAGTTATTGGAAATTTACGAATTTCTTAACGTGGCAGCATAGAGCAAAATTTCACATAAACGTCAATCTTGAGGGATATTTTCATCGTAAAGATGTCAAACCAATTCGAAATATTATTTAGGATACTGGCATGACCATCATAGACTGATTTTTCCAATTTAAAAAAATTCGTAAGTTATTTGGAATTTAGGATTTACTTAACATGCCAGAATAAGGTAAAATTGAGCATAAACTTTCATTTTGAGGATCATAAATACATTAGACAACTTCAAAATTACATCTATGATATTTCTTTGAACATGATTGAATACAAATATTCTAATAGGAAAATTTCGTAAATTATTCGTAATTTACAATTTTACCAACATTGCGAAATTGTAAATTTTTCATATAAAGATGAATTTTGTGGATTATTGCATTGGAAATAGTAGCATGAAAACTAAACAACGGAATTGACCCTGATAAAATAAATTAATAGATTAGAATAAGATAAATATATCGAAGTGAACGGTGGATACCCTATTAGGCGGGGTTTTCATTCTGTCACTGTATCAAGCTTTCGTCAAATTCATTTCTTTTAACATGATTATATCTCTCAAACTAGAAATTTATGAGAACATAAATATGATGGGGAACTGAGCAGAGTCCACCTATGCCAACTAGTTTTTTTTTCGAGTCCACGATCCACGTGCATTTAGAATATGAATTCTTCTAAAAGGACTCAAAATTCGGGAGGCGGAAAAAATCGCACCAGAAAAAATTGCACAGGAAATAATCGCACTCGGAAAATATCGCTCCGGAAAAAATCGCACAGAAAAATAAAACTATAACACAGAACTTATTTCTAAACAGCTGTGATATATATATATGTTACCGTTAAAACTCGAAATCCGTGAATGTGCAGATTACCTAGCTAATCTGCAGATTAATTAAAATGACCCGTTAAAGTGTAGAATCAAGAGTTTTCCGCATTTTATCTAGGTAATCTGCAGATTAGCGGCTTCTGTGTCGTTAAAGTTCAAATGATTGTTTCGAGCCTTAGTTTTTTTACATTGACTATGAACTATGACGTCAAACAGTCATGTGATACAGATACGCGAATGACCTTCAAACACAAACCAAAACTTTCATCCTTTCCTCTCCGCTTCCGCTACGATAATTAAACGCAAAACGTGGAGCATCGAAGACATGGTTATTATAGGTTTCTTATCATGACCAACACAAGTAACAAGTAAGTTATAATTGTTTTAATTTTGATTTTATTACTTCTCTTTTTTAATTCTGTCAATATAAGTTTGATAAGGGTCTGCACTGCATTTTATTATTGAAATCTAATTTTAATCTAAACACTCTGTCTCCTGAAACTTCATTTTGAATTATGAATATTAAAATTTACAACACAGTAATTATTTCCTCCGGAAATAAAACTATTAAAACACAGCTTTTTAAAACTAATTGATTTAAATTACTATTACTTACTGAAAAAAAAAAGTTTTAATTTTTAATTTTTAAAAATTAAGGCATTCAATATTATGGCTTTCTTTAATAAATACTTAATATGAAATTTTTATGCATTTCATTACATTTTGTTGTTGTTTCTTTCAATTTAAAGTTTCCTTTATATATTTTATATATCATGATTACATTTTTATTTTTATTTTGTTCTCTTTTTCAGATAATTTCGTTGTAGTTTATCACATAAAATGTGTTAATAAAGTTTTTTTTTTTTTTTTGTAAAATTAATACATTTGCTAAACTTGTACAGATATACGTATGTATGCTGCAAAATATAGTTTAATAAAGCATTGGAAAACAGTCATTTTAATTTTCCTGCAGTCTAAAAATTATTAAAGCAGTTTTAATTGTTTGAAGTACTTCTTAAATAATGCTTCTGAATTGTCTAATATAATATTTCTTTATCGAATTAAAAATTGGTGCATAACTTAAAAAAAAAAAAAAAAAGTAATAGAAATGAAAGTTGTTAATAAAACTTTTTTTTTTCTTTTTTAATTTAAATGGTTAAATATCTTTATTTTGAAAAGAAATCGTAACTGTATTACAATTCTAACATTCATTTATAAAATAGAATTTACTGAAAGCTATTAAAGTTATTATATTTCATATTAAAAATGCATAACATCTTCAAACTTATATTGACAGAATAAAAAAGATGAAATAAGTAAAAAAATTAAAACAAATATAACTTTAAAAGACATAAAAATTAAAACACATACAGATTAAAATAAGCAAAGAAAGAAAGAAAAGGAAATAAAACTATTTTTCCCCCGAATGAAAAAATCAAATACAACACAGCGTGCTGTAAAATTACAACACAAGAGATTTTATTTTCACTTTAACGAGTGCCTAGTAGGTAATGTGCAGATTATCTAGGTAATTTAAGAAATGAAACAATTTTCCTCACTTTAACGGATCGCCTTAGTTGCAGATTACCTAGCTAATCTGCAAATTAACTGATTTCTGCACTTTAGCGGTAACATATATACATATAAAGAGAGAGAGAGTATTTTATGAAACAGTTATTTTGTTTTACATTTTGTTTTCTTTTATTTGAGGTCTGTAATCTTGCAAACTCTCATTTTGTCTGTGCGCAGTAAAAATGGCTGGGGTTAGACTAGTAATGGGGGGGGGGGGATGATACCAGAAAGAATGGCTACGGTAAAAATGGAATTTAGGTAAAAATGGCAACGGAATATATGGCAACAGGAAAAAATGGCAACGATAGATATATAAAAAAGGGTAACAAAATAAAGTAAAACGAAAAAGGACAATTTGAGATTTCTTACTAGCGAATTATATGCTAAAATATCTCAAGAGTAAAATATATTTCATCTTATCTTTGGTACTGATAACATCTTTCGCCGTCAGATGTAAATGTGTATATATACACACACACACACACATATATATATATATATATATATATATATATATATATATATATATTTTCCTAAGGGGCTCTGAATATTAGAATAATTCATTTTCCAACTTTTTTCGGCCTTTAAGAAGAAATTTTAGCCTTTATTAATAGATTTATTCACGTATTCAATATTTTTGCGATTTTATATCAATGCTGATGATTTAAAAAAAAAAAAAAAAAAAAAATGTAGAAAGTTATTTGATATCATTAGAAGAATCTGCCGCACTTCTATTTATCATTTGATGAATATTAATAAAATCCATAAAAACTGAAGTGTTTCAACAGTTCTCTACCAGTATTGCAAAACAAACAACAGAGATTAATTTCAAATATGACCTAAAATTTCATAAGAAAAAATAAATAAAGAAATAACAAAAATTCAGAGGGCACAGTCTATTAGATCTATATCTTACAGTGCAAGTGTAGGAGGTAAAGAAGCACAAAATTTAGATGATAAATTTATTTTTAATTACTGAAAACTGTTTTTTTTTTCCCCATGAAATTTTAATTATATTTTAGGCTGTATATTTGAAAATAATATATGTTATAAGTACAAAAATTTGAATAAACACCATAAAATGCAATAACATGCAACAATTGTTTCGGGTCGATATAAGACACGATTTTTCGTCAGGCGAACAAAGTAGGCACGAGTGCTACAAACAAAAGGGCGTTGCCACTTTGTTCGAAATTCTCGATCATTTCGTCTATTCATTTTATTTCTTTACCTTACACGCATAACTAAGAAATCTATACATCCCATTTAGGGATTCAGAAAATGACTACTCGTTTTAGCTGGAGGTAAAATGTATATAAAATATTTTTTGTCAATGTAATTTCTAAATAGAAAAAAAATAGAAACATATTACAATCAAGATATAATTCTACACATTTTTCTATCCTTGTGCTATTTTCAAATGCAGTTATTATTTTCAATAAATAGTAAGCGTATGCTACTTCATTAAACACACTATTAAATCAAAAACTAACACTACCTTTGAAAAATATAAAACTAATAACATTACATTATTAATTCTCATTTTGCAAAGAAATGTTATATATAATTCCATTTGTATAAAATAAATCTCGTAAGTTTCTAAATTGTTTACTAAAATTTCGATTATACGTCGTCTCATCAAAATATTTTTTTATAGCAGTCCAATGGAAGAGGTATATCGTATATCTTATATTAGTAAATAAAAATTTCATGTTATTCTTATTTGTCTTAATCTTTTAAATATTACCTTTTTATATGCATTTAAACATCTTTGTGCCGAGTTTTCATAGAATAAAAAAGACACACGCTCTTTTTTACCACCTTCAAAAAACGTAAAGGTGTTTCCTATGTTATGTTCAGTATAAAATAAAGAATGTTTTAAAAATACCGATCATGGACTTTAATGCATCAGAAATATTTTTGCAAGTCCCTCTACACACATTAGTTGCGATAATTATATCATTTTCAATAGAGAATATCGATATGCCATGGAAAACTTGAATTAGGTATACCAGCTCCACAAGCCATTCAATAAATATTATCGGAAAAAAGATCTTTATTATAGAGGTTTTACCAGATATCGAATATCTGAAATACTAATGTCTGCTGCATACGGATATGCAGTATCTCGCAAAATCCCTGTCCGTTTCATCCCCATTTTTAAATTATTAAATTAGACGTTTAAAAAAAAAAAAAAAAAGGAAAAGGGGGGGGGGGGGGCTTACAAGTGGAGTTTTTGTTTTGTTTTGTACCTTAGTATAGAAATATTGTTATTACTCTTAGTATAAACACAAATTTTAGTTTTGATTGTTTTTGTTCTGATAAAAAATCGTCCTTCTTAAAATATATCAAGCTCAGAAAACAAACATTTTACATTCTTTAAAAAAAAAAAAAAAAAAAAAATCTTGAATTAGACCGTCGATATCTTATCTTATACTATTAAGTGATCAATATTTGTATATATATTTCACTGTTCTCGAAAACGGTAGCTCGGACAGTCACGAGATTTAACACAAAGGTGCCCCGCGAAGGATCATTGTGCACATCGAAGTCAGAATTTCGAATTTCTGTTTAGTTTTCTTTTAATTAATAAAAATATGAAAATAATAAGCTAATAATAGCAAAAAATTAGCCATTTAAATTTAATCCATAATTTAATTGTTGCCAAAAAAAAAAAAAAAAAAAAAAAAAAAAAAAAAAACGAGTTTATTTTTTTTTTTCAACAGGAAAATAAATACATTTATCTAAACATGAACAATACTACACACTACTGATCGCAGAGCTTCCAAATTTGGCATATAGGTACCTGGGACCCTGCAGGTGTGCACCTCATCGAGATTTTTTCGAATTTGAATTTTTTAAATTAATGTTTTTTCGATTTTAAACTTTGGCTTTTATGTTTCACTTTTCATGAATTTATTCTTCGATTGTAATCGTCTGCGTATCTTAGCAACGGCTATATTATGCAATTTATTTTTTATTTAATGCATTTATTTGAGGGCGAATCTTTTTTCTCTTTTTAATTTATTATATTCATTGAAAATAAAATGGTAATGCAGTATAAAAAATTAAATATATTAAATTTAAAATTTAAAAACGTATTTATAACAGTTATGTTCATGTATAATTTTTGTAGTTTAACAACAATTATTTTTCATTTGTTAATTTAATTTCTTTAAAAGTTTTTTTTTTTCTAATTTATAGTATTTGTCAGGAAATAATGGTAGTATATAGTAGAAAGGATTAAACTGATTGGAATTTATTTATTTTTTATGTATTTAATTCCCTCTAAAAGAAAATCTACTTTTTATTTTATTTCATTATATTGGTCGGAATCAAATTGTAATACAGCGTAAATAGAATGAGCAATAAAATACTTGGTTACAAAACTAAAATATTTAATAGACGCTGAGATAAAGTTATCTTTAAAATCGTAGCTCTTAAATAATGGCAGACCCACCTATCGTCAATAAATACCCATATTGAAATACATAGGAAAGAGATTTCTGCAGGCAGTGGGAACCTGCTCCCGATGCAGTGCGGGCAGAAAAAGAGCTGCCCTAGTGATGCGAGGTCTAGAGCGATTCCAATGTTAGTTTTTAGTTTTTATTTATAATGTGATGTGAAAAATAAATAATGATCCAATTCTTTTGGAGATTCATTTAAATATAGTGGCCAGCGAAGCGGGCGTAGCCTGCTAGTATCAAATAAAACTGCACATAAATTCTGAAAGGGGAAAAAAAAAAAAAAAGGGATATTTTTGAGACATGACCCTTTTTTCTTAAACGCGAACTGGAACAACCGTTCTTCTCGCCCCCTCACAATATCGTTTGACAGTTCTATAAGAGAAAGCGAGAGAGAGACAAATAAAATATAAAATAAATAAATTTTACGTTTTATTTAAAAAAAATAAAAAATTCTTTGTATCTCAGTCAGCTTAATCTAGAATTTTTTTTAAACGTCTATTTTGTTTGTATTATATATAACGGTTGTGGCCTACTGATTACGCTAGGGTCCTAGGCGTATGGGTGGAGTGTCCCCCGTGGGCAGGGCTGCCACGATAGACTTTTTTTTATTATTATTCTTTTAGTACCGCTATTCCCGTAAAATAAAGTTTATAATATGTTTATGTAAATAAAATGCAGATTTACTTGTATAAATATATTATGAATTATTTTGCTTGGAAATAGCGGTGCGAAAAGAATAAAATAAAATAAAATAAAAGTCGCCTCAGTGGCAGCCCTGTGTGGTTATATAGGAAAGGGGAATAAATAACGCTTTGTTACACTAAAAGTTAATGCGTTAAAATTAATTATGCACTTATAAATACAAATCCTTCATAAAATCAAGCAGAGATGCCAACTTCTAATGACCAAAAAGCAGGAGATTTTTTAACAGAAATCACGAGACTTTTTCCAACAAGAATGTTTGTAAGAAAAATGAGTAAAATAATGCAAATTTAATTTTAAGTAAAGCTTTATAAGCTCAGGGGGTATTTACAAAGCATCAGTATTAAAATTAAATGAATAATATATGTTTCTTGCAGTAAACAAACTATCAAAAAAAAAAAAAAAAAAAAAAAAAAAAACTTTATACATACAGTTGTTTAAAATTTAAGTCAAAATAGACAGATTTGATCATTCTGCTCCTAATATAAAATAATAAGAATCTTAATTATCTTTTTAAAAGAAAAGGTATAAAGAAATGAAAATATCAGCTATATTCTAATGAAAATTGAATTCTTTAAGTTTTCAATAGTTATGGTATTAAAAAAAGAAAAAAAAAATATATATATATTTTGATAATAAGACATTTTTTATTATGCAAAAATGAAAGTTAAAAATTTATTCTTAGCAAAAGTTAGTTTCAAAGCATTGTATAGTAATTCACATTCAAACTGAACTTGATAAATTGCAGGGCAAGATAAATTTCACTTTTCTTTCAAATTTTTTTACCCAATCCCACAAATTTTAAGCATAAATTATGCTAAGGGGGATAGATAAAAATTACATCAGAAAAGCAGGAGAAATGAGAGGAAAAGCAGGAGCATAGAAAAACAAGCAAAAAGCAGGAGACTCCTGCCAAAAGCAGGAGACTTGGCATGTCTGCGGCACCCATTGCTTATTGCCTTTGCCGATGTTTTGATCACGTGGTATGATGGTGTTTTGATTCGGTTTGTGAATCGGTACTGCGAATCGTTTCACAACGTCGTGAATCGAATCAAAATGTCATGAAACAATACTTTTCATTATTATGAAACATTTTTTTTATGTTTCACTATGTTTTCTGCTGTTTGCTCGCTTCGCGAGCATTAAAACCGAAAAAGAACATCAGTGGACGCCCCAAATTCGTGGAGCATGAATCAGTAAAAGCATGAAAATTCTTGGAGCAAAAACTTCAGACATACAGTTGTTTAAAATTTAAGTCAAAATAGACAGATTTGATCATTCTGCTCCTAATATAAAATAATAAGAATCTTAATTATCTTTTTAAAAGAAAAGGTATAAAGAAATGAAAATATCAGCTATATTCTAATGAAAATTGAATTCTTGAAGTTTTCAATAGTTATGGTATTTAAAAAAAAAAAAAAAAAAAAAAAAAAAATTCTTTTGATAATAAGACATTTTTTATTATGCAAAAATGAAAGTTAAAAATTTATTCTTAGCAAAAGTTAGTTTCAAAGCATTGTATAGTAATTCACATTCAAACTGAACTTGATAAATTGCAGGGCAAGATAAATTTCACTTTTCTTTCAAATTTTTTTACCCAATCCCACAAATTTTAAGCATAAATTATGCTAAGGGGGATAGATAAAAATTACATCAGAAAAGCAGGAGAAATGAGTGGAAAAGCAGGAGCATAGAAAAACAAGCAAAAAGCAGGAGACTCCTGCCAAAAGCAGGAGACTTGGCATGTCTGCGGCACCCATTGCTTATTGCCGTTGCCGATGTTTTGATCACGTGGTATGATGGTGTTTTGATTCGGTTTGTGAATCGGTACTGCGAATTGTTTCACAACGTCGTGAATCGAATCAAAATGTCATGAAACAATACTTTTCATTATTATGAAACATTTTTTTTTTTGTTTCACTATGTTTTCTGCTGTTTGCTCGCTTCGCGAGCATTAAAACCGAAAAAAACATCAGTGGACGCCCCTAATTCGTGGAGCATGAATCAGTAAAAGCATGAAAATTCTTGGAGCAGCGGTCACAGGCCTAGGAGTGGTAAAACACTCTTGAAAAAGAGAGAAAAGAGACTAAAATGTCTAAAAAGGAGACTGAAGAGACTAAAATATTTAAAAAAGAGACAAGTTTTTTCCTAATAAATGAATATTACGAACAAAGATGGAAAATTAATGTATATACTGCAGTGGCATACCATGGGGAAGGTGGAGGGAGTGGGCACCCTGGGCCTTTGATCATGAGGAGGGTCTCCGAAAAAAAAAAAAAACAATCTTTAAGTATATATATCTAGTGAAGCTGTCGTGCTATTATTTTCTTCCCCGCAATTCTATTTGAAGTTGTAGATTCCTGTCTAAGGAGCTTTAAAGTGTAAAATGTGACCATAGAGCGACAACTCCAAAACCAAAAGAAAACTCATTTATATTTCAGCAAATCCTAAATAAGGCAGGGCAAATGAGGTCACCAGTGAAAATTTCATCCCTGGCTTCTACAGTTGTAAATCTGCCACTGATTTTTTTTTTTTTTTTTTTTTTAATATTTTACATGTAAAAAAAAAAAAAAAAAAAAAAAAAAAATGTGTACAATGTATTGTTTACAAAAATTAATGCCAGCTTGCATCGTATGTAAGAAAAATTATCTTTGTAACAAAATTTATAGTAATTCTAGAATTACAAGTACTTGCTAAATCTTATAGAATCCAAATGTTTACAGAATTGTTCTACGAAAGTTCTAAATTAAAATGCATCACAGATGCTGCTAAATTATAATTCCTGAATAATGAAATAAGAATAGCATGTATGTTACTTATCTATCTATACATATAATAAAATAAGATGTTTGTGTGTGTGTCACTGTGTATGGTTTCCGGAGCTTTTTAAGAAAACGGCTGTTGGCTGAGCTACAAAAATTTGCATGGTGGTTCGCAATGACCTCTCCTGATGCACCTCGAAGCCCGATTTTCGAATTTTGTTTTAGTTTTCTTTTAATTAATTAAAATGTTAAAATAAAAACCTTCTAATTACTGATAAATTGGCCATTTAATATTAATCCTTAATTTAATTGTTGCCAAAAAAAATTATCATTATTTTTTTGGACAGAAAAAAAAAAAACGTGAACAATAAAATTACATTTGTTTAAAATATTTAATTTTATTCCTAAATTTAATTGTTGCCAAAAAAATTATCATTATTTTTTTCGACAGGAAAAAAAAAAAAAACGTGAACAATAAAAATTACATTTATTTAAAATGAGGAAAGTAAATTAAAAAAATTAGAAATATCAGTCGTATCGTTACAAATAAGATACCAAATGAAAGATGCAATTTTTGTGAATCCAACGGATTAAACAGCTAATCGATCGGACAATTAGATTTTTTAAAATTAACTAATGTATGTATTTCCGTTTGGAAATTTTTTTTAAATGTGCTACTGATTAAGTCACATGTTTTTTTTTTTTAAGTGGGATTAAAAATTGCAGCCTGTACAACACTAGACCAACTTGAAGTTCAAATTTCATCAATATTTAAATAAATAAATGAAAATAAAAATATGTTTAATGGGAAATATATATAACCATTAAAAGTTTAGCTGTCTAAAATATGGCAGAAATAGCGCTCATAGCATATTGTTACAAGGCATTAAGTCTTATTTTTACAAGGGATTAAATCTAAAATGGTGACAAAAATTCAAAAGCCGCCAAAGAGAGCTATATTAAGGCGGTACTATGATCATGCTTACAAACCATGAATTATATATAACCACAAAAAATTAATTGTCTCATGCAACAGACGTAGCCGGTCATAGCATATTATAATATTTAGCGTGAAATTGTTATCATTTTTATGGTTGATCGGGGATAAACAAAATAAACATAGGGAATAACGTAAAAGCAAATATTATGTGCACCACGTATAGTGTTGTTCATATGTAACTGGTATTCAAATATAAAAGGGATACTTCATTTTTTTCGATACCATCTATTTCGAAATTGTTATCTAATAAGGAGTTAATGGAAGCCTATTGGTAAACCATTGTCTCAGGTAATAGGGACAAGCGCCCGAGTTTTAGCGGATGACCAAATCGCTACCGAAGGCAGCAGGGGACCGAAGCGAGCTTTTGAGCAATTTTAGTATTTTATTTTATTTTTATAAAGCTATATAGAAAAGAGTTTCCTTTAAATTTAGTGACCAGCGAAGCGGGCAATGCCTGCTAGTACATATAATAAAATAAGATGTTTGTGTGTGTGTCATTGTGTATGGTTTCCAGAGCTTTTAAAGAAAACGGCTGATGGCTGAGCTACAAAAATTTGCATGGTGGTTCGTAATGACCTCTCCTGATGCACCTCGAAGCCCGATTTTCGAATTTTGTTTTAGTTTTCTTTTAATTAATTAAAATGTTAAAATAAAAACCTTCTAATTACTGATAAATTGGCCATTTAATTTTAATCCTTAATTTAATTGATGCCAAAAAAAATTATCATTATTTTTTGGACAGGAAAAAAAAAAAAAAAAAAAAAAAAAAAACGTGAACAATAAAAATTACATTTATTTAAAATATTTAATTTTATTCCTTAATTTAATTGTTGCCAAAAAAATTATCATTATTTTTTCGACAAGAAAAAAAAAAAAAAAAAAAAAAAAAAAAACGTGGACAATAAAAATTACATTTATTTAAAATGAGGAAAGTAAATTAAAAAAAAATTAGAAATATCAGTCGTATCGTTACAAATAAGATACCAAATGAAAGATGCAATTTTTGTGAATCCAATGGATTAAACAGCTTATCGATCGGACAATTAGATTTTTTAAAATTAACTAATGTATTTATTTTAGGTGGCAAGAGAAGGAGATTGTATGGAAACCGTTTGGAATTTTTTTTTAAATGTGCTACTAATTAATTAAGTCACATGTTTTTTTTTTTTAAAGTGGGATTAAAAATTGCAGTTTTGAATTTTTTTTTGTTTTAATTTTCTTTCACAAACACAAACATATAGTATACAGCCTGTACAACACTAGACCAAATTGAAGTTCAAATTTCATCAATATTTAAATAAATAAATGAAAATAAAAATATGTTTAATGGGAAATATATATAACCATTAAAAGTTTAGCTGTCTAAAATATGGCAGAAATAGCGCTCATAGCATATTGTTACAAGGTATTAAGTCTTATTTTTACAAGGGATTAAATCTAAAATGGTGACAAATATTCAAAAGCCGCCAAAGAGAGCTATATTAAGGCGGTACTATGATCATGCTTACAAACCATGAATTATATATAACCACAAAAAATTAATTTTCTCATGCAACAGACGTAGCCGGTCATAGCATATTATAATATTTAGCGTGAAATTGTTATCATTTTTATGGTTGATCGGGGATAAACAAAATAAACATAGGAAATAACGTAAAAGCAAATATTATGTGCACCACGTATAGTGTTGTTCATATGTAACTGGTATTCAGATATAAAAGGGATACTTCATTTTTTTCGATACCATCTACTTCGAAAATGTTATCTAATAAGGACTTAATGGAAGCCTATTGGTAAACCATTGTCTCAGGTAATAGGGACAAGCGCCCGAGTTTTAGCGGATGACCAAATCGCTACCGAAGGCAGCAGGGATCCGAAGCGAGCTTTTGAGCAATTTTAGTATTTTATTTTATTTTTATAAAGCTATATAGAAAAGAGTTTCCTTTAAATTTAGTGACCAGCGAAGCGGGCAAAGCCTGCTAGTACATATAATAAAATAAGACGTTTGTGTGTGTGTCATTGTGTATGGTTTCCAGAGCTTTTTAAGAAAACGGCTGATGGCTGAGCTACAAAAATTTGCATGGTGGTTCGTAATGACCTCTCCTGATGCACCCCGAAGCCCGATTTTCGAATTTTGTTTTAGTTTTTTTTAATTAATTAAAATGTTAAAATAAAAACCTTCTAATTACTGATAAATTGGCCATTTAATTTTATTCCTTAATTTAATTGTTGCCAAAAAAAATTATCATTATTTTTTCGACAGACAAAAAAAAAAAAAAAAAAAAAAAAAAAAAACGTGAACAATAAAAATTACATTTATTTAAAATGAGGAAAGTAAATTAAAAAAAAATTAGAAATATCAGTCGTATCGTGACAAATAAGATACCAAATGAAAGATGCAATTTTTGTGAATCCAATGGATTAAACAGCTTATCGATCGGACAATTAGATTTTTTAAAATTAACTAATGTATGTATTTTAGGTGGCAAGAGAAGGAGATTGTATGGAAACCGTTTGGAATTTTTTTTTTAAATGTGCTACTAATTAAGTCACATGTTTTTTTTAAAGTGGGATTAAAAATTGCAGTTTTGAATTTTTTTTTGTTTTAATTTTCTTTCACAAACACAAACATATAGTATACAGCCTGTACAACACTAGACCAAATTGAAGTTTAAATTTCATCAATATTTAAATAAATAAATGAAAATAAAAATATGTTTAATGGGAAATATATATAACCATTAAAAGTTTAGCTGTCTAAAATATGGCAGAAATAGCGCTCATAGCATATTGTTACAAGGTATTAAGTCTTATTTTTACAAGGGATTAAATCTAAAATGGTGACAAAAATTCAAAAGTCGCCAAAGAGAGCTATATTAAGGCGGTACTATGATCATGGTTACAAACCATGAATTATACATAACCACAAAAAATTGTCTCATGCAACAGACGTAGCCGGTCATAGCATATTATAATATTTAGCGTGAAATTGTTATCATTTTTATGGTTGATCGGGGATAAACAAAATAAACATATGAAATAACGTAAAAGCAAATATTATGTGCACCACGTATAGTGTTGTTCATATGTAACTGGGATTCAAATATAAAGAGGATACTTCATTTTTTTTTCGATACCATCTATTTCGAAACTGTTATCTAATAAGGACTTAATGGAAGCCTATTGGTAAACCATTGTCTCAGGTAATAGGGACAAGCGCCCGAGTTTTAGCGGATGACCAAATCGCTACCAAAGGCAGCAGGGATCCGAAGCGAGCTTTTGAGCAATTTTAGTATTTTATTTTATTTTTATAAAGCTATATAGAAAAGAGTTTCCTTTAAATTTAGTGACCAGCGAAGCGGGCAAAGCCTGCTAGTACATATAATAAAATAAGATGTTTGTGTGTGTGTCATTGTGTATGGTTTCCAGAGCTTTTAAAGAAAACGGCTGATGGCTGAGCTACAAAAATTTGCATGGTGGTTCGTAATGACCTCTCCTGATGCACCTCGAAGCCCGATTTTCGAATTTTGTTTTAGTTTTCTTTTAATTAATTAAAATGTTAAAATAAAAACCTTCTAATTACTGATAAATTGGCCATTTAATTTTAATCCTTAATTTAATTGATGCCAAAAAAAATTATCATTATTTTTTTGGACAGGAAAAAAAAAAAAAAAAAAAAAAAAAAAAAAACGTGAACAATAAAAATTACATTTATTTAAAATATTTAATTTTATTCCTTAATTTAATTGTTGCCAAAAAAATTATCATTATTTTTTCGACAAGAAAAAAAAAAAAAAAAAAAAAAAAAAACGTGGACAATAAAAATTACATTTATTTAAAATGAGGAAAGTAAATTAAAAAAAAATTAGAAATATCAGTCGTATCGTTACAAATAAGATACCAAATGAAAGATGCAATTTTTGTGAATCCAATGGATTAAACAGCTTATCGATCGGACAATTAGATTTTTTAAAATTAACTAATGTATTTATTTTAGGTGGCAAGAGAAGGAGATTGTATGGAAACCGTTTGGAATTTTTTTTTAAATGTGCTACTAATTAATTAAGTCACATGTTTTTTTTTTTAAAGTGGGATTAAAAATTGCAGTTTTGAATTTTTTTTTGTTTTAATTTTCTTTCACAAACACAAACATATAGTATACAGCCTGTACAACACTAGACCAAATTGAAGTTCAAATTTCATCAATATTTAAATAAATAAATGAAAATAAAAATATGTTTAATGGGAAATATATATAACCATTAAAAGTTTAGCTGTCTAAAATATGGCAGAAATAGCGCTCATAGCATATTGTTACAAGGTATTAAGTCTTATTTTTACAAGGGATTAAATCTAAAATGGTGACAAATATTCAAAAGCCGCCAAAGAGAGCTATATTAAGGCGGTACTATGATCATGCTTACAAACCATGAATTATATATAACCACAAAAAATTAATTTTCTCATGCAACAGACGTAGCCGGTCATAGCATATTATAATATTTAGCGTGAAATTGTTATCATTTTTATGGTTGATCGGGGATAAACAAAATAAACATAGGAAATAACGTAAAAGCAAATATTATGTGCACCACGTATAGTGTTGTTCATATGTAACTGGTATTCAGATATAAAAGGGATACTTCATTTTTTTCGATACCATCTACTTCGAAAATGTTATCTAATAAGGACTTAATGGAAGCCTATTGGTAAACCATTGTCTCAGGTAATAGGGACAAGCGCCCGAGTTTTAGCGGATGACCAAATCGCTACCGAAGGCAGCAGGGATCCGAAGCGAGCTTTTGAGCAATTTTAGTATTTTATTTTATTTTTATAAAGCTATATAGAAAAGAGTTTCCTTTAAATTTAGTGACCAGCGAAGCGGGCAAAGCCTGCTAGTACATATAATAAAATAAGACGTTTGTGTGTGTGTCATTGTGTATGGTTTCCAGAGCTTTTTAAGAAAACGGCTGATGGCTGAGCTACAAAAATTTGCATGGTGGTTCGTAATGACCTCTCCTGATGCACCCCGAAGCCCGATTTTCGAATTTTGTTTTAGTTTTTTTTAATTAATTAAAATGTTAAAATAAAAACCTTCTAATTACTGATAAATTGGCCATTTAATTTTATTCCTTAATTTAATTGTTGCCAAAAAAAATTATCATTATTTTTTCGACAGACAAAAAAAAAAAAAAAAAAAAACGTGAACAATAAAAATTACATTTATTTAAAATGAGGAAAGTAAATTAAAAAAAAAATTAGAAATATCAGTCGTATCGTGACAAATAAGATACCAAATGAAAGATGCAATTTTTGTGAATCCAATGGATTAAACAGCTTATCGATCGGACAATTAGATTTTTTAAAATTAACTAATGTATGTATTTTAGGTGGCAAGAGAAGGAGATTGTATGGAAACCGTTTGGAATTTTTTTTTTAAATGTGCTACTAATTAAGTCACATGTTTTTTTTAAAGTGGGATTAAAAATTGCAGTTTTGAATTTTTTTTTGTTTTAATTTTCTTTCACAAACACAAACATATAGTATACAGCCTGTACAACACTAGACCAAATTGAAGTTTAAATTTCATCAATATTTAAATAAATAAATGAAAATAAAAATATGTTTAATGGGAAATATATATAACCATTAAAAGTTTAGCTGTCTAAAATATGGCAGAAATAGCGCTCATAGCATATTGTTACAAGGTATTAAGTCTTCTTTTTACAAGGGATTAAATCTAAAATGGTGACAAAAATTCAAAAGTCGCCAAAGAGAGCTATATTAAGGCGGTACTATGATCATGGTTAAAAACCATGAATTATACATAACCACAAAAAATTGTCTCATGCAACAGACGTAGCCGGTCATAGCATATTATAATATTTAGCGTGAAATTGTTATCATTTTTATGGTTGATCGGGGATAAACAAAATAAACATATGAAATAACGTAAAAGCAAATATTATGTGCACCACGTATAGTGTTGTTCATATGTAACTGGGATTCAAATATAAAGAGGATACTTCATTTTTTTTTCGATACCATCTATTTCGAAACTGTTATCTAATAAGGACTTAATGGAAGCCTATTGGTAAACCATTGTCTCAGGTAATAGGGACAAGCGCCCGAGTTTTAGCGGATGACCAAATCGCTACCAAAGGCAGCAGGGATCCGAAGCGAGCTTTTGAGCAATTTTAGTATTTTATTTTATTTTTATAAAGCTATATAGAAAAGAGTTTCCTTTAAATTTAGTGACCAGCGAAGCGGGCAAAGCCTGCTAGTACATATAATAAAATAAGATGTTTGTGTGTGTGTCATTGTGTATGGTTTCCAGAGCTTTTAAAGAAAACGGCTGATGGCTGAGCTACAAAAATTTGCATGGTGGTTCGTAATGACCTCTCCTGATGCACCTCGAAGCCCGATTTTCGAATTTTGTTTTAGTTTTCTTTTAATTAATTAAAATGTTAAAATAAAAACCTTCTAATTACTGATAAATTGGCCATTTAATTTTAATCCTTAATTTAATTGATGCCAAAAAAAATTATCATTATTTTTTTGGACAGGAAAAAAAAAAAAAAAAAAAAAAAAAAAAACGTGAACAATAAAAATTACATTTATTTAAAATATTTAATTTTATTCCTTAATTTAATTGTTGCCAAAAAAATTATCATTATTTTTTCGACAAGAAAAAAAAAAAAAAAAAAAAAAAAAAAAAACGTGGACAATAAAAATTACATTTATTTAAAATGAGGAAAGTAAATTAATAAAAAAATTAGAAATATCAGTCGTATCGTTACAAATAAGATACCAAATGAAAGATGCAATTTTTGTGAATCCAATGGATTAAACAGCTTATCGATCGGACAATTAGATTTTTTAAAATTAACTAATGTATTTATTTTAGGTGGCAAGAGAAGGAGATTGTATGGAAACCGTTTGGAATTTTTTTTTAAATGTGCTACTAATTAATTAAGTCACATGTTTTTTTTTTTAAAGTGGGATTAAAAATTGCAGTTTTGAATTTTTTTTTGTTTTAATTTTCTTTCACAAACACAAACATATAGTATACAGCCTGTACAACACTAGACCAAATTGAAGTTCAAATTTCATCAATATTTAAATAAATAAATGAAAATAAAAATATGTTTAATGGGAAATATATATAACCATTAAAAGTTTAGCTGTCTAAAATATGGCAGAAATAGCGCTCATAGCATATTGTTACAAGGTATTAAGTCTTATTTTTACAAGGGATTAAATCTAAAATGGTGACAAATATTCAAAAGCCGCCAAAGAGAGCTATATTAAGGCGGTACTATGATCATGCTTACAAACCATGAATTATATATAACCACAAAAAATTAATTTTCTCATGCAACAGACGTAGCCGGTCATAGCATATTATAATATTTAGCGTGAAATTGTTATCATTTTTATGGTTGATCGGGGATAAACAAAATAAACATAGGAAATAACGTAAAAGCAAATATTATGTGCACCACGTATAGTGTTGTTCATATGTAACTGGTATTCAGATATAAAAGGGATACTTCATTTTTTTCGATACCATCTACTTCGAAAATGTTATCTAATAAGGACTTAATGGAAGCCTATTGGTAAACCATTGTCTCAGGTAATAGGGACAAGCGCCCGAGTTTTAGCGGATGACCAAATCGCTACCGAAGGCAGCAGGGATCCGAAGCGAGCTTTTGAGCAATTTTAGTATTTTATTTTATTTTTATAAAGCTATATAGAAAAGAGTTTCCTTTAAATTTAGTGACCAGCGAAGCGGGCAAAGCCTGCTAGTACATATAATAAAATAAGACGTTTGTGTGTGTGTCATTGTGTATGGTTTCCAGAGCTTTTTAAGAAAACGGCTGATGGCTGAGCTACAAAAATTTGCATGGTGGTTCGTAATGACCTCTCCTGATGCACCCCGAAGCCCGATTTTCGAATTTTGTTTTAGTTTTTTTTAATTAATTAAAATGTTAAAATAAAAACCTTCTAATTACTGATAAATTGGCCATTTAATTTTATTCCTTAATTTAATTGTTGCCAAAAAAAATTATCATTATTTTTTCGACAGACAAAAAAAAAAAAAAAAAAAAAAAAAAACGTGAACAATAAAAATTACATTTATTTAAAATGAGGAAAGTAAATTAAAAAAAAATTAGAAATATCAGTCGTATCGTGACAAATAAGATACCAAATGAAAGATGCAATTTTTGTGAATCCAATGGATTAAACAGCTTATCGATCGGACAATTAGATTTTTTAAAATTAACTAATGTATGTATTTTAGGTGGCAAGAGAAGGAGATTGTATGGAAACCGTTTGGAATTTTTTTTTTAAATGTGCTACTAATTAAGTCACATGTTTTTTTTAAAGTGGGATTAAAAATTGCAGTTTTGAATTTTTTTTTGTTTTAATTTTCTTTCACAAACACAAACATATAGTATACAGCCTGTACAACACTAGACCAAATTGAAGTTTAAATTTCATCAATATTTAAATAAATAAATGAAAATAAAAATATGTTTAATGGGAAATATATATAACCATTAAAAGTTTAGCTGTCTAAAATATGGCAGAAATAGCGCCCATAGCATATTGTTACAAGGTATTAAGTCTTATTTTTACAAGGGATTAAATCTAAAATGGTGACAAAAATTCAAAAGTCGCCAAAGAGAGCTATATTAAGGCGGTACTATGATCATGGTTACAAACCATGAATTATACATAACCACAAAAAATTAATTGTCTCATGCAACAGACGTAGCCGGTCATAGCATATTATAATATTTAGCGTGAAATTGTTATCATTTTTATGGTTGATCGGGGATAAACAAAATAAACATAGGAAATAACGTAAAAGCAAATATTATGTGCACCACGTATAGTGTTGTTCATATGTAACTGGGATTCAAATATAAAGAGGATACTTCATTTTTTTTTCGATACCATCTATTTCGAAACTGTTATCTAATAAGGACTTAATGGAAGCCTATTGGTAAACCATTGTCTCAGGTAATAGGGACAAGCGCCCGAGTTTTAGCGGATGACCAAATCGCTACCAAAGGCAGCAGGGATCCGAAGCGAGCTTTTGAGCAATTTTAGTATTTTATTTTATTTTTATAAAGCTATATAGAAAAGAGTTTCCTTTAAATTTAGTGACCAGCGAAGCGGGCAAAGCCTGCTAGTACATATAATAAAATAAGATGTTTGTGTGTGTGTCATTGTGTATGGTTTCCAGAGCTTTTAAAGAAAACGGCTGATGGCTGAGCTACAAAAATTTGCATGGTGGTTCGTAATGACCTCTCCTGATGCACCTCGAAGCCCGATTTTCGAATTTTGTTTTAGTTTTCTTTTAATTAATTAAAATGTTAAAATAAAAACCTTCTAATTACTGATAAATTGGCCATTTAATTTTAATCCTTAATTTAATTGATGCCAAAAAAAATTATCATTATTTTTTTGGACAGGAAAAAAAAAAAAAAAAAAAAAAAAAAAAAAACGTGAACAATAAAAATTACATTTATTTAAAATATTTAATTTTATTCCTTAATTTAATTGTTGCCAAAAAAATTATCATTATTTTTTCGACAAGGAAAAAAAAAAAAAAAAAAAAAAAAACGTGGACAATAAAAATTACATTTATTTAAAATGAGGAAAGTAAATTAAAAAAAAATTAGAAATATCAGTCGTATCGTTACAAATAAGATACCAAATGAAAGATGCAATTTTTGTGAATCCAATGGATTAAACAGCTTATCGATCGGACAATTAGATTTTTTAAAATTAACTAATGTATTTATTTTAGGTGGCAAGAGAAGGAGATTGTATGGAAACCGTTTGGAATTTTTTTTTAAATGTGCTACTAATTAATTAAGTCACATGTTTTTTTTTTTAAAGTGGGATTAAAAATTGCAGTTTTGAATTTTTTTTTGTTTTAATTTTCTTTCACAAACACAAACATATAGTATACAGCCTGTACAACACTAGACCAAATTGAAGTTCAAATTTCATCAATATTTAAATAAATAAATGAAAATAAAAATATGTTTAATGGGAAATATATATAACCATTAAAAGTTTAGCTGTCTAAAATATGGCAGAAATAGCGCTCATAGCATATTGTTACAAGGTATTAAGTCTTATTTTTACAAGGGATTAAATCTAAAATGGTGACAAATATTCAAAAGCCGCCAAAGAGAGCTATATTAAGGCGGTACTATGATCATGCTTACAAACCATGAATTATATATAACCACAAAAAATTAATTTTCTCATGCAACAGACGTAGCCGGTCATAGCATATTATAATATTTAGCGTGAAATTGTTATCATTTTTATGGTTGATCGGGGATAAACAAAATAAACATAGGAAATAACGTAAAAGCAAATATTATGTGCACCACGTATAGTGTTGTTCATATGTAACTGGTATTCAGATATAAAAGGGATACTTCATTTTTTTCGATACCATCTACTTCGAAAATGTTATCTAATAAGGACTTAATGGAAGCCTATTGGTAAACCATTGTCTCAGGTAATAGGGACAAGCGCCCGAGTTTTAGCGGATGACCAAATCGCTACCGAAGGCAGCAGGGATCCGAAGCGAGCTTTTGAGCAATTTTAGTATTTTATTTTATTTTTATAAAGCTATATAGAAAAGAGTTTCCTTTAAATTTAGTGACCAGCGAAGCGGGCAAAGCCTGCTAGTACATATAATAAAATAAGACGTTTGTGTGTGTGTCATTGTGTATGGTTTCCAGAGCTTTTTAAGAAAACGGCTGATGGCTGAGCTACAAAAATTTGCATGGTGGTTCGTAATGACCTCTCCTGATGCACCCCGAAGCCCGATTTTCGAATTTTGTTTTAGTTTTTTTTAATTAATTAAAATGTTAAAATAAAAACCTTCTAATTACTGATAAATTGGCCATTTAATTTTATTCCTTAATTTAATTGTTGCCAAAAAAAATTATCATTATTTTTTCGACAGACAAAAAAAAAAAAAAAAAAAAAAAAAAACGTGAACAATAAAAATTACATTTATTTAAAATGAGGAAAGTAAATTAAAAAAAAATTAGAAATATCAGTCGTATCGTGACAAATAAGATACCAAATGAAAGATGCAATTTTTGTGAATCCAATGGATTAAACAGCTTATCGATCGGACAATTAGATTTTTTAAAATTAACTAATGTATGTATTTTAGGTGGCAAGAGAAGGAGATTGTATGGAAACCGTTTGGAATTTTTTTTTTTAAATGTGCTACTAATTAAGTCACATGTTTTTTTTAAAGTGGGATTAAAAATTGCAGTTTTGAATTTTTTTTTGTTTTAATTTTCTTTCACAAACACAAACATATAGTATACAGCCTGTACAACACTAGACCAAATTGAAGTTTAAATTTCATCAATATTTAAATAAATAAATGAAAATAAAAATATGTTTAATGGGAAATATATATAACCATTAAAAGTTTAGCTGTCTAAAATATGGCAGAAATAGCGCTCATAGCATATTGTTACAAGGTATTAAGTCTTATTTTTACAAGGGATTAAATCTAAAATGGTGACAAAAATTCAAAAGTCGCCAAAGAGAGCTATATTAAGGCGGTACTATGATCATGGTTACAAACCATGAATTATACATAACCACAAAAAATTAATTGTCTCATGCAACAGACGTAGCCGGTCATAGCATATTATAATATTTAGCGTGAATTGTTATCATTTTTATGGTTGATCGGGGATAAACAAAATAAACATATGAAATAACGTAAAAGCAAATATTATGTGCACCACGTATAGTGTTGTTCATATGTAACTGGGATTCAAATATAAAGAGGATACTTCATTTTTTTTTCGATACTATCTATTTCGAAACTGTTATCTAATAAGGACTTAATGGAAGCCTATTGGTAAACCATTGTCTCAGGTAATAGGGACAAGCGCCCGAGTTTTAGCGGATGACCAAATCGCTACCAAAGGCAGCAGGGATCCGAAGCGAGCTTTTGAGCAATTTTAGTATTTTATTTTATTTTTATAAAGCTATATAGAAAAGAGTTTCCTTTAAATTTAGTGACCAGCGAAGCGGGCAAAGCCTGCTAGTACATATAATAAAATAAGATGTTTGTGTGTGTGTCATTGTGTATGGTTTCCAGAGCTTTTAAAGAAAACGGCTGATGGCTGAGCTACAAAAATTTGCATGGTGGTTCGTAATGACCTCTCCTGATGCACCTCGAAGCCCGATTTTCGAATTTTGTTTTAGTTTTCTTTTAATTAATTAAAATGTTAAAATAAAAACCTTCTAATTACTGATAAATTGGCCATTTAATTTTAATCCTTAATTTAATTGATGCCAAAAAAAATTATCATTATTTTTTTGGACAGGAAAAAAAAAAAAAAAAAAAAAAAAAAAACGTGAACAATAAAAATTACATTTATTTAAAATATTTAATTTTATTCCTTAATTTAATTGTTGCCAAAAAAATTATCATTATTTTTTCGACAAGAAAAAAAAAAAAAAAAAAAAAAAACGTGGACAATAAAAATTACATTTATTTAAAATGAGGAAAGTAAATTAAAAAAAAATTAGAAATATCAGTCGTATCGTTACAAATAAGATACCAAATGAAAGATGCAATTTTTGTGAATCCAATGGATTAAACAGCTTATCGATCGGACAATTAGATTTTTTAAAATTAACTAATGTATTTATTTTAGGTGGCAAGAGAAGGAGATTGTATGGAAACCGTTTGGAATTTTTTTTTAAATGTGCTACTAATTAATTAAGTCACATGTTTTTTTTTTTTTAAGTGGGATTAAAAATTGCAGTTTTGAATTTTTTTTTGTTTTAATTTTCTTTCACAAACACAAACATATAGTATACAGCCTGTACAACACTAGACCAAATTGAAGTTCAAATTTCATCAATATTTAAATAAATAAATGAAAATAAAAATATGTTTAATGGGAAATATATATAACCATTAAAAGTTTAGCTGTCTAAAATATGGCAGAAATAGCGCTCATAGCATATTGTTACAAGGTATTAAGTCTTATTTTTACAAGGGATTAAATCTAAAATGGTGACAAATATTCAAAAGCCGCCAAAGAGAGCTATATTAAGGCGGTACTATGATCATGCTTACAAACCATGAATTATATATAACCACAAAAAATTAATTTTCTCATGCAACAGACGTAGCCGGTCATAGCATATTATAATATTTAGCGTGAAATTGTTATCATTTTTATGGTTGATCGGGGATAAACAAAATAAACATAGGAAATAACGTAAAAGCAAATATTATGTGCACCACGTATAGTGTTGTTCATATGTAACTGGTATTCAGATATAAAAGGGATACTTCATTTTTTTCGATACCATCTACTTCGAAAATGTTATCTAATAAGGACTTAATGGAAGCCTATTGGTAAACCATTGTCTCAGGTAATAGGGACAAGCGCCCGAGTTTTAGCGGATGACCAAATCGCTACCGAAGGCAGCAGGGATCCGAAGCGAGCTTTTGAGCAATTTTAGTATTTTATTTTATTTTTATAAAGCTATATAGAAAAGAGTTTCCTTTAAATTTAGTGACCAGCGAAGCGGGCAAAGCCTGCTAGTACATATAATAAAATAAGACGTTTGTGTGTGTGTCATTGTGTATGGTTTCCAGAGCTTTTTAAGAAAACGGCTGATGGCTGAGCTACAAAAATTTGCATGGTGGTTCGTAATGACCTCTCCTGATGCACCCCGAAGCCCGATTTTCGAATTTTGTTTTAGTTTTTTTTAATTAATTAAAATGTTAAAATAAAAACCTTCTAATTACTGATAAATTGGCCATTTAATTTTATTCCTTAATTTAATTGTTGCCAAAAAAAATTATCATTATTTTTTCGACAGACAAAAAAAAAAAAAAAAAAAAAAAAAAAAAACGTGAACAATAAAAATTACATTTATTTAAAATGAGGAAAGTAAATTAAAAAAAAATTAGAAATATCAGTCGTATCGTGACAAATAAGATACCAAATGAAAGATGCAATTTTTGTGAATCCAATGGATTAAACAGCTTATCGATCGGACAATTAGATTTTTTAAAATTAACTAATGTATGTATTTTAGGTGGCAAGAGAAGGAGATTGTATGGAAACCGTTTGGAATTTTTTTTTTTAAATGTGCTACTAATTAAGTCACATGTTTTTTTTAAAGTGGGATTAAAAATTGCAGTTTTGAATTTTTTTTTGTTTTAATTTTCTTTCACAAACACAAACATATAGTATACAGCCTGTACAACACTAGACCAAATTGAAGTTTAAATTTCATCAATATTTAAATAAATAAATGAAAATAAAAATATGTTTAATGGGAAATATATATAACCATTAAAAGTTTAGCTGTCTAAAATATGGCAGAAATAGCGCTCATAGCATATTGTTACAAGGTATTAAGTCTTATTTTTACAAGGGATTAAATCTAAAATGGTGACAAAAATTCAAAAGTCGCCAAAGAGAGCTATATTAAGGCGGTACTATGATCATGGTTACAAACCATGAATTATACATAACCACAAAAAATTAATTGTCTCATGCAACAGACGTAGCCGGTCATAGCATATTATAATATTTAGCGTGAATTGTTATCATTTTTATGGTTGATCGGGGATAAACAAAATAAACATATGAAATAACGTAAAAGCAAATATTATGTGCACCACGTATAGTGTTGTTCATATGTAACTGGGATTCAAATATAAAGAGGATACTTCATTTTTTTTCGATACTATCTATTTCGAAACTGTTATCTAATAAGGACTTAATGGAAGCCTATTGGTAAACCATTGTCTCAGGTAATAGGGACAAGCGCCCGAGTTTTAGCGGATGACCAAATCGCTACCAAAGGCAGCAGGGATCCGAAGCGAGCTTTTGAGCAATTTTAGTATTTTATTTTATTTTTATAAAGCTATATAGAAAAGAGTTTCCTTTAAATTTAGTGACCAGCGAAGCGGGCAAAGCCTGCTAGTACATATAATAAAATAAGATGTTTGTGTGTGTGTCATTGTGTATGGTTTCCAGAGCTTTTAAAGAAAACGGCTGATGGCTGAGCTACAAAAATTTGCATGGTGGTTCGTAATGACCTCTCCTGATGCACCTCGAAGCCCGATTTTCGAATTTTGTTTTAGTTTTCTTTTAATTAATTAAAATGTTAAAATAAAAACCTTCTAATTACTGATAAATTGGCCATTTAATTTTAATCCTTAATTTAATTGATGCCAAAAAAAATTATCATTATTTTTTTGGACAGGAAAAAAAAAAAAAAAAAAAAAAAAAAAAAAAACGTGAACAATAAAAATTACATTTATTTAAAATATTTAATTTTATTCCTTAATTTAATTGTTGCCAAAAAAATTATCATTATTTTTTCGACAAGAAAAAAAAAAAAAAAAAAAAAAAAAACGTGGACAATAAAAATTACATTTATTTAAAATGAGGAAAGTAAATTAAAAAAAAATTAGAAATATCAGTCGTATCGTTACAAATAAGATACCAAATGAAAGATGCAATTTTTGTGAATCCAATGGATTAAACAGCTTATCGATCGGACAATTAGATTTTTTAAAATTAACTAATGTATTTATTTTAGGTGGCAAGAGAAGGAGATTGTATGGAAACCGTTTGGAATTTTTTTTTAAATGTGCTACTAATTAATTAAGTCACATGTTTTTTTTTTTTTAAAGTGGGATTAAAAATTGCAGTTTTGAATTTTTTTTTGTTTTAATTTTCTTTCACAAACACAAACATATAGTATACAGCCTGTACAACACTAGACCAAATTGAAGTTCAAATTTCATCAATATTTAAATAAATAAATGAAAATAAAAATATGTTTAATGGGAAATATATATAACCATTAAAAGTTTAGCTGTCTAAAATATGGCAGAAATAGCGCTCATAGCATATTGTTACAAGGTATTAAGTCTTATTTTTACAAGGGATTAAATCTAAAATGGTGACAAATATTCAAAAGCCGCCAAAGAGAGCTATATTAAGGCGGTACTATGATCATGCTTACAAACCATGAATTATATATAACAACAAAAAATTAATTTTCTCATGCAACAGACGTAGCCGGTCATAGCATATTATAATATTTAGCGTGAAATTGTTATCATTTTTATGGTTGATCGGGGATAAACAAAATAAACATAGGAAATAACGTAAAAGCAAATATTATGTGCACCACGTATAGTGTTGTTCATATGTAACTGGTATTCAGATATAAAAGGGATACTTCATTTTTTTCGATACCATCTACTTCGAAAATGTTATCTAATAAGGACTTAATGGAAGCCTATTGGTAAACCATTGTCTCAGGTAATAGGGACAAGCGCCCGAGTTTTAGCGGATGACCAAATCGCTACCGAAGGCAGCAGGGATCCGAAGCGAGCTTTTGAGCAATTTTAGTATTTTATTTTATTTTTATAAAGCTATATAGAAAAGAGTTTCCTTTAAATTTAGTGACCAGCGAAGCGGGCAAAGCCTGCTAGTACATATAATAAAATAAGACGTTTGTGTGTGTGTCATTGTGTATGGTTTCCAGAGCTTTTTAAGAAAACGGCTGATGGCTGAGCTACAAAAATTTGCATGGTGGTTCGTAATGACCTCTCCTGATGCACCCCGAAGCCCGATTTTCGAATTTAGTTTTAGTTTTTTTTAATTAATTAAAATGTTAAAATAAAAACCTTCTAATTACTGATAAATTGGCCATTTAATTTTATTCCTTAATTTAATTGTTGCCAAAAAAAATTATCATTATTTTTTCGACAGACAAAAAAAAAAAAAAAAAAAAAAAAAAAAAAAACGTGAACAATAAAAATTACATTTATTTAAAATGAGGAAAGTAAATTAAAAAAAAATTAGAAATATCAGTCGTATCGTGACAAATAAGATACCAAATGAAAGATGCAATTTTTGTGAATCCAATGGATTAAACAGCTTATCGATCGGACAATTAGATTTTTTAAAATTAACTAATGTATGTATTTTAGGTGGCAAGAGAAGGAGATTGTATGGAAACCGTTTGGAATTTTTTTTTTTAAATGTGCTACTAATTAAGTCACATGTTTTTTTTAAAGTGGGATTAAAAATTGCAGTTTTGAATTTTTTTTTGTTTTAATTTTCTTTCACAAACACAAACATATAGTATACAGCCTGTACAACACTAGACCAAATTGAAGTTTAAATTTCATCAATATTTAAATAAATAAATGAAAATAAAAATATGTTTAATGGGAAATATATATAACCATTAAAAGTTTAGCTGTCTAAAATATGGCAGAAATAGCGCTCATAGCATATTGTTACAAGGTATTAAGTCTTATTTTTACAAGGGATTAAATCTAAAATGGTGACAAAAATTCAAAAGTCGCCAAAGAGAGCTATATTAAGGCGGTACTATGATCATGGTTACAAACCATGAATTATACATAACCACAAAAAATTAATTGTCTCATGCAACAGACGTAGCCGGTCATAGCATATTATAATATTTAGCGTGAAATTGTTATCATTTTTATGGTTGATCGGGGATAAACAAAATAAACATATGAAATAACGTAAAAGCAAATATTATGTGCACCACGTATAGTGTTGTTCATATGTAACTGGGATTCAAATATAAAGAGGATACTTCATTTTTTTTTCGATACTATCTATTTCGAAACTGTTATCTAATAAGGACTTAATGGAAGCCTATTGGTAAACCATTGTCTCAGGTAATAGGGACAAGCGCCCGAGTTTTAGCGGATGACCAAATCGCTACCAAAGGCAGCAGGGATCCGAAGCGAGCTTTTGAGCAATTTTAGTATTTTATTTTATTTTTATAAAGCTATATAGAAAAGAGTTTCCTTTAAATTTAGTGACCAGCGAAGCGGGCAAAGCCTGCTAGTACATATAATAAAATAAGATGTTTGTGTGTGTGTCATTGTGTATGGTTTCCAGAGCTTTTAAAGAAAACGGCTGATGGCTGAGCTACAAAAATTTGCATGGTGGTTCGTAATGACCTCTCCTGATGCACCTCGAAGCCCGATTTTCGAATTTTGTTTTAGTTTTCTTTTAATTAATTAAAATGTTAAAATAAAAACCTTCTAATTACTGATAAATTGGCCATTTAATTTTAATCCTTAATTTAATTGATGCCAAAAAAAATTATCATTATTTTTTTGGACAGGAAAAAAAAAAAAAAAAAAAAAAAAAAAACGTGAACAATAAAAATTACATTTATTTAAAATATTTAATTTTATTCCTTAATTTAATTGTTGCCAAAAAAATTATCATTATTTTTTCGACAAGAAAAAAAAAAAAAAAAAAAAAAAAAAAAAAACGTGGACAATAAAAATTACATTTATTTAAAATGAGGAAAGTAAATTAAAAAAAAATTAGAAATATCAGTCGTATCGTTACAAATAAGATACCAAATGAAAGATGCAATTTTTGTGAATCCAATGGATTAAACAGCTTATCGATCGGACAATTAGATTTTTTAAAATTAACTAATGTATTTATTTTAGGTGGCAAGAGAAGGAGATTGTATGGAAACCGTTTGGAATTTTTTTTTAAATGTGCTACTAATTAATTAAGTCACATGTTTTTTTTTTTTTAAAGTGGGATTAAAAATTGCAGTTTTGAATTTTTTTTTGTTTTAATTTTCTTTCACAAACACAAACATATAGTATACAGCCTGTACAACACTAGACCAAATTGAAGTTCAAATTTCATCAATATTTAAATAAATAAATGAAAATAAAAATATGTTTAATGGGAAATATATATAACCATTAAAAGTTTAGCTGTCTAAAATATGGCAGAAATAGCGCTCATAGCATATTGTTACAAGGTATTAAGTCTTATTTTTACAAGGGATTAAATCTAAAATGGTGACAAATATTCAAAAGCCGCCAAAGAGAGCTATATTAAGGCGGTACTATGATCATGCTTACAAACCATGAATTATATATAACCACAAAAAATTAATTTTCTCATGCAACAGACGTAGCCGGTCATAGCATATTATAATATTTAGCGTGAAATTGTTATCATTTTTATGGTTGATCGGGGATAAACAAAATAAACATAGGAAATAACGTAAAAGCAAATATTATGTGCACCACGTATAGTGTTGTTCATATGTAACTGGTATTCAGATATAAAAGGGATACTTCATTTTTTTCGATACCATCTACTTCGAAAATGTTATCTAATAAGGACTTAATGGAAGCCTATTGGTAAACCATTGTCTCAGGTAATAGGGACAAGCGCCCGAGTTTTAGCGGATGACCAAATCGCTACCGAAGGCAGCAGGGATCCGAAGCGAGCTTTTGAGCAATTTTAGTATTTTATTTTATTTTTATAAAGCTATATAGAAAAGAGTTTCCTTTAAATTTAGTGAACAGCGAAGCGGGCAAAGCCTGCTAGTACATATAATAAAATAAGACGTTTGTGTGTGTGTTATTGTGTATGGTTTCCAGAGCTTTTTAAGAAAACGGCTGATGGCTGAGCTACAAAAATTTGCATGGTGGTTCGTAATGACCTCTCCTGATGCACCCCGAAGCCCGATTTTCGAATTTTGTTTTAGTTTTTTTTAATTAATTAAAATGTTAAAATAAAAACCTTCTAATTACTGATAAATTGGCCATTTAATTTTATTCCTTAATTTAATTGTTGCCAAAAAAAATTATCATTATTTTTTCGACAGACAAAAAAAAAAAAAAAAAAAAAAAAAAAAAAACGTGAACAATAAAAATTACATTTATTTAAAATGAGGAAAGTAAATTAAAAAAAAATTAGAAATATCAGTCGTATCGTGACAAATAAGATACCAAATGAAAGATGCAATTTTTGTGAATCCAATGGATTAAACAGCTTATCGATCGGACAATTAGATTTTTTAAAATTAACTAATGTATGTATTTTAGGTGGCAAGAGAAGGAGATTGTATGGAAACCGTTTGGAATTTTTTTTTTTAAATGTGCTACTAATTAAGTCACATGTTTTTTTTAAAGTGGGATTAAAAATTGCAGTTTTGAATTTTTTTTTGTTTTAATTTTCTTTCACAAACACAAACATATAGTATACAGCCTGTACAACACTAGACCAAATTGAAGTTTAAATTTCATCAATATTTAAATAAATAAATGAAAATAAAAATATGTTTAATGGGAAATATATATAACCATTAAAAGTTTAGCTGTCTAAAATATGGCAGAAATAGCGCTCATAGCATATTGTTACAAGGTATTAAGTCTTATTTTTACAAGGGATTAAATCTAAAATGGTGACAAAAATTCAAAAGTCGCCAAAGAGAGCTATATTAAGGCGGTACTATGATCATGGTTACAAACCATGAATTATACATAACCACAAAAAATTAATTGTCTCATGCAACAGACGTAGCCGGTCATAGCATATTATAATATTTAGCGTGAAATTGTTATCATTTTTATGGTTGATCGGGGATAAACAAAATAAACATATGAAATAACGTAAAAGCAAATATTATGTGCACCACGTATAGTGTTGTTCATATGTAACTGGGATTCAAATATAAAGAGGATACTTCATTTTTTTTTCGATACTATCTATTTCGAAACTGTTATCTAATAAGGACTTAATGGAAGCCTATTGGTAAACCATTGTCTCAGGTAATAGGGACAAGCGCCCGAGTTTTAGCGGATGACCAAATCGCTACCAAAGGCAGCAGGGATCCGAAGCGAGCTTTTGAGCAATTTTAGTATTTTATTTTATTTTTATAAAGCTATATAGAAAAGAGTTTCCTTTAAATTTAGTGACCAGCGAAGCGGGCAAAGCCTGCTAGTATGTAATATAATTTTTAATAACACATAAGGTACTGGTACATATATAACAAGGTGGGGAATTCACCAAAAATCTTACCAACCAGCAATATAAAATTGGAAACTTAAGACAGATTAACAGTTACATTACATGTACTATATGATATGCCCAATAACAAAATTTTCTATCAGTAAAATGAAATTTAACTGTGACCTAAAAATAATTGTCCAAGTTTGCTACTTTAATAGGTAACAAAAACTTGTAAAGCAAAATTTGTATTAAATATATATATATATATATATATATATATATATATATATATTATAGTTATTTAGTAGCATAAAATGTGTTTTAAGCTTAGCATTTCTTTTTAAACTGTTAAATTGATTTACCTATATTCTGAATGAAGAAAACAAACTTCAATTTCTTGATTACTTCATTGCCCTTTGCATGTGGTGAAGGAATAAACTTATCCACCATGACAAGAAAAATGACACAAGTAAAAGAATAGCAATTTTAGAGTTAAAATCTATTACATTGATCTGAAAGTGAATCTTTGAGGAAAAATGGGTAAAGAAAAAATATCATTGGACAAATGTGAAAAAAAGAGACAAATAGCTAGAATAGCTAGCCACTCCTAGATCTGCGGTCACTATGTTTTCTGCTGTTTGCTCGCTTCGCGAGCATTAAAAAAAAAAAAAAAATCATCATTGGTGAAACATGAATCAGTAAAAGCATGAAAATTCATGGAGCCGCGGTCACTATGTTTTCTGTTGTTTGCTCGCTTCGCGAGCATTAAAACAAAACAAAACATCACTGGACGCCCCTAATTCGTGGAGCATGAATCAGTAAATGCATGAAAATTCATGGAGCCTCGGTCACTATGTTTTCTGCTGTTTGCTCGCTTCGCGAGCATTAAAACAAAAAAACAAACATCACTGGATATCCCTAATTAGCGATGCATGATTCAGTAAATGTTACGTTTCGATACAACAGAAAAGAGTATCGATACTCTGATTCGGGTCTCGAATCACCATCATATCACGCGATCAAAACATCGGCAACGGCAATAAGCAATGGGTGCCGTATAGTAAAGCGTAGCGAAAAATCAAAATATATATTTTAATAAATTTTCAATTTCATGTGACTAGCTGAAATTAAAATATCATATGACACAAAAAAGAAATTTCTATTTAAAAAGACATTTGTTAGAAAATAAATCATTTGGCAATTACTATTAAATTTAATATGATTAGACATTTTTACACATATATTAACATATATATAAACATATTAATTTTTATTTTAGAAAATTTAGAATATCATTCATTGCCTAGAAAATGTTCCATTAATTTAAGAACTTAAGTAAAAGTAAAGACAATATTATTACCTTATACTTTGGCAGCTTTGAATAATCAAACTGTTCAATTCGAGCCATAGTTCGAGAAAAATTGATCACTTTTCCGTATGCAGACTCACCACGTTTTTAATTTAGTAATCACATAGATAAATCTCCAAGGCCGTACGAATGTCACGGAAAGGTAATAATTTTCATCTTACAGATAGAGGGCGACGAGATCTTGAAAATTCTCCAATCAGCGCGTTTTTACATTTCTGGCTGTTCGTTCGTTGGTCGTTCTCGGAAATCGGATGATGACTGAAGCCGAAGGGGCGGGCTTTCATTTTCTTCCGATAAGTTTCAAAGATACTACACCAGGCGGCGATCGAATCGCTTTCGTATAGAAACCCTGGATAATCTCAGTAAAGGGTCGCTACTTTCGTGCACTCCGCTGAATTAATATGGAAAAGGAAGCTTCTGTTCCCGCGCTCGCTGCCCTATCTCGTTTTGAATCCCGGAAAAAATGGTAACGGAAAAAATGGTAAACGGAAAAAATGATAAGTGGAAAATTAGTATTCTGAAACATTTGTACTATGAATCCATGGTACATTGCCACTGAAAATGAGTATCTAAAAAATTGCAACATGCATGCGAAATTAATAGTTATTATTTAAAATATTATTTATACCTTAAAAAAAAAAAAAAAAAAAAAAACAGATATTGGAGTTTTTGATACATTATAAGACAAATAAAAGATTAAAAATGAGAAATTCAGAGACAGCAAAAATTTTAAAACCCATAAAAGTTACAGATTTGTTTCATACGCTCTAATAAACGAAAATTAATAAAAATCCATATTAGATAGGCTTTTTATATTGTGTAATCCATGTTAATTCTAAACACTAAATCTATGATAAATTTATAAATAATAATATTTTTATGAATGTTTCTCTTTTTATCAGAGATTTTATCGATTATTATTATAAGGGATTTGCACATTGGCAAATATTTTATAAATGATAGAACATTTTTAGATTTATTACATTTTAAATGCAAAAGGTATTGAGTTTCTTTTGTACAGAATATTATGGCGAGTGTATTTCGATTTTTTTCATTTTTAACTCTTTTTTTTTTTTTTTTCAAATGCAATATTTACCATAAAAAAGATGTTACAGATGCCTTTAAAAATATGAGCACCTGGACCGTCATTGGAATACGTCTTCTAAATTGCTATGCCCTTCTTTTTCTAAATGAAAATTCTTTCATCTTTGAATAGTTCATTCATATAGTAGGTATCTTGTCCTGTTTTCATGCCCCTCATAACAAACTCGTTGATTGATATGTGGGTCGAACGGATAACAATGGTTCCCAAGCGCATACAATTCACGGCTAATATGTATATATAGTTTATATTTAACAAAAAGCATATATCTTTAGAAATTGGGCTTTTAAAAAGAAAAACATATCTGCATTTTATTTGCTGTGTAGCTATGATAGTTACACAAGTCAGTGGTGTAGCCATCATAACTGGCGCCCGTGGCACGATTTCTTTCTGGTGCTCCCCCCCTCCTCCCATATATATATTTTTTTCAGAATTTTGCTTTAATTTTTTCTTGTTTAACTGAGCTAGTATTTGTAGAAGAACAGATTTTTTTTTCTTTTCAATTTTCCTTATTGAAATATGGTAGAGAAGAGTATTGTTTTAAGATCAAATTTCGGAAATTGTATGTGTGTTTGTTATCGTAACTTCGGTTTGAACTTTGGACCCCCCCCCATCAATCACATAGTTGCCAACATCTTAATTAATATTCAGTAGCACTATTAGTATCTGTCGCTTTTTTCGCAGTGGTTTATTTTTAGAGTAATTCGCTCTAAATGTAATTAAGATTAAATAAAAAAAAAAAAAAAAAAAATCATATTCATGCTGGTTTCGGAGAAAACCACGAAAAATTCTGAATGGGTGGGTTAGATTGAGAAGTGTGACTTGGGTTTGAGCTCGGGACCTCCCGTCTAGCACATAGTTGCCACTATCCTAAGTATGTTCCGTAGTATTATTAGTATCCGCGGCTTTTTTTCGCACTAGTTTATTTTTAGAGTAATTCGTTCCAAATGTAATTAAGATTAAATAGGAAAAGCCATATTTACTCTGGTTTCGGAGAAAACTGCGAAAAATTCTGAATGGCTGGGTTAGATCGAGAAGTGTGACTTGGGTTTAAACTCGGGACATCCCGTCTGGCACATAGTTGCCAATATCCTAATTATGTTTCGAAGTACTATTAGTATTTGCGGCTTTTTTCGCACTGGTTTATTTTTAGAGTAATTCTCTCAAAATGTAAAAATGATTAAAGAAGGTGAAGAAAAACCTCGAAAATCGTCTGGTGTGAAATAAAGGCGGGTACTAACACTACTACAGAAAATTAATTAGGATGTTGGCAGCTATGCTATCTTCTTCGAGAGCAGAATATTTCTACCACTGAAGGGGAACTTTTTATTTATAATTTTCCATTGATCAAAATTTCTCTATAACTTTTATCTTAAAGCATAAATGCATGGAGATATGTAGTTTTTGATTCTCTTTTCGACATAATTTAGTGTATTAAAATTATAAACTAAACATGCATTTAATGCTTCTAGCAAATAATTAACACCAAATAGCCAAAAAATATAAATAATTAATGCATGACACTTTTATCGGCTTTAAAATGTATTAGTTTAATATTTTAAAAAATTGGCTGAACTGTAAAGAAGTTTGTTCGATAAAAAATATGTTAATATATGTGCATTAAGCTGTTTTTCTTTATTAGATTTGGTTTAATAATATTTAATAGCAAGGAATTTCCTTTCGTTTTGATTTTAAAAGATCATCGATTTATTATAAAACTATCTTCTACAGAATAACTTTCGATATTCGAAGAGCTTGAAAAATAAATAAATAAATTAATTAATTAAAGGGTGGGTGGTCCTTTATTAAGCATATATTTATGACTCAAACATTTTTTTCTGTAAAAAAAAAAAAAAAAAAAAAAGAAATATTATCGCTAAAAATAAGATTAAATTTACACAAATGTTAAGTATAGTTTTTAGGATGGAGGACTATTAGTTTCAGTGTGGGAAAAAAGTCCTCGTCAGTTTTGTGTAACACCAAAGAAAAGGGAAAGGTGGTGGGGTGGGGAGTTAAAGATGAAGATTGCAGAATAAAATGATTTTTATGTCACCATTTTACCGATTTTAATGATATATTCTATAACTATCACTTAATTTTTATGACGATCATAATGAGTGCATTATATACCTGGGGGGGGGGGGTGCAAGGGATCGCAGATGGAAGTGAAATATATTATTCTTTAAACCACCCTATAATCGATTAAAACAAAACCTTTGTGTATATATAACGTACAGTTTAAGAAAAATTACAGAGAGTGTTACACATATGGGGACGGTTTACTAAAGGGGGGGGGGGGGCAGAGTGAAGAAAATGTTTGTTTGTTTTTATATCACCATGCTACTTATTTGTATGAAACTTTGTACTATCAATTACATTTTATTAAAATTATAGTGAAAGTTACCTATAGTTGATAAGGGCAAGTAGGAGTAGGGGGGGAGGGGGCAGATGAAAAATAAAATAATCTTTTTAAACAAAACTTATTATCGATTGTTTTATTCACATTTTGTGTAAATATCACTTATTGTTACTATTAATGAAAAATTACAGTAAGGTTACATATGTCTTGGGGGGGGGGGGGGGTAGGCACAGAAGGAAAGAGAATGAATGTTTTTATCACTATGTTTTGCATTTTAATAAAATTTATTATAAACATCATTGAATATTTAGAAAAATTTACGCTGATTGTTATACATATCTTGGGGGCAATAGGATAAGGGGCAAAGGAGAAAAATTATTGTATAAATATCACAATATTACCAATTTTAATTAAAATTTCAAAAACTTCACCTACATTTAATGAAAACGTTCAAAGAGTGTTACATATATCTAGGAGGAGGGGAGGACTGAGGGAAAAGAATATTGCTTTAAAATCACTTTGCTTTACATCTATAGGAATTTTTGCATAAATATCTCTTATTGTTTATCAAAAATTGAAGAGAGGGTTACACTACCTGGTGAGAGCTAGGGGCCCACATGGAAAGAATGTATTTTTATACCATCTTATTGCCGATTTAATGATATTTTGTAGAAATATTACTTAGCATGTATCAGAAATTACAGTGAGGTTTAAATATCAGATTCATTCTCTTCCTAAGTTTGCACCCAAAAATTCAATGTATGATTTAAATCAGAAAAAAGTTACACAAAAATAAAATTTCTTCTTTTAATCTGTCTCTTGTCCCCCCCCCCCTTCCCCAACGTTGAAATAAAAAACTTACGCTCTCGTTGATGTTTAGCATGAGTTTTACAAGGAGAAATTAAGAAAAATGTCCTTTTTTCCGGATCGTTGGAAAAGGGCACTTTTCTTAATTGTAAAATACTTCCAAATACGAACGATAGCAAAAATATTTTATTTCTAAGAGGGAAAGGGATAGAAATGGGATAGACTAAACAAAAAAAATTGTGTTTCAGAGTAATCTTTTACCAATGTTTGATATTAAATTTTAATTAATGTCTTATGCGAACAATGCATTGAATTTTTGCATGCTAACGTAGAAACTGAAAGATTCTGCGATACGTAGCCCTCTCTAAAAATTTTCATAAACAATAAAGGATGTTTATACAAAATTTCCTGTAAATATGAAGCAGTGTGATTTGGAAACTATTTTTTTTTTTTTTTTATGCCCCGACCTTGTCCCCTAGGTTTAGGTAACACTCACCGCAATTTTTCATTAAAAGGAGGTGATAGTGTTAAAAATTTAATTAAAATTGGTATCGTTGTGGTATTTATACAACCCTTTTTCTCCTCTGGCCCCATAGCCCCCCAAGATATGCATAACAATCAGCGTAAATTTTCCTGAAAATTAAGTGATATTTATTATAAATTTTATCAAAGTGCAAAGTATAATGATGAAAAACATCATTTGTTAATATTTTTTGCCACCTGCTCAGCTGTCACAGCTGTCAAACTGTGCTATTTGGGATGTATGCGGTGGTCGCCCGTCTACCCCCTCCCCCCCCTTAACCATAGACCTTATAAGATAGACCACGCACCCGCCTCTTTATCTGTCCGCGAGATGAGCTAGCTTCCCCAGCTAAATTATCACGTGATGCGGACATGAAGAGAGAGGCGGGAATGAATATTATGTGATTTTTCCTTTGTAAAGAAAGTAGTTTTGAATTTTTTAAATTTCTGTATTGTACACATACTTTTCATTTAAGCCTTTAGATTTACGCATCGTTGGAAAGCTAAAATGTCATAGATTTATTATAAAAAAGTTTCTTTTGTGAAAAACCATTTTGAAGGGGAGAATTTTTTGTTTGATTCTTACAAAAATAAGTGCTTTCTTATAGAAGAATCTCCCTCAAGTCTATGTCACGTGACATGCGGAGCTGACCGCAAAGGATAAAGGTATCAGATTAGATTACACCCTCATGTTGAAGACATTCACTGTAATGGGAAGTCCTATTGGTGGCGTAGTCTATATATATAAGGTCTATGTCCTTAACACACACACCATCAACATCAACAGTACCATTCCCTATTGGAAATATGGAATAAATACCCCCACTGGTTTGTGTACAGGGACAACCAGAGGAATTCTAAAGCATTGTGTTCTATGTGAGGTAATTTTATAAACCATATTTTAATGTTTAGATTTTAAAACTTCTTTACACACCATAGTTTTTAAGCCAGCACAACCGGTTTCGAAAGGACGTAGCTTTTTTTCATCAGGTGCAAAAAAACACGTTGTACTCCAGTCTTGAATTCATATTTTAATGCCTTTATTTTGCGCAATCCCTTATGAAATTAAAATTTATTATTCATATGTATAAAAAGAAGAAGAAGAATAAAAAAAAAAGGTTTCTGTAGAGCATAGGTGATCAGCATTAGAATATATAGGGCCACACAAAAATATTCAGATGCATTAAGGACTGTACCTGAAAATTGCTAGAATTGCATTTCACTTTTATTAAGCATTTTTAACACTTTCTAACACTGTTTAAAAATGATTAGGAATTCAATTAGCTTACCTTTCTGTCTTTCTCTCTGTCTGTCTGTTTGCCAGTCTCTGCGCGCTGTAGCTTAAGAAAAAACTTTCAGAATTTCTTCAAACTATTATATGCTATTCAAGTTTACTGTGGGAAATGTTGCCTGTTAAAAATAGCACAAATAACACAGATGTTTATGCACAGGAATACCCAAAAGAATGCCTATGCATTGCGTTCTATGAGGAGCATTTTTATAAATCATATTTAAATAACTTTATACTGCACAAATCTTAGTGAAATTGACATTTATTATTCCTATTGTAAAAAGAAAAAGTTTTCTGTAGAATATGGTATGTTTAGCGTTATGATTCACAGGGAAACACTAAATTATCGAAGTACATTATGACTACGTATAAGAAAATATACAAGAAAGTCATGTGGTGATGACAACATACTAGTCTTTTAGTAAATACATGATCTGTGAAAACTATCATTAAGATAAAATTGTCATAAAAATAAATTTAGCAAAAATGAGTAAAACTCTATAATATGTGCTCTTCCTCAATGCTAAATAACATAGTTTTTGTAGGAATAATAGTGTATATTTTGTAGATTTAACGTAACAGTTGAAATACTTTTCTGCGTACTGTCTTCCTAAATAGGGTTCGCAATACATACATTGTGTGGACAAAGGTAGGCGGTAAAAATGGCACCGGAAAAAAATGGCAACGGTAAAAATGGCACCTGCGATTTGCGTAACATATACTACAATGAAAAATAGCCATATTATTGCTAAAAATTAGGAAGTATTTTGAGCTTTGTTTGACTGTCGTGATATATTTGGCCATCACATACAAATACCTGTATTATGAATAAAAAGTATTGAATTTTGTATCTTTTATAGAAATATTATAGATATATTTTATAGAAAGTACTGAATTTAAGTAAGATTTTAGAAGGAAAATTAGACATTAGAAATTTAAATTAAATTGGTACAACATTCACTTAGTATATGTCTGTTGAAAGTTTGGTTGGGGGGGGGGGGAGAGTTAAGAGACGACTGAAAGAAAATAATTGTTTTTATATCAGCATCTTACTGATTTTAATGAAACTTTGTATAATAATCACTTACTATTTATGAAAAAGCTACAGTGTTCCATATACGGGGGGCGGGGTCAGAGGTATATGTATTGAAAATTCTTTCAAACAATGCTATACAAATATGAATCCCATTGAGCATTATATATAGCTGAGGGGTCAAGAGGGTGGTGCACGTAGATTTTCTTTTTCTTTCTTTCTTTTTAATCATTCTATTATTTATTTATTTATGACTCTTCTTTGTTTTTTAAAAATTTTAATATCTTACTTTAAATGTGTGATATGCAAAAATTAAATAAGTTGAATTTTATCACTTTTTAGCTTCAAAGTGAAATATTAAAAATTGAAAAATTCAATATTTGGAAAACGAGAAAAACGGTAACGTTTACGTATTTTTTAAATGTGAAAACGGATTTAGAAAAATTAGAAAATGAGTAATTTAAGAAACTAATTTCTTTATTAATTAACAGAGTTACACTGGCAATCAAATTAGGTGAAAAACATAGTTATTAATAATTATTAATACTTTTATATAACTAACAATAACAATAGTTGCTATATAATTGATATATATATATGTATAGCTGATAATAACCATTAATAGTTATCGCTATTATTATTATTATTCAAATAATAGTATCAATAGTATCAGTACTGTATATATATTGTTGCGTACTTGGGGGTTCGTGAGTTGTCTGAGAATGAAAGGCCAAACGTACAAAAATTCAGTAATTTATTCACAGAAAGTTCCAGAAAAATACAGGTCTATAAACCAAGTATCAGCTTCAATTCAATCAGTAAACACAGCTTAAACAACAGCTGTCAATAGCAAATCCACAGTACAAACTGTATAACAATAACACTTGAAGCAAGTCTCTCTCAAAGAGGCTCAAGAGCAATGCAAGCACTAGCGAAGCTGACTGAGATCTGAACTGAACTGACTGCCTTGGCGAGGAAGCGCTCCTTATATGCTGTTCCATGGAGCCCAGATTTTTCGAGAAAACTCTAGAAAGTGGTCAACCAATCAATTTACAGCTTCCATATTTGGTATATCCCATATAAGGATTTTCTCGCCAAGGTCGCCAAAAAAATCGCCAAGGTGGGAAAAAGTCGCCAAATTTGGCGCCAAATCCATTCCCTGCATTACTGGGGCTTTTTAATGCATTTTTAAGGGAAAATAAGGCTATTTCAACGCTAAAACGACTAGAAATGTACAAAATTAGCACTTTATCAACTTACTGAGCCTCTTTGAAAGAATTTATACAAAAATGAACACAATTATTTACAATTTTGTAACACTGCCCCCCTCCCAAGGACTGCACGTCCCGGGCAGTGCAACTCTTGGTTAAGAGGCGAAACTAAACAAATTTGCACAATCTAAAACACAAGAACTAAGTTGCACATAAAGATAACATAGAAATATAAATTAAGTGGGAAATATTTACAAAATTCACAAATATGTACAAATATTTATATACAAATATTTACAGTGCGCATGCGCAAATTTTACCAGTATTTACATTTTAAATTTTAATATTACCGTTAATTGTGGTACTTGGCTAGCCGGTTATAGTGCACCACCTTCGGTTTTGATGAAGGTGTTTTAGTGATCCGCACTACTACATCATTCAGCCTTTTTAAGACTGTGTATGGTCCGTCCCAGTTGCACTGTAACTTGGGAGAGAGTCCTTTGCGTCGAACAGGATTCCACAACCAGACCTTCTCTCCTTCCTGGAACTCATGTTGCGTAGCCTTTAGATCGTACCTTGTCTTCATTTTCTCCGTTGCCATATTAATCCGCTCCCGAGCAAAGTTGTGTACGTCCTCAAATCGTGCCTGGAGATCTTGGATGTACTCCTCGGGCGATGAAGGCGCATCGGGTGGACAACCAAACAGGAGATCACAAGGGAGACGAAGTTCACGTCCAAACAGCATCTGGGCTGGAGTATAGCCGGTGGTTTCATGGACAGCACTTCGATAAGCCAGCAGGAACAATGGCAACTTCAAGTCCCAATCTTGCTGGTTCCTTGATACTAGAAGTGAGAGGTTATTCAGGATGGTACGATTGAACCTCTCGACCATGCCGTCCGACTGGGGATGTAAGGGTGTTGTCCGGGTTTTGTCTATGCCGAGTAGTTCACACAGTCCTTTGAAAACATCAGAGGTAAAGTTCCTACCTTGGTCGGTATGAAGTTGTAGGGGCGTGCCATACCTTGACACCCATTGCTGCACTAGGACCTCTGCGACTGTGCATGCCTCTTGATTGGGAATGGGATATGCCTCAGGCCACTTGGTGAAATAGTCCATCACGACGAGAATGTATTTATTTCCACTGGAGGTCCGTGGCAAAGGACCCAAGATGTCGATTGCAATCCGTTCAAATGGTGCTCCCACGTTATACCGTTGCAGTCTTCCTCGACTTCGTTTCTGCGGGCCTTTACGTGCCGCACAAGCATCACAGGATTTACACCATTCCTCCACATCCTCCTTTGCCTTACACCAGTAGAAGCGTTCCCGAACTTTCTGCAGAGTCTTCATTACCCCAAAATGGCCTCCGGTAGAGCTACTATGCAGTTGTTCTAAAACAGCTGGAATTTTTGATCTTGGTAATAAAATCTGCCATCTGAAGCTTTTCCCATCATCAGATTCCCACTTTCTGTATAATACGCCGTTTCTGATATGAAGAGAGTCCCAAAGTGCCCAATAACTTTTCGTAATGGGACTGAATCTAGAAATGTCCTGCCAGGTAGGTCTGTTGCTGGTCGTCTCCTTCAGTTGTAATATAGGCTTTACGTCAGGATCTTCCATCTGGGCTTTTCTAAATTCTTCGTCACTCCATGGGTCGGGATCTTGTTCTGATGGCGTTGCGACAGTAACTTGGCGAACAACTGGCTTTATTCTTTGGTGTTTATCCTCGGCTTTAGAGATGTATTTATGATCTTCAGATGGAGGCTTCCGCAAGAATGCATCTGAATTTTCCCGAGCTCCTTCTGGGTGGCATACTGCAGAGACATTCTTGGTTGCGTCTCTAGGTGTTCTTACTGGGCAGCTTCGTTTGATATGCCCGTTTTTTCCACAGCCCCAGCATTTAGTTGTTGGAGTCTTCCTTTCTTTCCTACTCTCAAGAATGCGTAGCTTTCTATTAATTTCTGCAATCATTTCCTGAATCTCTTTAAGATCATCTTGAGAGCCGTTCACTTTGTCTGCTGTGCTGTTCTGGCGATGTTTATAGGAGGCTTGTTGGGCTGTCTCAAGCTTTAGGGCATACACCAAGGCTAACTCCACATCCTTCACGCCGGAGAGTCTGAGGGCTTTTTGAATATCTGGATCTCCGACAGCATCAATGAAATATTCCAGAGCCAGATCATTACGTGTTTCAGGATGACAGTCTGAGAAAGCCAAATGTGAAAGCCTCTGGATGTTTGATGCCAGTTCTTGTAAGCTTTCCCCTGGTCTCTGACGACGGGACCTGAGCTGGAGTCGACTATATTCTTTGGACCATTTCGCTCCAAAACGTAGCTCCAGTGCTCTGGTTACAGCTTCGAAGTCATATCGCTGTTCCTTCGAAAGGGTCTCCAGAATATCTGCGGCGTCGCCCCGCAACGATCCTACCAGATGAGCCGTCTTTGCAACAGAGTCCCAGCCGTTTGCTTCAGCCACGATGGAGAACTGCGTCTTATATACATGCCAGGAGGAACTGCCGTCGTAGGTAGATAGCTTAATAAATTCGTGATTCTGGCTTCTTCTCTCTTTTTTTTCAGTTTCCTGGGGCTTGGATTCTAACTTTTTTCGAGATTCCGAATCTTGCTCTGCAGTTCATTCCCTATTACCTCTCCGCTCCACTCTTCTCTCATTTTTCTCTCAAGATCTTCCTCTATTCTCTTCAGTTTACCTTCTATCTCTGAAAACCTTCCTTTCAGTTCCTGATCAAAATTTTCTTTAACTTTCTCCTCGAAACTCCGTTCTATTTTCGTAACACTCTCTTCAACCTTCATAACATTTTCTTCTATCTTCATAGCTTTCTCTTCAAAACTTTCTTCTATTTTCAAAACTTTCTCCTCAAAATTTTCTTCTATCTTTATAACTTTCTCTTCAAAATTTTCCTCTATCTTTATAACTTTCTCTTCTATTCCATCCATTCTATTTTCCATCACTGTTAATTTACCCTCGATTGATTCTTTCACCGTTGAAAGCTCTCTCTTCATCTCATCTTGGTTAGATTTAATTTCTTCGGTCAAACTGGCTTCCATCTTTTCCTGAACTGCTTTCATTTCCTTCATTTCTTCAGTCAAGCCGTCTTTCAATTCTTTCTGTCCGGCTTTCATTTCATTCATCTCGTGACTCAGGCTATCTTTCATCTCTCTTTGCGATGCTTCCATACTTTCTTTCATCTCTCTTTGCGATGCTTCCATACTTTCTTTCATCTCTCTTTGTCCTTCCTTCATTTCATTCATCTGGGTAGCTAAGCTTTCTAGAAGTTTCTTCATCTGTTCCTCCATAGCTCTAGTTATAACCATTCACAGACAATCCCACTTCTGACACCAGAAATGTTGCGTACTTGGGGGTTCGTGAGTTGTCTGAGAATGAAAGGCCAAACGTACAAAAATTCAGTAATTTATTCACAGAAAGTTCCAGAAAAATACAGGTCTATAAACCAAGTATCAGCTTCAATTCAAACAGTAAACACAGCTTAAACAACAGCTGTCAATAGCAAATCCACAGTACAAACTGTATAACAATAACACTTGAAGCAAGTCTCTCTCAAAGAGGCTCAAGAGCAATGCAAGCACTAGCGAAGCTGACTGAGATCTGAACTGAACTGACTGCCTTGGCGAGGAAGCGCTCCTTATATGCTGTTCCATGGAGCCCAGATTTTTCGAGAAAACTCTAGAAAGTGGTCAACCAATCAACTTACAGCTTCCATATTTGGTATATCCCATATAAGGATTTTCTCGCCAAGGTCGCCAAAAAAATCGCCAAGGTGGGAAAAAGTCGCCAAATTTGGCGCCAAATCCATTCCCTGCATTACTGGGGCTTTTTAATGCATTTTTAAGGGAAAATAAGGCTATTTCAACGCTAAAACGACTAGAAATGTACAAAATTAGCACTTTATCAACTTACTGAGCCTCTTTGAAAGAATTTATACAAAAATGAACACAATTATTTACAATTTTGTAACAATATATATACTATTGATATATATAATTATACATATATATATTAGTATATATATTATCGGTAATTATTATATCAATAGTATCTTAGAGTATTTAAATTTATTTAATGAAAACTTAATTTAAAAAATTATATATAAGATGGGTTCAAATGTAAAATATAGATTCTTTTCAAATATATAAAATTATTTTTCTAAAAATTCTAGGTTATAGCACTTTGATGTTCGCTTCTGAATGTGCAACTGTCATGCAGTAAAAGATAATTTTTCAAAAGAGGATTTGGCATGTTAGTCAGTTTTTAAATGTGTGACAGCTTCAGTTGTCCATTTGTTGTTCGCAGGTGGGTACACGGTGAAGGGGGATTATATGATTATTGTATACGAAGAAATGAAAAAGAAAAAAAAATCACTTATTCAGCATGAACGTCACAGACCTATTATCAGTAAAGTAAAATATTATACACAGTAAAGTACATAGTAAAGTATTTCAACAATGATTTTCTTTCCAGAACAAAATGTCAAATTATTTAGTAAAGATATAATAATGAAGTATCAATCATATCATTAAAAATTTTCGATTCAAAAGAGTTACTTACAAATACCTCCATTTCATAATTTTTATTTTTGATTGACCCGCAATACCATAATAGAATTTTTACTTCATTAATATTTGGTCTCCTTTTGTGGATAGTTCATGTAAGGGTGCTTTATTCGGTGGTGATTTTTCCAGGACTGATTTTTTTTTTTTTTCGGATACCAAATAAAAGGACACTTTTGTAATAAGCAAATCGCAAAATAATAAATATGAATAATACATTTGAAGAAGGATTTCTAAATCACATTTCTAGAGATTTCAATTGATTGTGTACAACATTCATTTAGTATATGCCGGGGGGGGGGGGGGGGGTATATTCTATAAGTATCACTTACTTTTTTATCAAGATCAAAATGAGGGTTATATATACCTAGAGGGGGGGGGCAAAAGTGTTTGCAGATGAAAACAAACAAACAAGCAAGTTTTTTAAACTGCCCTAGTATCGATTTAAATAAAACATTAAATATATACTTACTGTTAAAAAATTGCAGTGAGTGTTACAGATATCTTGGGGGGGGGGGGGGGCGGAATAAGAAAAGTAGTTGATTTCATATCGCCATGCTACCTATTTATGTGAAATATTGTATGATTATTACTTACTTCTTTCATTAAAATTATAATGAAAGATACATGTAGTTCAAAAAAGGGAGGCAGATGAAAAATAAAATAATACTCTTAAATAATACTTATTATCGATTTTTCTTATTGAAATTTTGTGTAACTATCAATTACTTTTAATGAAAAACTACAGTGAAGGTTACATGTCTATGCTTTTTATTTTAATAAAATGCATCATAAATATCATTTAATTTTCAGGAAAATTTACGTTGACTGTTATATATATTTTGGGGGATATGGAGGGAGCAGAAGAAAAAAATGATTCATAAATACCACAATGCTACCAATTTTAATTAAAATTTCTACAGTTATCACCTACTTTTAATGAAAAATTATGGTGAATGTTACCTATACTTGGGGGGGGGGGGGGCAAGGGTAACAGGGAGGGAAAGAATGTTATTTTTAAATCACACCGCTTCACATGTATAGAAGTTTTTTTATAAATATCACTTATTGTTTATAAAAAATTCTAGAAAGGGTTGCGTATCGCAGTATCTTTCAGTTCCTAAGTTAGTATGCAAAAATTCAATGTATTATTATTATCAGACATTAGTTTAAAAGTTAATATCAAAAATTGTAAAAAGATTATTCTGAAACAGAATTTTTTTGTTTAATCTGTCCCATCCTTCCCCGTCCCCCCACTACGTAAAAAAAAAAAAAAAAAAAAATCGCTATCGTTCATGTTTAACAAGTATTTTGCAAGTTACACTTAAGAAAAGTACCCTTTTTTCCCAGATCGCGGAAAAAAGGGCACTTTTCACAATAACTGCTTGTAAAAGATATGTGTCATGGAAATTATTTAAGGGGTTCTAAGAGGAAGAGGAAAAGAAACTGATGGTATGATGTAAAAAACATTATTTTATTTTTCTCTGCACGTCAACCTCTAGATTTTTTTTTTTTTGCATTCATACGTGTATTTTACAAGCAGCAATTGCAAAAAGCGCGGAAATTTTCAACATGTAAAACACATGCTAAATCACACATGCTATCAATGAGAGTGTACATTTTTTATTTCTACGGGGGGGGGGGGGGAAGGACAGATTAAAAGATTAAATTATTTTTTTTTTAATCTTTTTATTTATTTATTTATTTATTTTACAGATTTAAATCATGCATTGAATTTTTGCGTACAAACTTATGAAGAGACAGAAACTTACACGCAACCCTCACTGTAACGTTTTATTAACAAGTAAAATTTCATTAGATCGACAACAAGGTGGTGTAAAAATATATTCTTTCCATGTGCCCTCTAGCTCTCAGTCGATAATATAACCCTCTCTGAAATTTGATAAACAATAAGAGATATTTATACAAAATTAAAGCAAAGTGATTTAAAATGAAACCCCCCCCCCCTCAGTATTCCACCTCCCCGCCCTCCTGACTATATGTAACACTTTTGAAAATTTTCATTAAAAGTAGGTAATAATTGTTATAATTAATTTAATTTTTATGATTAAATTTTATTATTAAATTGTTATAATTAATTTTATTTTTTTTTCCCATTTTAACTACTTTTTATTCTATTCATTTATTTACTTACTTATTAATTTAGTCTAATTGAGTTCATTGTAATTTTTATGTAGTATTAAGCTTTTCATTTTAAATTATTGATAAATGAAGAATGCGTTACGAAAGACGATTCATATTATATGTAATTATAAATTGAATTATTGTATTTGCAAATATCGACATATTTATATGTACATGTAAACTTAAAGATAAGAAATAACATATAGTAATAAATGAAGTATATATATATATATATATATATATATATATATATTCGGGCATTGCATGCTGTAAATTTTTAGCATTTTGCATACAGCATGATAGAAGGATCAACTAATTCGCATACAACATTCATTTAATGTCCTTGAAAAAGTAATGAATTTGTATGTTTCTATATCAAGTTGCTTATTTTTTTCTTTTCGTCATATTTATTCATTTTTTACAGTTCTTCATGTGATACTTGGTTTCATATAATTGAATGTTTGAAAAGGTTTTCGATATATATCTATAAAAGATGCAGCAAAAATGGAGTTATTATTTTCGAATTTTTAATGCATATCAGGAAAAAAAAGTTATCAAGCCATACTCCTACTATTTTTTAATTAATTTATTAAAGTAATTAAAACTTTTTTAATTACTTTCAAATTTTTTAATACATAATAATAATAAAAAGTTGTCTTTTATTAGAGAATACCCTTCTATTCTTTTCAATTCTATTCTATATGCATTATTCTTATTTTGAAAATCTATTATTTTACCACTCTCTAAAGGGAATGTGAAAAAACATTTACTACTACTACTAAGGATAATAATAATTTGAGCTTATTTGGTTACTCTGAACTTTGAACGAAAGGATTTATAATTATTTTATTACATTTAAACGAAAAAAATATTTCATTACGGTAAGATTCTTAATAAGTAATAGCTACAAAAGTTAATTTTAATATAAAGCATTATACATAAATTATTTTTTTCAATCAATTAACATATTTTGTTTTGTACCGTATCAATTAACTAAGGGTAAAAAAGGATTAAATAAATTAAAATAAATAAATTAAATTAAATTAAAATTAAAATGACTGAAAATATATATTGTTTATTACTTCCAAATTATTATTAGGTAAGAGAGATAAAAAATTATTTTTATAATAATAAACTATTTTATTATATAAATAAATCAATTACATTTTTAAACTTTCGCATATGACATTTTTAAAGCAATCTCCATTAAATATATATATATTAATATAAAAATTTATCAATCTGTGTATATTTTTTTCCCATCAGGCTATAGGTATGGGGATCTTGGTAATCGGAAAAAAAGTCCCCGGAAAAAAAGTCCCCAGGAAAAAAAGTCCCCGGAAAAGAAGTCCCCAGGAAAAAAAGTCCCCGGAAATTAATTCCGGTCGTCTTCATAAATGAAATACAACTTTTTAATAACTTTTAGTGACATTATGTTTCTTTTTTTTTTAACTTTTTTTTTTCTTTTAATTAATTCTTTTTCTATTTAATTATGTATATATGGATTCTTTTCAAACATACCGCAGGGAAAAATGAAAAATTCAGTATTCTACTATATGTAAGAAGCATAAGTTTCGTTAGTAAAGAAAAGAAAAGATAAACAAAATACAATAAAAGACAAGAATGAAAAATTATGCGGTACTCATTAATCATTTACATTTTTCAACTGTAGATGATCGTTGTTTGATACACCTTTAAATGTTCTTTGCATATCTTATCACACAACGAGCAAACAGAAGAACAGAAAGTCAGAGAGATAGAGTAATTGAATTCGTAATCGCTCTTAAACGTTTTTGGAAAATATTAAAAATCTTGACTTAAAAGAAAATGCAGCCGTAATATATCTGTATATTTTTTGTGTAGTTCTGTAAGTCTGATTGCAAATCATAATATGTTCTATAAAAAACATTTTTTTAGCACATTATCAACAAATACAAACTTCATTATTATTTTTGCAGTAGAAATTTATCTGAATGTGATAAAAAATGTCACTCATAAAACGCAATACATTGACATTTTTATGGATGTCCCTGTACACAAACCAGTTGTGCAAAGACTATGAAATCCATTTCAGATAGAGAATATTCCATACTTAACTTTAATAGCATCATTCATTTTTAAGAAATTCTGCAAACATTCACGGGCGCTGATCTAGGGACAGTCGGATAAACAGTTACAATAATTCAAATCATATTTACTCTTAAAAATTGTTAGAAAGTGTCAAAAACACTCAATGAACGATAATGCATCTAACAAATTTCCAATTATAGCCCTTATGTAACTGAATATTTTTATGTGACCCTAAAAATCTTAACGCTACTTATACTGTATTCACCAAAAGGCATTATTTTGTGCGTATGAATAACATATTTAATTTCATTAAGATTTATGCAAAAAAGAATAAGATTTATTCAACCACATTTAAAGGTACTTAAATATGCTATTTCATAGAAATACCTCTCATAGAACACAATACTTTGGAATACTTTTGGGTGTACCTGTATGCAAACAAGTGATGGTGTTTATTCCATTTTCAATAAGGAATATCTGATAGTAAACTCGAATAACATATATCAGTTTCAAGAAATTCCATAAATATTTCCTGGAGTAGAGCTCGTGCAGACAAATAGACAAACCGAAGTCATTAATACTTTTCAACTTTGTTAAGTGTTAAGGGCAAAAATAATGTATACTTCATCAGGATCATAAGTTGATCTATTGTATATGCAATTATAGATAAATTAACTCGTCATTATTTAGTAAAAGAAAAACTATGAAACCTGAGAATGAAATCTAATTCAAAATAATATTTAAATGCATACGTACATTTCAATAACTGGACGTCCGAAATTCTTTTGTAATAAAAGTTATATATACATATCAAAAAAAAAAAGAGGGGGCAGTTACGAATTACGAAACATGCATAAAAAGACAAAAAGATTATATTACTGGCAGAAACCAAGCATTTCAGTTTCCTTTCACTCACCTGTCAATTGTGATTTTTTTTTCTTTTATATAAGAAGTGTGTGTGTGAAAGAGCGGGCTGTCAGAGGGGTATTCGCTATACAATGATAAAAATTTAATTATTTTTATTTTAGTCAGAAAGTTTTCTTTTTCTTTTTTTTTTTTTTAATCTTTTGTGTGTTTTAAATCTTTTATAAAAAAAAGTAAGATATTTATATCCTTTCTAATGTCTTTTTTATTGTTAAATATTTAACTGCATGATGGTTTTAACGAACTACCTGCAATTATTTCTAGAGTAGAGTAGAACATAGAGTTTGAAAATTAGATACAGCACAGAGTGGTCAAATTTTATTTAGAAGTAGCTGGAGATCAGGGAGGTAGATTCTTATTGCCCCCCCCCCCCCTCCTTAAAAAAAAAAAAAAAAACCTTTTAAACACATCCATCTTTAACGAATATGTGTTTGTATGTAAATATCGGACTGAGTTATCAAAAGTTTCTTAATGTTAAAAATTTAAAAAAGTATTTTAATTTACATATATCTCCTTATTAAACGCCCCACCAGCGGCCAAGTGATTCTGCGATTAAAATGTGATAGATGGAAAGTGCCGGGTTCGCTCGTCGACCTAGCTGCTGGAAGGTCTCCGCGGTATTCTCCAAAACTCGCGTAAATACGAGCTATGACCGTAATAAAGACCAACATGGAGGGCACATCACCTCGTGCAGTCAATCAGCCTTAATCTTCACCCCAGCAGGACCACCATCTTATTAAACAGTGGCCGAAAGGTTTTGCATGCAAAACTGGTAGACGGGAAGTGCCGGACTAGATACCAGGTCGCGCTCGTCGATTTAATTGCTAGAATTTTTCCGTGGTTTTCGCTGAAACTCGCATAAACACGGGCTAGGACCCCTCAGAAAGACCCTGAAGAGGGCACACCACCCAGACCTAGGACCCTCGTATAGTTAATCAACCTAAATCTTCACACCAGCATCACCAACCTCCACTTTATTAACAGTGGCCGAGCGGTTCTGCGCTCAAATCTGGTAGACGGGAAGTGCCAGGTTTGAATCCAGGTTACGGCTGTCGAAGTCATTCGTATGTTTTGTGTTTTTTATTCCGTAAATATGGGCTAGGAAACCCTTCGAAAAACCCTTACGATGTCCCAAGTGTAGCTATTTGGCTTTAATTCAAGCACCAACACTTTATTAAAAATTTATGTGTGATGTACGAATTAAGGCCGACTGTCTACACGATAAACCTGGGGAGGTCTTTCTAAAATGTCCTAGTATTCAAGCGATAAACTCCGAACGGCTAAGCCGACGAGGACGACCTGGATTTTCATTTGGCACCTCCTGCCTCTCCTAAAACATGTAGAATAATATATATGTATATTTACATATTTTTTATTGAAAATATGTTAGTGAAAAAAAGATAATGTGCGTGATTGACCATAAAATAAAATAATAATAATAATAATAATAATAATCAGATAAATTTATACTTTCTATTATTTTTTTAAGAATACCCCCCCCCCCCCTCTTTTTTTTTCTTTTTTTTTTTTTCGTTTTAAGATATTTGTAACATTAAGCCATACATTATTATTAATTATTATTTTTGTTATTATTTTAAACCGTATCAATCCTTAATGAATTTCCATTTGCATGTCTAAGTGATGAGTAAAATTCTTAATTCCATATGCGACTTCTAAAACTATAGAGATTTGTAAAGTACCACAAACAGAAATACTTCAAAGAAATGGGTCCACCAGTGGCTGGGCGGTTCTGTGCTCAAAGCTGGTAGACGTGAGGTGCCGGTTTCTATCCCAGGTTGTGCTTGTCGGCCTAGTCGTTCGGAATTCTCCGTGGTTTTCTCTGAAACTTGCGAAATATGGGCTAGAATCCCTTAGAAAGACCCCCCACTGAGGGCACTCCCCCTGAGGCCTAGGACCTACAGCAGTTAATCGGCCTTATTCCCAAAAATCCTTCAAAGAAATGTATGCAATATTTCTAAGAGGAATTTTAATTGTGGGATAGCATTTAGATAAATGTAGCTTCTTCTATTTTTATTTTTTGTTAATCGCGGCATGGTATACATTGCAAACAAGTAAATATATGGATTGTTGTTGTTGTTGTACCGAATAAGGCCAATTGACTGCACTAGGTTTCTAGGCCTGAGGAGAAGTTCCCTCTGTGGGCTTTTTCTAAGGGGTCCAAGCTCATATTCACGCATGTTTTGGAGAAAATCACGGAAAACTACGAACGGCTAGGACAACGAGCGCGACTAGGATTGAACTCTTCTCATACTAAGCCAGGTCATGTCTGAAAACGAAGGTGATCTGGATTCGCATTTGGCACATTCCCCTTGCCCTAAAACATGCACACACATATATATATATATATATATATATATATATATATTATTGTAAATGTTAGTGGAAGGATCTTCAGGAAAAATTATCGTTCACTGGTAATTCGCAATAAATCTGGTAAGATTACGACAGAAATTTGGTTTTCTTGAAAATCGCTGTAATGATTTATATACACGTATAAATATAGTGTTAGAGTTTTTTTTTTTTTTTTTTTTTTTTTGTTTAGATGAAAAAAAGATCGGATTATTAGATAATAGATTTAAACATTAGCAGTCGCTGGTGTCCCGTGCTTTTCCTGGAGCAAAACCTAGCGGAAACCCTGTTTTCTAGGAAATTGCTAGATTTAGGTATTTGAGATGATAATTCGTTGTGAATTTGTTTTATCTCCAGGAAAATTAGATTTCACTGGTAGCCCGCACTCCATCCGAGACAAAAAAAAAAAAAAAAAAAAAAATTCACATGGCCTTTATTATCACATTTTCGAAAACGAATCCCTATATTACGCTAAGAATAATTTTTACAACGGAACTAAGTAAACAGTCAATCAGGTACTGAATATAAAAAGAGAAAAACCTGGTACAGGTTATTAAAATGCTGTACATTCAGGTTTAATTAAAACAGTGCTTTAAGCTAAATATTTGGTTAGTTAATAAATAATGATAATAATATCAATAATAATAAAGCTGCTGATTTCACAAGTAATTCTCATTATATTATTCTAATACTTTATATCTTTTATCATAAGATTCCCATGAAAAAAAAAAAAAAAAAAAAAATCGTCATCTAAAAGAGATAATTAAAGTTAAAAAAAGAAAAAAGAAGATTATTATGCGAAGTTCTGTTCAGCCGAGCAATATTTAAACTGATTTTACAAATTATCACCATCACTTCTAGAACATTTTTCATTATTTATAACTATTACTTACTTTTCATGAAAATCGCAATGAACGGATTTCTTTTAAATTAAGTTTTGATTATTAAAATATAATGAGAAAAAGTTGTCTTTAATATTAGGGAATACCGTATTTCAAACGGAAAAACTAAAAGCAAAGTGCGTTTCAAATTTTTAGAAGGTAAATATGTATAATTTGCATTTTTTATTACTATAACATTTAATCTCTTTTCAGTATATAAAAAAAATATTTATAATAATCAAGCATCAATTAACCTTTCATATATATTGTGAAAAAATAATTTGAAGCTTTGTGAGAAAAAATTAAATCAGTCCAATAGAAGAGGTATATCCTATATCAGTAAAAAATATTTCATTTTATTTTTATTTGTCTGAATCTTTTAAATATTACCTTTTTATATGCATTTAAACATCTTTGTGCCGAGCTTTCATAGAATCAAAAGACACACTCTCTTTTTTACCACCTGCAGAAAACGCAAAGGCGCTTCCTATGTTACGTTCAGTATTAAATAAAATTCTTTTCAAAATACTGATCATGAACTTTAATGCATCAGAAATTTTTTTTGCAAGTCCCTCTACACATATTAGTTGCGAAAATTATACAATTTTCAACAGAGAATATCGATATGCCATAGAAAACTTGTTGAGGTATACCAGCTCCAAGTCCTTCAATAAATATTATCGGGGGAAAAAAATCTTGATCACAGAGGTTAACAGACAAACAGAAAGACAAAACGAAGCCAACTCATTATTAGATATTCTTAGAAGCTTTAAAATGCATTTTTATTTATTTATTTTTTAATGGATTTTTTCTGGGGACTTTTTTTCCTGGGGACTTTTTTTCCGTGGACTTTTTTTCCGCCATTCGGGGATCTTAGGCAATCATAAAAATTTTCATCCTTTTTTTTTTTTTTTTTTACATTTCTACAAGTTTTGAGGTGTAAAGCAGTTATCACACGGATGATCCTACCCTCTGAACTATACGCTAATACCTCTCCGAATAGTCGAGCATCAGGTAGTAGGGTTATTTTGAAGACTGAAATGAATTCAAAAAGGCGTTAACAATTGGCGACTAATCGCTCGCTATTTCATGTTTTAAACGCACTCTGATTTTCTCGCACTCCGATTGGTTGAATATGAGCTAACATCTAGCATAGGGGATTTAGTCAGTCATAAGTTCGTCATTGACAAAGGTAGGAGAGGGAAACTATCATACGGTGCGTTTTCAAGCGTTTGCCTCTCGAAAAACCTGTTTCAGGTGGTTTCAGGAGAAAGTATCTGATACTGCTGATAGTATGAGAGGGTGCTCGGTAAAAATGGCAACGGAAAAAATGGCAACGGAAAAAATGGCAACCGGAAATAATGGCAACTGAAATAATGGCAACTGGGGGAAAAGGCAGCGGTAAAATTGGTAACAATAACTTGATAAATGGTTAAAGTTGCAATTATCTATGTAAATAAAGATAACTAAAGTTTGTGTGTGAGTGATTGATGTGTGGGCTGAACAGAAAAAAGTAGTTTTCGAACTGCTAAATACAATTGACTCCCAATAAAATCCCTACAATATCATCAACTGTCATGTATATTTTGAAACTGAAGATAAGATTTACTTGTTTACTGTCAAATTATGGAATAGAGCAGGCGCACGTGGCGTCACTGAGGTAAACATTGACAAATGAATCCGCGCGTGCTTTAAAATGTAGGCAAAAGATGGGATAAATAGCTATGTACTTTCATTTCTCCAATATTTTTAAGACGTTTTAAACTTCTGCTAATATTTAACCATTCTTATTGCTTGTTATATAAATGGATATTATGTGGTAGCTTTTAACTGAAAAATCTGTATTAAAATACTTTCAATGTAAAAATATTTTTTTCTATGTCAGATTATGGGGAAAGAAATATATTATTTAATATAAAAATAGTATAATTAAAAATGACTGCATTTATTAAAAATCAAAATGATTAATAATAAAATTAATTTGTTCAATAGAACTATTTGAGCTTTTAATTGAAAAATCTATTTCTAAATACTTTTAATATAATTTTTTTCCCCTGTAAATAATTAAAAAAAAAAAAAAAAAAAAAAAAAATTGGAAAGTATTATTGTTTTAGCTTTTAATAGTAAAATCTATATTAAAATACTTTTAATATTATTAAAACAATTTATTTTCTCTGAACGATAATAATAATAATAATAATAATAATAATAGCAAGTTAAAAGATACCATTCATTAAAATATTCTAATTAAAAAATAATAATTTATTTATTAAAAATATAATTATTTATAATTAAATTAGGTGAAATTACTTAATACTTTTTTTTAAACATTTAATTAAAATGCCTATTTCAGTAGCCGATCGGTTCTGCTCTCCAAGCTGATAGACTGGTGTTGTTGGATTTTGGGAATAAAGCCGATTGACTATTCTAGGGTCCTTGACCCGAGGGGGAGTACCTTCCGTGGAGGTCTTTCTAAGGGGTCCTAGCCCATATTTATGCAAGTTTCTGAGAAAACCATGGAAAACTCCGAACGGCTAGATCGACTAATGCGTATCTGTGATCGAAACCGGCACCTCACTTCAACCAGCTTTGAGCGCAGAATCGCTCTGCTGCTGGTAGACCCTGATAGGTTGGAATTGCCGAGTTCGATCAAAGGTCTCGTTTGTCAACCTAAACATTTAGAATTTACCATGTTTTTTTTTTTTTTTTTCTGAAAATCGCATATATCAAGGGCATGCTCCTTAGAAAGAACTCTTATGAAAGGCATTTCACCCAGGCTTGGACCCGTATGTTGTCAATAGGTTTTAAAGCTTAAACCACAACCATCAAAATATTTTTAATTAAAAAACTTATATATATATATATATATATATATATATATTATATAAGAATAATTAAAAAATGATTTACTAATACATATTTATAAAATATAATTTAATTATTAAGAATATAAATTTTTAATAATTAAATTAGTTGAAATTGCTTAATACTGTTGTTTAAGCCTTAAAATGAAAAAATAAATTCAAAATGTTCTTAAACATAAACATATTTTTTTCTATAATTGATTATAGGAGTAAGGATCTATTTAAAATTATTTTATTTAGAAAACTTTAAAAGAAAGGGCAAATTAATTGCCTAAGAACTAAATGAATTATCAAAAACATAAATTTTAATAATTAAAATAGCTGTGACTCCTTAATACAATTTTTTCTGCTTTTAATAGAAAATATTATTTTAAAATACGTTTATTATTAAAATATTTTATTTACTGAATAATTATGAGAAAAAAGGTAGGTAAGTATCTAATTAAAATTATTTTATTTCAAAAATTTTAATAGAATGACTAAATTAATTATCTAAAAACTAAAAGATTTATCAAAATTATAATTTTTAATAATTAAATTAGCTGAGATTGCTTAATACATTTTTTTCTGCTTTTAGTAGAAAAATTTATTTTAAAACACTTTTAATATTAAAAGATTTAGTTTCTACGAATAATTATATATTTTTATATGTATATACAGCTACTTAAAAAAGTATTTAATAAAATATTCCTATTAAAAACACTAATTTATTTACTAAAAATATATTTTAATATAATTAACTTAGATGAAATCGCTGAATACTGCTCTCCAAACTGGTAGACAGGAAGTGCCGGGTTTGATCCCAGATCATGTTCGTCCACTCTCATGTTCTCAATCGGCTTTAACACCTAAACTACCCCCACCAAATTATTTTTAAAATAAAAAGTTATTTTAATCAATGATTATATAAAAGTAATTAAAAGCAATCTTAATGTAATAACAAATATAACATTTAATTAATTTGTTATAATTTTACTAATGCAATGTAATCTTATGATTCAAAATAGTTTAATTTAACTCCGCTTTTATAGTTGCAGTGCAAAATCAAAAATTTTTTAAACTATATAACCAAACTTTTATTATAAATTACAAGTTTAATTCCATTCAAAATTAAATTGTTTACAGATAATGACTAAGTCATTTCTGTCTTGCAATTGATAAATTCTAATACTCTGCGGTGCATATTATGATTAAACATACTGCATGGTAATATGAGAAATTGAAGTGCCAAAAAATTCTCAATTTCATAAAAAAATTAATTAATTAATTAATGAAAAAAATAATATGTTGTAGCCACCATAAGACATTCTTCTATATTTTCCTATATTATCGATTTTTAAAAAAACTTTGTGTAATCACGTACAATTTGTGAAAATATTACAGTAATTGTCAGACATACTTGTGGTGGGGGGTTGAAGAGAGGGGGGAAGGCAGAGGAAAATAAAATGACTTTTTATATCACTATATTACCGTTTTAAATGATATATTCTATAACTATCACTTACTTTTTATGAGTGTATTATATACCTGAGGGGGGGGGGGGGGAGGGTTGCAGATGGAAATGAAAAATATTTTTTTTAAACTACCCTAGTATCGATTTAAATAAATCTTTGTGTATATACCACTTACTGTATTTAAAAACAATATTTTTTTCCCTCAGTACCACCTTCTTCTTAGATATACAGTCGGCTGCAAAATTATTCGAGCACTAGCCAATAATTCCTATATTTAAAAAGTACACTTAAGACTGTTTCGCTAAGTAAATCCTTGTCGAATCATGTTCTTAGACTGATTAAGAACATGACTCGACAAGGATTTATTTAACAAAGCTGTATTAAGTGTACTTTTTTTTGGCAAGGATTATTGCTAGTGCTCGAATAATTTTGCAGCCGACTGTATGTAACACTCTTTGAAATTTTTCTTTAAATGTAGGTGATAGTTTTTGAAATTTTAATCAAAATCCGTAACATTGTGATACTTATACAATCATTTTTCTCTTTTACCCCCTCCCCTTAGCCCCCAAGATATACATAACAATCAGCGTAAATTTCCCTAAATATTCAGTGATATTTATAACAAATTTGATTAAAATGAAAAATATAGTGATATAAACATTCATTTTTTTTTCTTCTGTGCCGTGCCTCCCCCCCCCCCCCAGACATATGTAACTTCACTGTAATTTTTCATTAACAGTAAGTGATATTTACACAAAATGTCAATTAAAAGAAATGGATAATAAGTGTTGTTTAAAAAGGTTATTTTAATTTTCGTCTGCCCCCCCCCCAGCCCCCATCCTTATCAACTGTAGGTAACTTTCATTATAATTTTAATAAAATGTAATTGATAGTACAGAGTTTTATATAAATAAGTAGCATGGTGATATAAAAACAAACATTTTCTTCTCTCTGCCCCACTCTCCCTTAGTGAAAAGTCCAGATATGTGTAATGCTCACTGTAATTTTTCCTAAACAATAAGTTGTATAAATATATATATACACATATATATATATATTTATATATATATATATATATATATATATATATGTGTGTGTGGGAAGTTCCTTGCACAGCCAACAGATGGCGCTGCCTCTGATGCTTATCTTTGAACGAGATGACGGACGGGAGTCAGTTGAGATCTGGCTGCAGTGGAGATCGGTTGAGACCGTCAGCGCTAAGGCTGACAGGCTGATTTTCTCCTAATTTGAGCACAGAATGCTCATAATAAGTGTGTAGAGCCATGGAGGGCTCATTACTTCATTTTTACTATTTGATAGCACGCGTAGGTGTTTTTGTGAATACAAGTACGAGTAGGTGCTTAAATGTCGTCTTGTTACGGTTATACTGATCAAGAGAGTTTATTATGTGCTAAGCCTCGAAACCAGCAGTTGGTTAATGATAGAAAGTCTGCTATTATATTAATCCTTGTATTTAATCTGTGTTGTGTATGTTACGTAATAAATGTTTTCGTTATCTAAGTCGCATCTCATCATTGCCCCACCCCTAGACACCCAGCCAAGATTCTACACATATATATATATATATATATAAATATATATATATATATATATATATATATATATATATATACATATATATATACATATATATATATATACAACTTATTGTTTAGGAAAAATTACAGTGAGTATTACACATATCTGGACTTTTCACTAAGGGAGAGTGGGGCAGAAAGAAGAAAATGTTTGTTTTTATTTGGATTTGATTTACATGTGGCCATCACCTTTCACGAATACCAATTTTCATTATGGTTAAGTTATTTTATCAGCCAATTTCCTTAAGTAGTGTCATTTTGGGGATTGAGCGCCCGCTGCACGGGCATGGGGCGTGGGGGGCTATGCTGCCGCGCCGTTATCTTATCAGCATCCGGGGTTACATGAGGCTGTTATCTATCTGACCTCCACAGTCTTAAGAAAGGAAATCGTTATCTTTAATGATAATGAATATTATTTACATTAATTAATGAAGAATTATGGTAATTTGAAATATTTTAAACTTGGAAAAAAAAAAATTATGATTTTAAGAATTTCTTATGTTTGATCAGAGCTTTTTTTTTAAATCCGTTTAAACATTTTTCTTATACGACCATGACTTTGCCATTTAGAAATTAGGTTAAATGGAGATAAATATTTTTTTTTAATAAAGAGATAAGTGCATGATTTTGTGTTATATGTAGTAATAATTGTGAAATCTACTGCTTATCTTTGAAATAGAGTATTTAAAGAACTTTATCAGTGCACTTTCTTAAATTACGGGATGTTGATATTATCTT